>JBAMBQ010001693.1:600000-1116675 GCA_037044495.1 Stegana nigrithorax | reverse complement strand
GTTGCAGTGCTTTCTAAAATGCAAGATATTCAATATAGAAAGATCACGCAAGAAACTTAATTGACTTACCACTTCCGTCACATACTCTTCATGACCCTCATAGGCGGTTATGGATTCCAAAAATGGCTTAGAAAAACCCTTCAACATCTCCTCAAACAATGGTTTATTTTCTTCCTTAAAGAATGACTGTGCAACGGATTTGGAATAGGGACCCTTCTCGGTCACACGTACCGCTGATGCAGCATGCCACTGTGCGATTTTACGCAGCACACACTGCGTATGCTCAATATCGAGACCTTCAAGGCGATTCTCATTTTTAAAACCTTTTGTTGCCAAATTTTCCAAAAGCACATAATCAACAGGTGCTTCAATCTCATAAGCTTTTGCACCGAATGTCACTTTCACGCCCACATCGCGATACAATTGTTCCAGCTCAGGCACAAGATTCTTGTACATTTCATTCTCTGTGGCAAAAACATCATATGCTTTCATCATCTCTTTGTGTACTTCCAAATCATGTCCAATTTTCATCATAAAAGAGCAATGTTGACTTTTATTATCTGCAAATATTTGAAGAATGTGTAAAAATATTTTAAGCGGATTAAACAAATCAATTCTGTTACCCACCCTGCAATTCGACATCGAATTCGAGTCGCAGCATTACAGTTGCATAATTCTCGCCTGGGGCAGTACCGGGCACAGCCTTAAAGCTTTTGATCTGCTTAAAACCCACGACGTGCTTCCTAAGAAAATCTTCAAACAGTTCCGCCTTTAGCCATTTCGGCGTACGATCCGTTGCTGCTGCGCCATTTGTTGTCGTTTTAGTTTCTCCCTCCGACATATTTGTTGTGCGTTTTATTTAAAATTTCGCTTAAAATTTAAACTATTGCGTTCGCTTGCCCATTTCTTACTAAACTTTACACAGTGATACTTTTCCATTCATATCCAAAGCTTGCAGCATAATATGAAAATTGTTAACATCCGTTGTATATTATCTTGAATCGGTAAAAGTAATGTGTATATAATTTTGAATTGCTTTTAAGTGTGCAATTGGTTTTTGTTAAAAAAAAAAAGACAATGAGATAAGCATGCGACTGAGCAGGGTAGCGCGTTTAAAGCTTTTAAAGCACTCATTGCGAATTTCATAGAATCCACATATTATTTCAACATACACAAATTTGTTTTTTTTTCTTTTTTAATTTCTATTGTAGTTCTGATTTGCCTCAATTGTGTTTAAACTTTTTTTTTTTTAAATAAATACTGTAACCTGCAACTTTGCATTGCGCCAATGTTATGACTTTTATTTTATTTCAGATTATTTGTTAAAACATTACATAACCAAAAATTACAAGGAATAATGTTATCAGCTTTTTGTTTATATACAATTATCTCTGAAACTTTTATCAAACTTTTTTGATTATTACTTTTTATTTCATCTAAATCAGTAAATATCGAATACTTCACCATTGTGACTCGATTGTAAAACAAGGTCTACAATTTATACCGTCAGCGCAATCGTCCTAGAAAATTTAGAAATTGGTGTTTTATCGATTGTGTCGAAATAAGCACAAAAATAAATTTTGTGTATTTTTTATAAACTAAACTAAAACAATTTTCAACATCTTTAGTTTAACAACTGCTGCATTAAAAAACCATTTTTAATTTTTTATTTAAGTTAAATTGAAAAAATATTTTGAAAAAACCACGAATAAGTTGGTTAGTTTAGCATGTTCATATTTTAATAAATGATGAGAATGACAATCTGTGCTTCTCAAAAATAACATAAAACTCCAAAAATTCTTTAAAGTTTTTTATCTTGAATCGATTAAAGTTTTAGGGGAAATAATTATTTGCATTTATTTTAAAGTTCTTCCTCTTAATACGCAAATCATACCAACTAGCGAGTGAGCAGTACAGCGTATATGCAGATTTTATTCTCTGGCAGAGAGATTCATCGCTCATGACAAAAAGCACTTCTTCCGACTCTCTTCATGGCTTTGCCCAATTGATTATATATACACGATTTTAGCAACAGCTGACTATTTATATTTTTTTAGGAATTTTTATTTGTTTGTAAACAAACTGATGATTTATATTTGTTTTGAGTTTACTCAAATATGTACTGAGCAGCAGTTCTCTTGTAGTTTTGTTATTGGATTAGTAGTGAAAAAACCGCACGTACTTTTTAGATAACCCAATGGTAAACCAATGTCCATATTTGGATATTTGGACACTCCACCTGCACAATAAGCAGACTCCCAGGTTGAATGTTGACAATAATACAGTATCTGCTGAGAGTGGAAAAACCAATGCTCATTTCTCCTCTTTAAATCGAATAAGAAAAACTTGCTTCTCTTTTAAGATTGTAACTAAGCTAAATTTAGAAAAGACAAAATATTTACACTTTGGGATATAAAAGAACCAAATTAAATGAAACAACAAAATATTAAAATGCAGCTTTCATCTGGAATAATCTTTTTTTTGACAATCCAAGGGGCCTCCAAGTTTTAGTTGCGTGGCAGAACGCTTTGTGTATAGTTCAAACAAAACAGGCTTACGATGACGACTGACAACAATTTGGAAAACCTAAATGAAAATTTGGAAATACCAAAGTGGATCAATGAGGACTACTTTAAGATCGTGCTTGAAAAAGATGAATCCGATTATGTAAAAATACTAAAATTCAAAGCTGTGGCAGCCATACCGCCCGGAGAGAACTTCACATCCATTATGCTGCGTATTCACATTGACTTGCAGTTGAAAGATGGACAAATCAAACATAAGCAATACATCTTTAAGACAATGTTAGCCAGAGAGAAGGGCGGCGAAGAGATTGATGGATTGGGACTCTTTCCCAAGGAGTTGAATATGTATAAAATCTATTTACCGTCATTCGAAGCGCTCTACAAGGCGGCAGGCAAGAGGATACAATTGGCGCCCAAGTGTTTGCACACTGAAGAACGCGACGGCAGCATACATTTTGTTTTCGAGGATCTTGGCATTAAAAAGTATTCGAATGTGAATCGCATCAAAGGATTTGATATGCCGCATATGCGTCGCGTCTTGCAGAAATTGGCTGAATTTCATGCGGCCAGTGCGGTCTACGTCACAGAAAATGGATCACTGCCTGCGGAATACGACGAAGGCTTTGTGAGGCGTAAGACAGTTGGGCTGCATTCAGTGTTTTTCAATACAAAAGCAAATGCTTTTCGCAAGTCCATGACACTGTGGGGCATGGAAGATGCTGAGAAGTATATAAACGATTTCGTATGTTATTTTCTTTAAAATTGAATTAATTTTCTATAGACTTGAGTTTCCATATGCACTTGCAGCCGTCTTTCGAAAAGTTTCTTGGCATGAATGATGATGCGCTTATTTCCGATCCAAATGAGTTCAATGTGCTCAATCACGGTGATTTCTGGTCAAGTAATGTCATGTGTAACTATTTGCCGAGTGGTGGCATCGATCAATTGTTATTTGTTGACTTTCAAATGTGCAAATGGGGCAGTCCAGCAATTGATCTATTATTCTTTATAACACTCTCCGCTGCGTATGATATACGCTTAAAGGAATTCGATCATTTTGTTGAAATTTATCATGAACATCTGATCGAATGTTTAAATTTCTTGAAGTATTCCAAGCCATTGCCAAAATTACGTGAACTGCAAATGGCCATGTACAAACAGAAAAACACTTATTATGGTAACTTGATTAAACAAAGTAAGCGAAGGAACACAGCTTAATTAACGATGAATCCATTGCAGCTTTCTTCGCCGTATATAATCATTTGGCTGTAATACAATTTCCTACTGATAAGGACAATAATCTGCATTCCTTAATGGATGAGGGTGAGCTTGGAGACAATTTTCGTATGCACCTCTTTGCGAATCCAGAATTTTCGAAAATAATGAAGGATCTCTATCCATTCTACTGCCATCGCGGCATATTCAATTTCAATGATTTTGAATAGTGCAGATGTGCTCCGGTCAGTATGGACTCGATTATTACAAATAAGCTTTTCTAAAATTGCAAGAACAAAAAAAAATAATTTAATCATTCAATGAAAGTTTAATTTTCAAAATAATAAAATATCATAAAAAGCAATCTTGACTTGTGTTAGCCGGATCTAGCGAGGTGGCACTATAATTACAATAAAAGCTTCTATTATCTTCTGATATCGCTTGTCAAATAAACGTTTGTACACGTTTCATCTTGGCCACAGAATTTATCTGACTAATAAATGTCAAGAGCTGGGTGCTAAGCAATTTTTAAGTTTGCTTACTAAATACGTTTCGTTTACTAAATACGCAAACCTCTACGTACATAAATTTCTTTAAATATGAAAACCACATATTTAACTGGAATAAGTTTGCGAGAGTGTCTTTCCGCTCTGTGGAACTGTCGAATATTCTCAATTAGCAGATTTCGTAACAAACTAACAACAAAATGTAAATATAATTATTTAAACAACACAGCAGATATTAAATTATCTTGTTACAACCTTTTTGTTTATTTTATTTAATATTTGTTATTTTTTCCACATTTATCACATCTTTGTTGCATTATAATGAAAACAATTAAAACTCGAAAGTACCGCGATGACACAGCCATGATAATATGGCTTTCATGTGCATCTGATACCTTGTTGCAGTATATATGAGTTTCTTAAAATTATTAGCCTCTACAGAGTCAGCTAGGAAATAATCGAGAATGAGATTATCCATAGGATCGAGCAGCACACCTGACATTGGGCCCATCGCCAATAAAAAGCCTTCAAACAAGAAATTTCATTTTAGTATTAATACATTAAATTAAGAAAAAAGTTGTGAAATGCCTACCCCATATATCATATCTAAAGAGTGACGCGTGTATCTCTCGTAATTTGGGCAATGGTTTTTTGTAGTTTAAAATTTTTAAATGCTCAACTAAATTGTCGTGATAATATTTAACAAAATAATCGAACTTGCCAAATTTATGCTCCACTTTGCTTGATGTGAATAAAATATAGTAAAGATCCTGCGCAACGGAACAATATTTTGGTCCTTGATAGTCGACGAAGAAGGTTTCTTTTATTTTACCATTTGCATCATATTGAAACATGACATTGTTAGACCACAAATCTCCATGATTCAAGGCATTAAATTCGTTTGGGTCTACTTTATAAAGTTTATATAAAAATTCAAAAATTTTCGTTGGCACCACTTTCTATAAAAGAAAAGAAATTGACAGGAAAATTTCAAAATTATGTAAATTTGTACACATACCAATGAGTCCATATACGCTTCATTTCCTTTGTAGGTGGCAACACATTCCAAAAAAATCTTAAAGTTGTTTTTAAATAAGTCCTCCCACATTTTCACTTGTTCCTTTGCAATGAAACCTTGTGTTACTGTAGCATATGGACCCCTGACATCGGCGCGCACCGCTGATGCCGCATGCCATTGTGCAATTTTACGCAGGACACTACGCATGTGCGCAGTATCAAGACCCTCCAGGCGATTTGTATTCCTAAATCCCTTTGAACTTAAATTTTCCATTAACACATAATCAGCTGGTACTTGGATTTCATAGCATTTCGCTCCAAACTGCACTTCCACACCCACATCACGATACAATTGTTCGAGTTCGGGCACAATTTCCGTGTACATTTCATTTTCCACCTTAAAAATATTCGTTTTTTGCATCATTTCTTGAAATGTTATCGTATCGTGCCCGATTTTTATCATTAGGGAGAACGAATGAGTTTTTTCGTCTGTAAGTATTTAGATAAGGTCAAAAAGTAGTTCAAATAAAACAAAGAAATGATACGCGCCTTTTAATGCGATTTCAAATTCAAGTCGCAGCAATGTGGTTGCAAAATTCTCGCCCACAGCCGTGCCGGGTAGAATTTTAAGGCTCTTGATCTTTTTATAATTCGTCACATTCTTGCGCAAGAGATCCTCAAATAGTTCAGCTTTGAGCCACTTGGGTGTAACATCCTTTGCTGCTTCATCAATTATAGTAATTGGTTTCGTGTCCTTATCAGCTTGCATCGACATTGTATACCTTACTTAAGATTTCAATAAAAAAAAAATTTGACTAATACGTTAGCTGGCCAGTTTTATACTGCAAACGTGGTGGCAAAAAACTATTTTTCATAGTTTAAAATTGTCTAAAGATTAAATATTACAATTTAATAGAGATTACTTTAATGGGAGATTAAACGATAAACACATTTCGATATCAGCACTTAAATATTGTGAGAGACGCTGTGTTTGAGGCGTAATATAAATACTAAAGACCCTTTCTTATACCCTATACTAAAAATGGTGAGGGATATATGAAAGTTGTGCAAATGTATGCAACAGGCCGAAGGAGGAGTGGCAGGTCCCACAACGTGTATATATACTTGATCAGTATCGAAAGACGAGTCGATCTAGCCATGTCCGTCTGTCCGTCTGTATGAACAAACGAATCTCGGAAACGATTTGAACTACAATCAACAAATTTTGCACGAAGACTCTTCTAATCCATAGGCATAACGAGTATATTTTTCTCGTTCGATATTCGACCTATGACATACAACATATAAACGATCGGCGTATTTAATTAAATTCAATTATTTTCAATTTGTTAATGCACTGACGTTGACAAAACTTATTTGCTACATTCACTTGATCTTATCTTGCATATGAAAATGTAGCTCATTTTACGTATAACTTGTATTAATTTGCATGACACCCTTGTTCATTTCATAGGCGTAATGATATAATTTCCACTCTATGGTACGTTATGGTGCTACATGCAAATAAAAATCAATAAAAAACTAATACATTAACAAGGACTACCCCATTAGCAAGAGTTGTAAAAATACAAATAATTGGAGATTAACATTTGACATTGGTTTAGTCAATAACGGAATGTTCGTGCGACGGGTCTTCGATTATGCAACTCGCCTGTGGTTATACAGTTGCATACTGTTGGGCTTCACAAGTTGCCACTACAAAGGCAATTCGCGTTACTTTCAACGTTCTAAGCTGCTTCTGTGCTACAGTTTGTTGCTGATTTTGATTGCGATTGCCTCATTTCCAATTTACTTTAAAATCAACGAGGCTTTCTTTGATATGTTATTTCATAATAACCAATTATTGCTTCTCATATATCGCCTAGTCCTAATCAAAACGATTACTATTTTATTACTCGGCGTTATAGTTAAATTCACACATGAACATAAATTCTACAAAATTTGGAATACATTTTTGAAATTACAATCTCAAAGCTACGATGAGCTTGAACACAACTACAGTTCTGAGTTTTATGTGTATTACTTTCTAATAAGTTTAACCTACACGCAGCCGTATATAACAGCCTTCTTCGATTATGTTTTGTATACCGAGGCTGAGGATTATCTCGGGTTATATATATTTGTACAAATATATTACCTTTACACTCGAAGCATATTATACTCGGCGGTGTTCACTTATGCCTGGCTATTGCTGGAAATCAGCGAATGTTTCCATTCGCTTACGCTCCGCAGCGTATGCGACGAGCGAAAATTGTGGCAAAATATGCAACTGCAGGAAAAACTGCAACATATCCTGGCAGCAATGCACAGCACTTACTGTTGGCAGGTGCTCTTTGTGTTGCTCACATTTCTACTGGATAACACGTTTATATTCTACATATCCTATGTATATTACATCGATAAGAAACAGTCCAAAATGTATACTTTTTATCATGCACTGTCATATTCTACATGTTTACTCGATGTGATTTTTTTGAATTTCATTAGTGAGCGCGTGACTGCAAAGCAAACGAATTTCTATACCAAAATGACATCACAGGCTGAGCAATTGAAAAAAGACGTAAGTTTCATAAATTCAAAATTGTGCATTTTTCTTATTTTTGCAATATTTGTATACTTCAATTCCAGTGCAGTATGTGGCAAATAATGTGGCCCATAAAACAGAAGACAAAAACCATTTGTGGCATGTTTAACTTGAACCGTCGCTTCGCATTTGAGCTGCTAAGTGCCAGCCTTTCGTGTGCTATTATTATTCTGCAATTCGATTATATATATAATTAGGTTTTTATACTCATAAGCTTAAATAGCAAAATCCCTTAAGAAAAAGAAACCTATTCAGACTGACTAAAAGTCAATCCTGCTAAACTCATCCGGCGACTATTACTTTTATTAATTTATAGCTGTATTTGTTATAAAAAAAAATTACCTTCTAATCAAATATTCTTTCAATTGAGTTTTAATTCTAAAAATTAAAAAAAAAAAATGTTTGTGTAGTTACGCACACGCTTGGGTTGATGTGAAACATGCTTTATTCAGTAGCTGCTTATCTAAAGAATATACATAGAGAGCGAGATAAGAACAATATATTCATATTAATTTAAATGTAAGTAAAAACGCTAATATTTCATTTCACTACAGCGAGCGAAAATATGTTACACATAAGAACGAGATTAAAGATGTTTCACATTAATAAACTGAATCAAATAATTTATTAAAAACAAAAATAAAAAACTAATTCAAACAATGTCTGCCACAGGATTTAAACGTGGGTCCTCATTTATGCTGATCAGTGACACTCAGGCAAGGAACTTTGCGGCTCTGCGTTGCTTAATAAGGTATTTAGACTGTTAGATTTAGATAACTTCTTTTAGTTTGGATTAACTGAACATGTCATGTGACATGACGTCATTTTACGAGACGGTAATATTTCATTTCACTGTAGCGAGATTAAAGATGTTTCACATCAAAAAAAAATAGTACAGTTTTTCCCTTCGGGGTTAAACTTAAGATCATTTAATAATATCATAGATAACACCAAATAAAAATCAAAATAAAGGCATTACAGTTTTTGCCGTTGCGTTCTCATTAAATCGCGGCTATTTTATATTTATGACGTCATAGAAAAATTGCTGCTTTTTTTTTTGGCTGATTTCTAATTTTTACGATGCACTAACATTCACATGCATAACATTTGCTACATATAACACACAATTTTTGTTTTACTTAATTTAATTAATTTTACTTGTGCACTGTATTTCATTAATTATGCCTTAATTACCGGCAGCTGCTGACAGTTGCCTTGCCTGTATGTCGCGTTTAAGCATTTTCAACTGCAATTAAAAAAAAAAAAACTATATAAAAGAATATATATTAATAAGTAAATAAATAAAAATTAAAAAATAAAAAAAAAATTCTTTCCTACAGCAGGTTTCGAACCACCGAGCGGGCATTGTGTAAATGTAAAAAAATCTTTCCCCGTCTCTCGACATATAACGCTACAGCTCATGCTTGTAACATGCTGCTTAAAACGAATTATGAAATATTTTTTGATAATTTAAGCTGAATATTGGGTGCAGAAAATACTAGAGCGGATTTCAGCCGATAGTCCAGCTTATAGACATTACTAAATGCCAAAAAAAGTTTTTAAATTTTGGACTGGATACAGGATATTCTATAAGTAGGTACGACCGACTATAGCCCCTGCCATTCTAGTTTTATTTAATATTTTTCCACATTTATCACATTTTTGTTGTATTATAATCAAAACAATTAAAACTCGAAAGTACCGCGATGACACAACCATGATAATATGGCTTTCATGTGCTTCTGATACCTTGGTGCAGTATATATGATTTTTTTAAAATTATTAGCCTCTACAGTGCCGCCTAGAAAATTATCGAGTATGGCATTCTCCATTGGATCGAGCAGCACACCTGACATTGGTCCCATTGCCACTAAAAGTCCTACAAATAAGAAATATTATCTGTAGTAATAATACATTTAATTAAAAAAAGAGTTATGTAATGCCTACCCCATATATCATATGCATAGAGTGACGCGTGTATCTCTCGTAATTTGGGCAATGGTTTTTTATAGTTTAAAATTTTTAAATGCTCAACTAAATTGTCGTGATAATATTTAACAAAATAATCGAACTTGCCAAATTTATGCTCCACTTTGCTAGATGTGAATAAAATAAAATAAAGATCCTGCGCAACGGAACAATATTTTGGTAATTGGTAGTCGACGAAGAAGGTTTCATTTATTTTTCCATTTGCATCATATTGAAACATGACATTGTTAGACCAAAAATCTCCGTGGTTCAAGGCATTAAATTCGTTTGGGTCTACTTTGTAAAGTTTGTATACAAAATCGAAAATTTTCGTTAGCACCACTTTCTATAAAAGAAAAGAAATTAAGAAGAAATTTTTCAAAATTGTGTAAATTTGTACACATACCAATGAGTCCATATACGCTTCATTTCCTTTGTAGGTGGCAACACATTCCAAAAAAATCTTAAAATTGTTTTTAAATAAGTCCTCCCACATTTTCACTTGTTCCTTTGCAATGAAACCTTGTGTTACTGTAGCATATGGACCCCTGACATCGGCGCGCACCGCTGATGCCGCATGCCATTGTGCAATTTTACGCAGGACACTACGCATGTGCGCAGTATCGAGACCCTCCAGTCGATTTGTGTTCCTAAATCCCTTTGAACTTAAATTTTCCATTAACACATAATCAGCTGGTACTTGGATTTCATAGCATTTCGCACCAAACTGCACTTCCACACCCACATCACGATACAATTGTTCGAGTTCGGGCACAATTTCCGTGTACATTTCATTTTCCACCTTAAAAATATTCGTTTTTTGCATCATTTCTTGAAATGTTATCGTATCGTGCCCGATTTTTATCATTAGGGAGTACGAATGAGTTTTTTCGTCTGTAAGTATTTAGATAAGGTCAAAAAGTAGTTCAAATAAAACAAAGAAATGATACGCGCCCTTTAATGCGATTTCAAATTCAAGTCGCAGCAATGTGGTTGCGAAATTCTCGCCCACAGCCGTGCCGGGTAGAATTTTAAGGCTCTTGATCTGTTTATAATTCGTCACATTCTTGCGCAAGATATCCTCAAATAATTCAGCTTTGAGCCACTTGGGTGTAACATCCTTTGCTGCTTCATCAATTATAGTAATTGGTTTCGTGTCCTTATCAGCTTGCATCGACATTGTATAACTTACTAAGAAAGTTAACTAATACGGTGACTGGCCAATTTTATACTAAAATCGAGTTGCCAACGAACTATTTTTGGTAGTTAAAAAAATGCCTAAAGATTAAATCTTAAAATTTAACAAAGATTACTTTAATGGGATAATCACATTTCGATATCAGCACTTAAATATTGTGAGAGACGCTGTGTTTGAGGCGTAATATAAATACTAAAGACCCTTTCTTATACCCTATACCAAAAATGATGAGGGATATATTAAAGTTGTGCAAATGTATGGAACAGGCAGAAGGAGGAGTGGCAGGTCCCACAACGTGTATGTATTCTTGATCAGTATCGAAAGACGAGTCAATCTAGCCATGTCCGTCTGTGCGTCTCTCTATATGAACAAACGGATCTCGGAAACGGTTAGACCTACAATCACTAAATTTTGCACGAAGACTCTTCTAATCCATAGGCATAATTAGTTTATTTTTTTTTTTTGCTATATTCAACCTATAACATATAGCTGCCATAGGAACGATCGTCCGAAAAACAACATTTACTGAAAAAAACTTTTTTGTTTATGAAGATATCGTTACCAAATTTTGGATTTGACAGTTTTAAGCAATATCCAATCGTATTCATGAATATGATAAATATCGGTTTACTATAACATATAGCTGCCATGGGAACGTTCAGCCGAAAAATGACTTTTACTAAAAAAAAACTTTTTTTGTTTTTTAATGGGTACAGGGTTTCTATAGTCGGTTACGCCCGACTATAGCCATGCCTTTCTAGTTTACAAAATTATCGTTAAAAGTTAATTTTTATTGGTTGCAGTAATTCACAAATTTCTTACGAAAAATATATGATGTCAGAGAGTTGCTGGCATAATTTTCTCTTATGCTAAGCTTTTTTTGTACAAAGCTCTTTTTGCCTTTTTTGGCCATGAACTTCACACAATAAAATAAAATGCTCTCCGTAACGTGAATACTCATCACAGAATGTGAGATCACTAAAATATGTTGAATGCAAGTTATGCTGCTGTGCAAAAAGCTTTCTAACAAGGTAAATATTGCTAAGATTTGGTTTTTTAAAATTAATTTTAATAAGACAACCCCTAAATTTTTGTAATATTTTTTAATAAATAATTGCAAGTATAATATCAAGTCAATTAAGTTTCTAAAGCACCGCGATTGTGAAGCCATGGCAAAACTGCTTCAATATGTTTTCGATACCTAGAATTTGAATACATGAGTTTTTTGAAGTCGACTCCTTCAGCGGAATCGCTGAAGAAATTTTCGAGATTAGCGCCCTCCGTTGGATCAAGTAACACAGCAGCCATTATGCTTATTACCGTGATGTAGCCTAGAAATAATATTTATTTTTTTATAAAGTAAGTTTTCACCAAATTTTAAACGTGCATTATGCCTACCCCAGATGTCATATCGATAGAGTGACGTATGTATGTCTTTCAAAGTGGGCAGCGGTTTGTTGTATTTCAAAAGTTTCAAGTGCTCAGTCAAATTATCATGATAATATTTTATGAAGTAATCGAACTTGCTTAATTTGCATTCCAGTTGTGTTGACGATAGCAAAAAATAATAAAGATCAAGAGCAACAGAACAATATTTTGGTACTTGATAGTCAATGAATTTCGTTTCCTTAACCCTGCCATCAGCAGCATATTGGAACATGACATTATTAGACCACAAGTCTCCATGATTTAAAGCATTAAACTCATTCGGATCTAACTTGTGCAGTTTCAATGAAGCTTCAAACATTTTTGCATGCAGCGTTTTCTAAAATGAAAATAAACCCTGCAGTAAATGCATATAAATAAAGTTACTCTCTGACTTACTATTTGCTCCAAGTATTCCTCGCTGCCCTTGTAGGTGGCGGCACAGTCCAAAAATGTCTGGGACGAACTGTTTATAAAGTCACCAAACATTTTCACTTGTTCTTTAGCAATGAAACCTTGTGTAATTGTAGCATATGGACCTTTGACGGCTGCACGAACCGCTGACGCCGCATGCCACTGTGCAATTTTACGCAGCACACAGTGCGTATGCGCAATATCGAGACACTCAAGACGATTTCTATTCTTAAAACCTTCTTTCGCCAAGTCTTCCATGAGCACATAATCAACGGGAGCTTCAATTTCATAGCAGTTCGCACCGAACTTCACTTCTACACCAACGTCACGATACAATTGTTCCAGCTCGGGCACAATATGCATATACATTTCATTTTCCTTAACGAAAATGTTATTTTGTTTCAACATCTCTTGGAATGCTGCCGTATTGTGTCCGATTTTTATCATGAACGAGTGCGATATGCTTTTACCATCTGCGTATTTATTTAACGAAAATTTAATTTTAGATTTCTTAAAGCAAAAGGCGAAGGAACTCACTCTGCAATTCGATGTCGAATTCAAGTCGCAGCAATACAGTCGCATAATTCTCTCCCGCAGTTGTGCCTGGCACTGCCTTGAAACTTCTGACCTGCTTAAACCCGTTAATAGTTCGGCTTAGCAGCTTCTCAAATAATTCAGCCTTCAGCCACTTCGGTATGCTGTCCGTGGCTGCTTCGCCTTTGCCACACATTCTTTAATACGATTTTTTAAAATTGCACCAAAAGTACTGTCTACCGCATTGGGCAGCCAGTTGTATACTGAAATAGCGCTAGCAGATTTTTATTTCACTTAATCACATCAGCATAAAAATAAAAATAACTTGCATATGCGTAAGCAGCTTTACATGCAACTCGAGCTTTATGCGTTTAAATCAAGAATTATTCATATGGCTCCGTTTGTTTATATCAGAAAGCTTCTCTCCATCTCTCTGCCAATTTTTACTCAAATTTCAGTAACAATGAGTAACAACCTCTCTCTCTCATATGTGCAGTAAACAATTTAATTTTTATAGCTATGCTATTTTTATATATGCAACCTTATTTGTTTCTTTCCATTTTTTAAATCTGCATTTATTATCAAGTAGCCTGATTCAAAAAACGCGTTGTCAAGCCAAAGTAAAGTTGTCTGACATCAACCAAAGAATAATCTTATCTTATTCTGTCTTTAATTGTTATGCGTAATATACGACCTTGGTATTTTGTGTTCAACAGCTAAGCTAAAAAAAAATAATAATTTTTTTTTTATCTACAAAAACTCTTACTCCAATTTAAGCGTAAGCTTTTCGTTGATAGAATTTATACAAATGCAGATCATGGCAACTTCGTTTTTTCTCTCGTTTTGCATGAAAGCACTGGATCTGTGGGAGCTTCTCCACGTCCATATTGCGGTCTCTTGCTTTATAATTTTATGATTGCAAACTCCCTTCTTAAGGATCATTAATTAATGACTTGCATATAGTATTTTTTTTTTTTAATATTTTTTCATGTTTTCTTTTCTTGGTAAACCCATTAAAGCATTAAGTACCCTTTAATGTGTACATAATTAAAAAATTAGCAATTATAAAATATAATTTACAAAAAATACAATATGATAATCATTATTTATTTTTTTGTTTTTCAACGAAATTTTATTCATAAAACAATATCGAAGAAAATTATATTTTTGTTATATTAAGCCAGTTAAACAATGTCTATAGCGCCACGGTTGGACAGCCACGGCAGTATTTTTTCTATATGACTAAGGTATCGAGCATTTGAAAACATTTTTTTCCTGAAATCGTTTCCCTCGTCCGAATCAGTAAAGAAATTATCGACGTTGGCATTTTCCATTGGATCAACCAATACAGCAGCCATAATGCCTAACGCTGTCAGATAACCTGAATTCATTTATGTACATATAATGTAAATTATTAAAAATTGATTGTTGCATTGTGCTTACCCCAAAGACCTTTTCTACAGAGTGTTGCATGTATATCTCTCAACTTAGGCAACGGTTTATTGTACTTCAAAAGTTGCAAATGCTCCACCAGATTTTCGTGATAATATTTAATAAAATAATCGAACTTGTTCAGCTTATACTCCACTTGAGTCGATGAGATTAAAAAGTAGTACAGATCTTGCGCAAATGACCCGTATGTTACACCCTGATAGTCTACGATATAGGTTTCTTTAATCTTGCCGGCATCGTCGTATTGAAACATAATATTGTTCGACCAAAGATCACCATGATTTAAGACATTAAACTCATTTGGATCGACTTCGTTTAGTTTAATAATTTCATCGACGATAATTGGTTGAACCAATTTCTGAAAAAAGTAAATCTATAGAATTATAAAAAATTAAATTATTAATTTTTTCGCATACAATTTGTTCCAAGTATGCTTCGTGTCCCTCAAAACCGAAAACACTATCTAAAAATGGCTGAGCTATATTATTCTGCCATTGAGTTAATGTTTCGTTATTCTCTTTATAATAAAATCCTTTCGTTATCTCTTTGGCATAGGGACCTTTCTTGGCCATACGTACAGCCGATGCGGCATGCCATTGTGCGATCTTACGCAACACACACTGCGTATGCTCAATGTCGAGGCATTCAACTCGATTCACATTTTTAAAACCTTTCGTCGCCAGATTTTCCAAGAGCACATACTCAGCGGACGTTTGAATTTCATAGGCTCTGGCACCGAATTTCACTTCCAAACCCACATCACGGTAAAGTTGCTCAAACTCTGGCACAATATTCGAATACATTTCGTTCTCGACAATGAATAAATCAAAGTTCTTCATTAACTCTTTGGCCAATTCCGAATCGTGGCCAACTTTCAGCATTAAGCTGTGCTTTATGATGCTGCCATCTAAATATATTTTTGTAAAGAAAGTTCTTAAGATGTTTGGAAAAGTATATATACGTACAAACGTATCTTATAAGAAATACCTACCCAGCAATTCAAGTTCGAATTCAGGTCGCAGCATAACCGATGCATAATTTTCACCTGTAGCTGTGCCAGCCACAGTCTTGAAGCTCTTTATCTTTTTATAGCCATCGACTGTCTCCTTGAGCAGCTCTTCAAATAATTCAGCTTTTAGCCATTTTGGCGTTAGATCCGTTGCTACCATTTTATATAAATTTTATAAATATAGTTGGAAAATTTTAAACTACTGCGTGATCACACTCGTCTCTTGCTAAAATGCGTCTAACCAAGTTTCTTAATTCATTCAAACCACATTGCGCCAAATCAAAATCATTTATTCTACTGATAACGTGTTGCTCATATCATTACAATCCATGACAAAGCTAATTTTTATTTAAAAAGCTAATAACAAGCGTTGTCTGATTTGACTTAATTATAGTCTACATATCAGCACTACAAAAGATAAACGACAAACATGCGAAGAATAAAAAAAGGGATTTCGCCGCCTATGGCTGCCTGAGTAGATTTTAAATAAAAACTATTTTCGCAACACTGAAAAGCTCGATTAGACTTCATGGCTGCCAGAATTTCTATGCTTATTCCTAGGCTAATTGCTTAGTTAAAATTATTTTTAAAAAAACTAATTTTGTTTGTTTATTTGAAACACATTCACGTTGACTTGTACTAGTTTTTCTATTTTAGCATAAACCAACAAAATAATTCAATTGTTGTGACAGCAGCCATTTACAGAATTTTTTTTTAACTCTCGGCTGTGTAACAAACAGATAGTTGTATCATGAGTTTTGGTTTCTAAGATCATGCGGAAGACACATAGTCGTTAATATTGTAATGCTCATTGCTTTGCTTGCCATTTATCGTTTGTTTAGCAGTTGCATCTTTATTTTGGTTTCATTGCTTTAACAGAACCTATCTTGTCATCTTGTCTTATCTGCAGCAATATTTTTGGTTGATGATCTCCCATAAGCATAAATAATTAATGTGAAATGCAAATGGCAAGTTTTGATTGATATGATAGACTGTTTTTTTATTTTCTTTTTATACCCTGTACCAAAAAATGGTAAAGGGTATATTAAAGTTGTGCAAATGTATGTAACAGGCAGAAGGAGGCGTGGCAGACCCCATAAAGTATATATATTCTTGAATAGCATCGAAAGGGGAGTCGATCTAACCATGTCCGTCTGTATGAAGAAACGGATCTCGGAAACGGTAAGACCTACAACCACCAAATTTTGCACAAAGACTCTCCCAATCCATAGACATAACATATATAACATATAGCTGCCATAGGAACGATCGGGTGAAAACCCACATTTAGTAACAAAAACCCTTTTGTTTTTCAAGATATCTTCACCAAACTTTGGATTTAACAGTTTTAGCTAATGCCCAATTACATATCTCAATATAATATATATCGGTTTACTATATCATATAGCTGTCATAGGAACGATCGGCCGAAAAACAACATTTACTGAGAAAAACTTTTTGTTTATTAAGACATCGTTACCAAATTTTAGAATTTATGATTTTAAGTAATATAAAATCATATTCCCGAATATTATAAATATCGGTTTACTATAACATATAGCTGCTATAGGAACAATCGGCCGAAAAATGCCTTTTACTAAAAAAAAACATTTTTTTTTCTTGAGATATCCTTACTAATTGAATACAAAATATTAAAGCAACAAAAAATATGTATTCAGTTTTGGATTCGGTACAGGGTTTTCTATAGTCGGTTACGCCCGACTATAGCCCTGCCTTTCTAGTTTTATTTCTTAAATCTTTCAAGCTTAAAAAATAAACTTAAAATCTATAGATCCTCAATTTAGTAGCCTTGGCAGTATTACTCCTATGTAAATGCAATATCTAGCCTTTAAAAAAATATGGTTCTTGAATACGACATTCATATCGCTTACGAAATTGTCACAGCTGGCGTTTTCCATTGGATCGACCAAAACTGCAGTCTTAATCCGCTTTACTATGTAGCCAAGAAGTAAAGAAGAAGCTCCCATAATTTATGATCTTCAAAGTGAATTATTATGTAGAGCTCACCCATATTTGATTAATTAAATCTCTATAGCGCCACGGTTGAATAGCCACGGCAGTATGGCTTCTATATGTTTACGATATCGAGCATTACAGGGTCCGGCACTCGAAGTGTAACCAATTGGAAAGCCCATAAATTCAGTTTGGAAAATTACTTTTATTCAATTCAAAGTACAAAATGTGTAAAAATAATACAAAATTCAGAATCAATTTACTTTTGCTCGATATGACCACCTTTTTCCTTGACTATGGCCTTGAGACGGTCCAAAAACGAATCGCAAGCTGCCCGAATGTGACTTGCAGGTATTTTGGCCCACTCGCGGACGATGGCTTTCTTTAGCGCCTCGAGACTGATGTATCTTTTAGTTCGAACCTTGCTCTCCAAAATGGCCCAAAGAGAATAATCCATTGGATTCGCGTCTGGTGAATTTGAGAGCCATTGTGTGGACGTTATGAAGTTCGAAACGTTGTTTTTCAGCCATTCTTGGTTCACTCGAGCTTTGTGAGACGGTGCCGAGTCCTGTTGAAACGTCCATGGTCTGCCACCGAAATGTTTGTCTGCCCACGGCTTCAAAGCAACCTCCAGAATACTTTCTCGATAATATTTTGCATTTACCTTGACGCCAGGCTCGATGAAAACGATTGGAGAGCGCCCATCTGCGGTTACAGCGGCCCAAACCATTATCTGTGGTGGGTGCTGCCTCCTAGTGGCCAATCGATGACTTAAATTCTCGTATGAACGGTTGCTTAAGTAAATCCTATCGTTTTGAGAGTTTACGAATTGCTCAATTGGAAAAATTTTCTCGTCAGAAAACACAATATTCGGAAATTGACCGCTTTCGGCCAAGCGAAGCAACTCCTTTGCTCTCTCAAGTCTAACTTGTTGCTGCTTCGGTGTGAGATCATGTGCCTTTTGGATCTTGTAAGGCTTGACCTTGAGATCATTTTTCAGTATGCGGCGGATGCTACGGTCGGATACTTTCAGTTCTTTTGCCATTTGATTGGCACTTCGTCGGGGATTTCACTCAAGTCGCTTCTTCACTTTTTGAACCATCTCACGGGACGTCGCAGTCTTTTGACGACCACCTCCATGACGTTTTGCGATGCTACCAGTATTATTGTAACGAGTTATAGTGCGGTAAACGAAAACTTTATTCACTTTGAGGTGTTTGAGCTCACGAACAATCGCTGGTTGTGATTTTCCAGCTAAATATAAAGCAATCACGCTGTTACGTTTGAAATTTATCACTGATTTTTTTTTTTCGCGTTCACTTTTGGCAAAATGCTTTTGTACACTTGTAAACAATACTCCGAACTGTCATTCAGCAAATTTTTAGACAGCTGATGCCCGTGCGTCAGCTGTGCGAGCGGTCTGAAGTTGGTTACACTTCGAGTGCCGGACCCTGTAGAGAAAATCAACCTTCTATTGTAGTCAGCCTCGGCAGAATTGCAAAAGAAATTATCGATATTGGGATACTTCGGTGGATCAGCCAATACAGAGGCCATCATCCCCAACGCTGTCAGGTAGCCTGAAGTCATATATAGCGTTAATTATATAAATTGGATTATTGTGTTATGCTTACCCCAAAACCCATATCTGCAGAGTGCTGCATGTATGTCTCTCAGCTTAGGCAACGGTTTATTGTACTTCAACAATATTAAGTGCTCAATTAAGTTGTCGTAATAATATTTTATGAAATGATCGAACTTGCTCAACTTGAACTCAAGTTTGATGGATGAGAGTAAAAAATAATATATATCCTGCGCAAAGGAACCATATTTTATACACTGATAGTCTAACAGATAGGTTTCTTTAATCTTGCCGGCATCGTCGTATTGAAACATAATATTGTTCGACCAAAGATCCCCATGATTTAAGACATTAAACTCATTTGGATCGACTTCGTTTACTTTACTAATTTCATCGATGATATTTGGATGAACCAATTTCTGGAAAAAAACGAAGAACGTAAAATATTAAAATTTTAATTAGCTGATATTCCCACTTACGATTTGTTCCAAGTATGCTTCATGTCCCTCATAACTTGTAGCACACTCCAAAAATGGCTTAGCTATATTTTTCTGCCATTGAGTAAACGCTTCATAATTCTCCTTCCTATAAAATCCTTTCGTTATCTCTTTGGCATATGAACCTTTCTTGGTCACACGTACAGCCGATGCGGCATGCCATTGTGCGATCTTACGCAACACACACTGCGCATGCTCAATATCCAAGCCTTCAAATCGATTCACATTTTTAAAGCCTTTCGTCGCCAGATTCTCCATGAGCACATACTCAGCGGACGTTTGAATTTTATAGGCTCGGGCGCCGAATTTCACTTCCAAACCCACATCACGGTAAAGTTGCTCCAACTCTGGCACAATATTCGAATACACTTCATTCTCCACAGTGAAAAAGTCAAAGTTTTTCGTTATATCCTTCAACATGTCCGCATTGTGGGGAACTTTCATCATTAAGCTGTGCTTCTTAATGCGGCCATCTAAGTTTATTTATATAGCTTTATTAAGACATTTAAAAACAAACATATCTTATAGGAATACACACCCAACAATTCGATTTCGAATTCAGGTCGCAGCATAATCGTTGCATAATTTTCACCTGCAGCTATGCCAGGTAGAGTCTTGAAGCTCTTAATATTCTTATAGTCATCGACGGTATCCTTGAGCAGTTCTTCAAATAATTCACCATTCAGCCATTTTGGCGTTTGATCCGTTGCCATTTTATACGAATTTTTTAATGAACTACTTCGTGAGCACACTTATCTTGTACTCAAATGCAATTAATTAAGTTTGCCAATTTATTCATAAACCATTGAGCGCAGTTGGAAATTTATTCTACTGATAACGTGTTTCTGATATCAGTACATTAGAGTAGATTTTATTTAAAAAGCAATTATCAAATGTTGTCTGACTTGAGTTTATTGCTCCATATCAGCACACTATATAATAATTTGAAAATCATGCGTAGAATCAAAACAGCGTCTTCCCGCCTATGACTGCCCGTGTAGATTTAAATTAAAAACGAATAAAACAACCTTTTGGTTTTACGTTAGAATTGCAACTATTTTCTAAAAATTTCACAGTACTTAAAACATTTGAAATCTACATCAGCCTTTGTGCTGCTATGTTTATTGAGTACAGTTTATTTTTAGCCTATCCACTAAACAGGCAACTATCACAATACATACGACCTTATCTCTTGCTACCCTCTCAGCTACCTTCTTTTGAGATAAGACAGCATCTGTGACCATAATCGAACTGTCATAAAATTATTATTTATTTTAAACCTTAGTGGGTTTCTTGCAGCTACCTGCAATTGGGTAAAGGTATCATATGTTTCATGTGACCATAATAAAACTGTTTTCCTATGCCTGTCATTTTGGGCAAAAGTTTGTTGTACTTCAAAAATTTGAAGTAGTGCACCAGATTATCATGATAGTATTTTAAAAAATAATCAAATAAAAGTTTTATTTTACACTCCAAATTTATCGATAAGAGTGGAAAATAGTAAAGACCTTGCACACTGGAACGGTACTTGTTCTATACTAATTTAGCTCGGAGCACATTCTTCAAGCCTATTAAGCCTACTTTTGTCACTGATTACATTTATTATCTACTGTCAGTTAAATCAAAGAAACAGCTATTTTTCTAAATTACAATGTCTTAAGGTATTCTAATTTTAAATTAATGTGTTAAATTTATTATATATACAGTACATGGAACAGCAACTAAATCTATACCTCTCAATATGAGAGAGCAGATTTCTCAATACCTAATGCGTTAAATTACTTTGTCAGGTAGCAGCTGTTCAAAATAAACAGATTTGTTTATAAACAATCCAAACGTCTTTCCCTGCTTTGAATATTTGCAATTTAGGTCAATGCCTCTTGTGCGACAATTTTTATTGTTTCGAGCTTTTTTATTTTAAGAACGTAAACAAAAAACTTTGCAGTTTTTTATGATAAAAATTTTTGTTTTTTTTTTTTTTTTTGTTTCGCTTCTTATAAAATAATTGTGAAAATTAAATTGTATTTCATTTGTATTTTTTTTATTTTCTCTAATATTTTATTTAATATATTTTTCCAAAAGTTGTTTTTTTTTTTTTTAATTTACTGCTTGTTATTTTTCTTATACTGTGTATGTATAATTGTTTCAAAAAATTTATTGCGGATTTTGCTTTAACTGAAAGCTTCATATATCACCAAACTACCTGTTAAACAAGAAGAGGCAATCAGAAACAGGCAAAAAAGAAAGAGAGTAATTCAACTGGCACGTTTCAATGCAAACGACACTAAAAAACAATGCTCTTCTCAGAACGGTTTTACCGGCAGCATTTAAAAAGCTTTCAAAGAATTTTGTATTTATAAAAAAAGGTAGACGACATCATAGCTTTTTATTTGTTCATGAACTTGTTAGCAAAACAAAAATAAACAAAGCGAGCACGCAAAATATAATATGAAAAAGCCGGTTCGAGTGGGAGAGACTCACAAAAAGTAATCAAAACAAAAGAGATAAAATTAAAAAGTATTTGCCCACTAAAAGAAGAAGGTACGCTTATTTGATAATGCGTCTTAAATAAGCAGTCAAAGTGTGATAGGTACTTATTATTAGTTGACTCGACGAAGCTGCGCAAATTGTACTTAAATCTTGTGCGCAAGTCACTTGCGAATTTCTGGCATGTGTTGTATTTCTGACTTAGAGCACGCTACAAATTGAAGAATCTTATAAACTACGAAATTAATTTTAATTATTATTTTTTCATTTAAAGCATTTATATACTTATGTAAATTTGCTGTTCTACCCAAGCTGCAAATGGTTAAAAGCATTAATCACGCAGTTTAAGTTAAGATTATAAGAAAAATTTACAAGCATACACAACCATTAATAACTTTATTGAAGTGCATATAAAAACATTTAAAAAATATATAAAATTAATACTTTCTATTATATAATTGGTAACTCACTTTGCTTCAAACGTCAAATATGCGCAAATCAAAAACCAAATAATGGCTTTGTTTATTATATTTCATTGTTGCTGTTTATATTTAATCTAAAGTATTGATTATTAGTACAACAAATATTGCAAAGATTATTTCTTTTAATTGTATCAGTGCCAGTTAAACATCGATTGCACCGCGATTGTGCAGCCAAGGCAACAAGATTTCAATATGCTTGCGATATCTAGGATTGGAAAAAAGTTGTTTCTTGAAATCTATACCCTCAGTTGACTCGCCAACGAAATTCTCAAGATTAGCGTTCTCCGTTGGGTCGAGCAATGATCCGCCCATAACGCTAATCACCGTGGTGTAGCCTAAAAAAAATATATATACTCATGTATTGAATAAATAAATTATAATACCAAAAATCCATAATACACACCCCAAAGACCATATTTAAAGAGCATTGCGTGTATGTCCCGCAATTTGGGCAAAGTCTTAGGGTATTTTAAAAGCTTCAGGTTATCAATCAAATGATCATGATAGTACTTTATAAAATAATCAAACTTGCTTATCTTATATTCCAATCTTGTCGATGAAAGCAAGAAATAAAAAAGATCCTGCGCAATGGAACCATATTTTGGCATTTGATAGTCAATAAAATATGTTTCTTTAATCTTGCCAAAGGCATCATACTGAAACATTATATTGTTTGACCAAAGATCTCCATGATTCAAAGCATTAAACTCGTTCGGATCAATTTTTGCCATATTGTACATGGCATCAGTAACTTTGCTCTGAATTTCCTCCTATAAAACTCATATAAAATGAATATTAAACCATTGCCAAATATACAAAATGCTTACAATTCTCGGCAGATATTCTTCATATCCTTTATAAGTTGGCACACACTCCAAGAATGGTTTGATCATTGCATAATTTGTAGCCTTCATTATTGGCTTAGCTTCCTCCTTAAAATAACCAACATTTATGTTTTCACTATAAGGACCCTTCACAGCCACACGCACCGCCGATGCGGCATGCCACTGCGCAAGCTTACGCAGCACACACTGCGTATGCTCCACATCGAGACACTCAAGACGATTTGCATTCTTGAAGCCTTTCGTTGCTAGATTCTCCAAAAGCACATAATCGCTGGGCGCATCGATCGTATAAGCATTGGCACCGAACTTCACTTCCACACCCACATCACGATACAATTGCTCCAATTCGGGTACAACTTTTGAATACATTTCATTTTCCTTACCAAACATATTAATATGCTTCATCATTTCCCGAATTTCTTTGGAATCGTTTTCGACTTTCAGCATAAAGGAAAGTGATTGGCTTTTGCCATCTATTTTTTTTTTTTGTTAAATTAAATACTAAATATTTAAAATTCCAAAACCCACCATTCAGTTCGATTTCGAATTCAAGTCGCAGCATTACAGTTATATAATTCTCCCCTGCACTCACACCCGGCAGTGATTTGAAACTTGTAATTTGCTTATACCCTTCAACGGTTTTTCTAAACATATCCTCAAATAATGCAGCTTTCAACCATGTCGGCGTGCGATCTGCTGCCACTGCAGCAGTTGTATCTGACATTTTTCTTTTGGTACTTTTTGTTTATATCAATTAAAACATGCACTGCTAGGTTAAGTGGTCAATTGTATACTAAAATTCCACTTAAGTTGGCTTCCTATTTATTCTTAAATTGTGTAGCAGTTGTTTTTATATTTTGTTTTTCCTGCAATAAATACATTATCTGCAACTCTTTGACTTGATTTTTGCAAAGTCAGCAAACAATTTAATCGAAAAGCTTTCGCTATCATCATGATACATTTTTCAGCATTTGTCGAAGCAATAAGTTAAAACGATAACAAATATCTTTTAATAAGTAAATTTATTTGGGAAACTTGAATGCAAATACACATAAATTTATTCATATACACGTTACTTTAATTTCTATTTCTCATACATTACATGTTCATGTGAAGCTATTTATAAATTAGCCAAAATTTATTTATTTATTTTTTTTTTTTGTGATCAGTGACAGTCAAAAGTCGATAGCGCCGCGATTATTCAACCAAGGCAATATGACTTCTATATGCTTGCGATATCTGGCATTGGAAAAGAGGCTCTTCTTGAAATCCATAGCATCTGCCGACTCACCAATAAAATTATCTACATTAGCTTTCTCCATTGGATCCAGCAAAACGCCATTCATAACGCTGGTTGCCGTTCTATAGCCTAAAAATGAATTATTTTTTTTAAACTTAGCAAAACGAAATTACTTCAATACACACCCCAACCACCTTTTCTGTAGAGCATGGCATGTATATCCCGCAACTTGGGCAATGCCTTCGGATATTTCAAAAGCTCCAGATTTTCAATCAAATTATCGTGATAATATTTAATGAAATAGTCAAACTTATCCAGTTTGATCTCTAGTTTAGTCGATGAAATCAAAAAATAGTAAAGATCCTGCGCAACGGAACCGTATTTCGGCATTTGATAGTCGACGAAATATGTTTCTTTTACCATGCCAAAGAAATCATATTGAAACATGATATTGTTCGACCAAAGATCTCCATGATTTAACACATTAAAATCGTTTGGATCGATTTTTGCCAAATCGTAAGCTAAATCCAATTGTTTGTCTTTAGTTGCTTTCTGTAAAATTATTATTGCATATATTAAATCATTTTGAAATGTTGGATGCTTTCTCATCTTAAGCTTACAATTTTTGCCAAATATTCCTCATGTCCTTTATAAGTTGGTACAGCGCTCAATAAAGGTTCGACAATTGCATCTGTTGTAAACTTCAGCATTTCCCTGCATTCCTCCTTAAATATTCCTTTATGTAAATCTTCGCCATAAGGACCCTTTACAGCCACACGCACCGCTGATGCGGCATGCCACTGCGCCAGCTTACGCAGCACACACTGTGTGTGCTCCACATCAAGACACTCAAGACGATTGACGTTCTTGAAACCTTTCGTTACCAGATTCTCCAAGAGCAGATAGTCTGTAGGGGCGTTTATCTTATAAGCACTGGCACCAAACTTCACCTCTTTACCCGCATCACGATAAATTTGCTCCAATTCCGGCACAATATTCGTGTACATATTGTTCTCAATATCAAAAGTATTGTAATATTTTAACATATCTTTAAATACTTCTAAGTCATGACCGACCTTGAGCATAAGAGATAATGATTTACTTTTGCCGTCTGCGAATTTTTTTTTTTTTTTTAGAAACTTAAAACTTAAAATTTTTTTTTTTAAATTTCACTACTCACCTTCCAGTTCGATTTCGAATTCCAATCGCAGCATTACAGATCCATAGTTCTCACCTGCACCCACGCCTGGCAGTACCTTGAAGCTTTTAATTTGCTTGTAACCATCGACAATTTTTTTGAATAAATCTTCAAATAGTTCCTCCTTCAGCCATTGCGGCACACCATTTGTTGCCGGTGCTTCATTAGTCACTGTTACAGTTTTTTCGTTACTCATGTTTCTATAGAAGCACAAACCTCTGCGCTGTGTTGTCAGTTGAATACTAAAATCCAGCAAAAGTTGAGTTTTTATTTATACTCAATATGAAGAGTAGTTTTTATGCGTTGTTTGGTCTTATCGTCATTAGTGACCACCATGAGTCATCATGAGTGGCCACTATTCAAATGAATACACATAGTGCAAATTATGTAAGAGATAAGTAAAAAAAAAAGTAGCTCGCAAGCGAAACTCTTTGTCACCAAAGCTTTTTTACTCTCAAAACGAATTAAATCCAACAGCTTTTTCCAGCTTACTTAAGTTTACTTTTGTCGGCATTCGCTGTTTATGAACCATCAACCTTGGCATAACAAAGCAAGCGAGCAAAACAAAATTGACCTGAAGCCGGTCGAGATTGCCGGAGCTAAACAAAACTTCATTTTCATTATCAAAAAATAGACCGATCAAGGATTTTGCCGCCAGCACTGACCCTTTTTGGGTTTTCCTAATCATTAGAATTGCAGAATTGCAGACAACGCGTGCGATCATCGTCGCGAAATCACAAATTTGCCAGCTGATTGGTAAAAAAAACCTATAATTAGCAGCAACTGTATGGATTCTGCAATTCTAATGATTAGAAAAACCCAAAAAGGGTCACTGCTGGCGGCAAAATCGTTGATTCGCAATATCTGAAGAAGACACCGAAATGTTCGCTGAAATGTTCCTATGTTCGACCAATGTAGTCTCTCCTTAAGTCTAAACTCATAGTTCTACAACGAAAAACATTTGCAGTAAATACATTTACCGACAAAAAATTTACTATATATGTAAAACTAAAACTAAAAAAACTATACCTATAAGTATAAATTAAAAAAAAAATGGCATTTCCGAGCCAATTAAATATCGATAGCGCCACGATTGTGCAGCCAAGGCAACACGGCTTCTATATGCTTGCGATATCTGGAGTTGGAATAAAGTTGCCTCTTGAAATCCATAGCTCCCGCCGATTCACCATAGAAATTATCAAAGTTGGCGCCCTCCATCGGATCGAGAAACATACCAGCCATAACGCCTGTCGCCGTGTTATATCCTACAAATTAAAATTCCTGAATGAAGTGAAGATATGATAAAACCAATTTACATAAGTACGCACCCCAAGCACCTTTTCTGTAGAGCATTGCATGTATGTCCCGCAACTTGGGCAATGTCTTCGGGTATTTCAAAAGCTCCAGGTTTTCAATCAAATTATCATGGTAATATTTAATGAAATAGTCAAACTTGTCTAGTTTGAACTCCAGTTTTGTTGATGAAATCAAAAAATAGTAAAGATCTTGCGCAATGGAACCGTATTTAGGCATTTGATAGTCGATGAAATATGTTTCTTTTATGCAACCAAAGGCATCGTATTGAAACATGACATTGTTTGACCAAAGATCTCCATGATTCAAGGCATTGAAATCGTTGAGATCGATTTTTGTCATATCAAAAATTAAATCAATCATTTTATCTTGAATCGGCTTCTGTAAAATTTTATTAAAAAAAAAAAACAAATAAATATTTTTTTAAATAAGTTAAAATATTGTATACAATTCAATACTTACAATTTTTGGCAAATATTCGTCATGTCCATTATAGGTTGGCACACAGCTTAAAAATGATTCGTGCATTGAACCTGCTTCATCCTTCATTGATTGCTTATTCTTCTCTTTAAAGTAACCCAGATTTAAGTTTTCATCATAAGGACCCTTTATAGCCACACGCGTTGCTGATGCGGCATGCCACTGTGCAAGTTTGCGCAGTACACACTCCGTGTGCTCCATATCGAGACATTCTAGACGATTTGTGTTCTTGAAACCTTTCGTTGCCAGATTCTCCAAGAGCAGATAATCGGTGGCTGCATTTATCCTATAAGCATTGGCACCAAACTTTACCTCTTTACCCGCATCACGATATAATTGCTCCAATTCCGGCACAATATTCGCATACATATTGTTCTCAACATCAAAGATATTGTAATATTTCAACATATCCTTAAATACTTCTATATCAAGGCTGACCTTCAGCATAAAAGATAGCGATTGGATTTTATCGTCTACGAATATATTTATTTTTTTTTTTTAATAAATAACATTTTAATTATTATTTTTCTTTTTTTTTAATTTCGGTACTTACCGTCCAATTCGATTTCGAATTCCAGTCGCAGCATAACAGATGAAAAGTTCTCACCTGCACCCAGGCCTGGCAGTGCCTTGAAACTTTTAATCATTTTGTAACCGTCGAACATTTTTTTGAACAAATCTTCAAATAATTCCGCTTTCAGCCATTGCGGCACAACATTTGTTGTTGCTGTGCCATTCGTTTCAATTGGCATTTTTTCAGCAGTCATTATTTTGTTTTAATATATTTTCGTTAAAGTACGAACCAATGCACTGTGTCGCTGAAGTTGATTACTGAATTTAAGCAATTGCAGACTTTCTTTTTATGCCAAGTGTGAGCACGGATTATATTAATAATATGTTTTGGGAAGTATATAAGTGATCAGCTAGCCAATACTGAATACAAAAAAACACAACGTACAGCTTTTTATTTTCACAACAAATAAAACAAATGAGCTTTTGTATACTCATTTAAAAGCAAAAAGTCAAACATAAATAAACCTTTTTACTATATTTGGTCATGAACCTTAGCACAACAATTAATAAAGCATCCGAGCAAAACAAAATTGAAGTGAAGCCGGTCGCGGTTACCGAAGCCAAAAAAAAAAAGTCTAAAAAGAAGCAACAAAAACAAACGATTAAAAAAACTTTTGTCCATATTTGTGCATGAGAAGAAATCAGAAAAAGTAATTGTTAGAGACTGATATTTTCATAAAGTTCGTCATGCCTGACTGCGGTACTTGAGCGCCATGAAAATTATTAGTCAGAGAATTTAACTGATAATTGAAACGTCCCCATATTTAAGTTATGAACTCTAGCAAGACCTTCTTTGGCCTCATATTTTTTAAATTTTTAATAGGCACAGTAAATAAAAAATTAATTAAATAAATTTCAATTTATCAAAAATACTTCATAATTAAAGACTAACCATTTTTGAAAATTTAAGCTAAAATTTTGTTTATGACTTTATTTATTAAGATTCTTTAAAGTGCCGCTATGGTTTTTTTTTAAATGGTTGTGTTTATAATTATAACTAACCAATTATTGGTCACAAATATTAATTGATGCAGAATTAATAGAAATAAATTGCTAATAACTGAAAAATTATTCAATAACAATAACAGCAATCATATTCAACTTTTCTGCAATTTTCCGATACTTTGTAATAGCTAATTACTGTTATTAAAATTTATTTTCTATTTTGGTAAGAGTCAAGTTTTTTTTAATAAAATAAATTATGTGTACCAGTTTTTATTAAAATATGACAAGATTAAGATTAAAAATTATTTTTAGAAATATTTTTGCAGGTTCACATTAAATAAAATTTCACAGCTTAATTGCCTCTATGAGTTTACTTATTGCAGTTTTCACTGCTCAGATGAGTTTACTTAATATGTGTTTTAACAGCAAAAGTTATTACATAATTGCTTCTTTTTTTTTCTAAAATTTTTTAACACTTTTATCTTCCAAATTGAAAACTACACAATAAATTTTATTAATTGGCATGTTTATTGTACTATAAAAATATTCGCGTTGAGTTAAACAATATATGACAAACATTTATGCATCTATAGCACCACGATTGAGCAGCCATGGCAATATGGCTTCCATATGTTTGCGATATCTAGCATTCATATACATGAGATTTTTCAGAGCAACGCCCTCAGCAGAATCACTCACTAAATTATCGAAATTGGCGTTGTCTGTAGGATCCAGCAATACTAAGGCCATAACACCCGTTGCCGTGCTGTAGGCTAGAGAAAATATATGTGAACATTATAATAGGCAGACAATTCCATATGTAGATCACATATAATACGCACCCCACAAGCCACGTCTAAACAGCGAAGCGTGTATGTCGCGCAACTTTGGCAACGTCTTCGGATATTTCAGTAACTTCAAATTCTCTATCAAATTGTCATGATAGTATTTTATAAAGTAATCAAATTTGCTTAATTTGTACTCCAGCTGAGTCGACGACATCAATAAGTAGTAAAGATCTTCCGCAACGGAACAGTACCGGGGCACTTGATAGTCAACAAGGTAAGTTTCCTGTACCTTGCCATTGGCGTCGTATTGGAACATGACATTGTTGCTCCAACAGTCACCATGATTTAGGGCATTGAACTCATGGGGATCGATTTTCGCCAAATCAAAAAAGAGATCAGTTTGCTTTGGCAGCAGCGCTTTCTTTCAGATATAGAATATTACACATATAAGCCTAAAATGCATCTAAGTGTCACATATGATTACTTACAATTTTTGACATGTATACCTCATTTCCCTCATAAGTGGCTGCACAGTCCACAAACTGTTTAAACATGGATATGGTGTCTTCCTTCATCTTCTGCCTGTTTTCCTCCTTAAGGAAACTTTGCGTTTGGAAGTCCTCCGCATAAGGGCCCTGCACGACCACACGCATCGCCGATGCGGCATGCCACTGCGCAAGTTTGCGCATCACACACTGCGTATGCTCAATATCAAGACCGACTAGACGATTTACATTTTTGAAACCTTTCGTTGCCAGATTCTCCAAAAGCACATAATCGGCAGGTGCATTAATCTCATAGCCTTTGGGACCAAATTTCACCTCCACACCCACATCGCGATATAATTTCTCCAATTCTGGCACTAGATGTGCGTACATTTCATGCTCCGTGATGAAAAAATTGTTGTCTTTCATTATCTCCTGAAATGTGGGCGAATCAACGTGACCGACTTTTATCATAAGGGAGTGTGATTTGCTCTTGCCATCTGAAAGCATTTCAGTGAAATAATTAAATCTGCAACTAATCTAAATTGTCGCCCACCAGTCAATTCAATTTCGAACTCGAGTCGCAGCATAAGGGTTAGATAGTTCTCACCCGCTCCCACGCCCCGCAGTGCCTTAAAGCTCTTGATCTGCTTATAATCGTCAACAGTTCTCTTAAGTAAATCCTCAAATAGTTCGGCTCTAAGCCACTCGGGCGCCCGTTCAGTTTTTGCTGCATCATTGCTCGTCTGTGTTTTTGTTTCCGTATTGGCTTCCGCCGACATTGTACGACGTATGTGTATAGCAATAATAAGTTATACGGAATGTGTAAACTACAGCGTTCGCTTGTCTATAGTATACTAAAATGCAACTAGCGACGATTTTTCTATTAATGTTTATAGTGTATAGTTACACTGTACAAAATTATTATGGGTCTGAGTTAGTGGATATCTCAAAAGTGTATATCAGTTACATTGCAACGTGTTTTTTTTTTAGTGTATAATTTAATTTCTAGAAATGTATAAGCTTTTTTGATGAATCTACAGCTATTCAACTTTATTTGCATGTAAAATAAACAACAATATTCATTCAGATATGAACAGCTTAATTAATTATATAAGAAATAATAATTAGATAATTTAAATATGGACTCGACTCCTATAATTTGTCTCTACAATGTAACTTTATAACACTTTTATTTTGTTTTTTAATTGATTTCCAAATCAAATTTCGAAACTATTGCCTGTCAAAACCTAAAACATGCGTATTATTTATTTGTAATATTGAGACTGTAAACAAGTTAAATGGAAATTAATGTAAAAAATTTTTTTAATAATAGAAGTAAAATGAGATAATAAATTCAATCTACTCCAATCCTAAAAATGTTGCGAAGATGTAAAAACTATATAAAAATGCAAGTGTTTAGTTGTATTTACGAGCAGAAATTTTTTCATTATTTAAACAGATAGATAAACAAGAGTTTACATGTGCGAGGAACCTCACAACAAAATCGTTACTATAGCAGCACAAAATTACTGTGAAACATCTCTGAAACGAACTTTTTTTTATACCAAAGCTCTCTCTGCGCTATCAATTATGCTATTTTGATCTTCTAAACTGATTTTTAATTAAAGCAAATATTTTTTAACATTGCTTATGTGTAGATTCTCGATAAAACCCACAAGTTTTTTCGAAAAAAAAATATCTAAGACATATTACTATTACATGAGTAGGAAATCTTTGTTAATGCTCTGCCTTAAAGTTTTAAGATCAGAACATTAGGCATGCTGATGTTTATGTTACATAAAAAAAATGTATAATGTAAATGTATAAATGTAAAAATAATTGCTGCATTTTAAAAGGTAGAATTGTGGAATCTCTTGATTGTTGTTAAATTAATAAAATTCATAGTGAAAAGCTCGCTCTGACGCATTCTCTTACAAATTTCGCATACTCATACTTAGTTTGTTTATAAGCGATCTGATAGTAAACAAAAGACATAATTTTTGTTGTTTAGACGTCAACTAAGCACGATAAAAATACACAAAGTGGCACGTCTCTACGTAAGTACAAAAGGGTGAGCAGACTGGCCCAAGTATTTGTCATACTTGGTAACATTGGCCAATATAGGCGCTTATCTGAAAGTTGCCATAGCAAAAAACTAAAAATAAATAAATAAACCTAAATTCACTTAACCATGCTATAGAAGATAACACAATTTATTAGTTTAACACGTTCCCAAAAAATTATAAGATTAGTTTGTTATAAATAAAAATCCAGAAATTTTGCAGAGTTCAAATTTTTTCAATTAACCGATTTATTTGCTTGTTTATATATGTATTACGTGATATATTCACGCTCAATCAGCCAAGGTAAAATTGCCGTAATTTGTTTTACATAACTTGGATTGAGCATCATGCGCTTCTTAAATGCCACGCCCTCGGCGTTACTACTCAGATAATTTGCAATACTGGAATCGGCGCTTGGCGGCAGCAGCACAACCGGCAATTGACGTTGTACACAGATAAAAGCTGCAAATAATTTAAAAAATAATAATAATTATAAATAAATAAATAGTAATTATTATGCAGAATAAATGCATACCCCAAAGGCTATAACGTTTGAGATTCGCATGCAGTTCGGTTAATGTCGGCACTGAACCCGCACAACTGAGCAGTTTCATATGCTTCACAAGCTCCGCGTGATAATAGGCAATAAAATATTCAAATTTTTGCAATTTTATTTCAAATTTTGGTGAAGTCATCAGCAAACAGAATAAATCGTGCGCAGGTGTACCATATTTGGGCATTTGAAAGTCTACAAAGCAAACGTCGTCGATTATGGGATTCCCGGCATTATCCACTTTATAACTATACATGAAATTGTTGCACCAGAAATCCCCATGATTGAATACATTGAAATTATTAGGATCAATGCTGCCAAATTCAATGTATAAATCTGTAATGCGCGATTCATAATCAATCTGAAATAAAATAAAGCATAATTATTAATTACGGAAGATGGTCGAAACTGAGTTTATAAGTTCGGATGCCAGTAAAAACTTAAATATTAACATAAGCCAAGCTTACATTTAGTAAAATTCTTACTTCAGCACTTAAAAAAAACATCAAAGCCAGTTCAACTGTCAACTTAAAGCATTGAAACCCTATTCCAAAAATACATTGTCCATACACTACTCACAATTAGTTTCTTCTGTTCAGCTGTTAGTCCGTACGTCTGCAAGCATTCCAAAAATGGCTGCGTAAATGCAGAATTAATTTCGTGAATAATCTGACGATTTTCTGCAGCAAAAAAACTTTTCTCATAGCGCTCATAGGGTCCCAATACCTCAACACGCTTCACTGAGGCCGCATGCCACTGTGCCAACTTCTTGAGCGCTGCTTCGATTTCGTGCTGCTCCAGACCGATCATGCGATTCAGATTCTTGTAACCCCGCACGCCTAGATCCTCCATGAGTATATAATCGAAGTGTGCTGGCTGTGGGAACTCAAAATGTGTTGGCTTGAATCTGACACACAGATCTGCATAATTTGCATACATTTGCTCCAACTCGGGCACCAGTTTGCGGTACAACTCAGCTTCCGATTCGAAGAACATATGAAATTCATGATCACTGCCTCTGTCGTGTACCAAAGGTGTTTTCAAAATATATTTTACATTTCTGCTGCTGCCATCTGCCAAAAAGTCATTTGAATTTCAATTTTCCATTAATAGATTTTACATACTACCTTGCAAATCAATGTCGAGATTGACGCGCAAAATGATTGTCAAATAGTTCTCGCCGTCATCTAAGGCCGGCACGACTTTATAATATGTGATTTTACTGAAATTAGCAAATTGTTGCTGTAGCAAGTCAACAAACAGTTGCTGGTTGAGCCACTCTGGCAGCGCTGACATGACGCTCCGTTGAACGAATACCGAATGCGTTGAACATTGCAGCTGAGCGTTGTTTAAGTGTTTAAGCTTTTTCATTAAGAATTGCTTTGTGCCATCCCGCAAATTCTATCTGTATCTCTAGAGCTTTACATTGCAATAAAAAAACAAAAAAATATAATAAAAAACTTTACAATATCTTTGTAGTCTCCTGCAATTGCAATGCATTAGATCACGTACAAAGTAAATTAATTTAAAAAAAAAAAAACTATTGACATTGAATGCATAGTTCAACAATTAGTAGCCTAGGACAGTATTATATGAAATATTATTATGATACCCTTCATCAAGTCATTGCAATATCTGAGTTCTGAATTTTTTAATATCTTGCAATTATCCATAACAGCCCCATAATGGATTTATTGGAACCATATTGCAGAATGCCAGATAATGTCTATAATTCATATTCCTACAGTAATTCTTAGTTTACTCAGTAAGTTTTTGTATGCCTATTCTAAGAAGTTTCCTTAAATACCAAAATTCAAGAAATCAAGTTATTTTCACCAAATTTAGTATGGGCGGGGTTTATAATGATTTTTCCTGCCAAATGTGTCAATGCATGGAAACATGATTTAAACTGAGGCAAATAAAATGGTAAGATAATACAGTAATAAAAAAAAGCATAGCTAACATTCAACCCTTTATCTGGTCTACCGATAATAATAATAATGATAAACACATACATAAAATAACAATTACACTGTCAGGTTATTAATTGAATTGTATGTTTATTTATTTATTTGTTTTTGTATTTCGATATTTTTTTATTGTTTATCTGCAATCAGCTGGCCACATTAGTAATATAAGTGCATACTTTGCTGAATAACTAGGTCTGGATTTATTTATTATTGGTAATGTAGTCTAGCACTGCAGTAACAGAAAAAATCCCCCAAGTCATTAGAATATGAGTGTCAAAGCATTCAAATGAATTATATTTGTTTTATCTTTGTATTATTCTTTTTGCACTTAAATACAACAACGTTGAGCAAATAAAAGCTTCAATTTCGTAAACTGGTTTGATTTACTCACGCAGAGCTTTTAAGCGGCAAGAGAACTCATCGTGCATGCTCAAAGATTAAATAACCAACTTATCAGTTGTCAAATGTTATCAGCTTTTTCATGTTTTCTTTTTTTTGTTTTTTTTTTTTGTCGCTTTATTGTAAAATAAAGCTATGGATATGCGTGTTAAGCAATATTTTAAAATAGAATGCACTCACAGTCAGTTTCGAACTGTAAGCGCACGAAGGCGGTCGGAAAAGAATTATTTCCATACAATGGGGCTACGCAATTCAAAGTCGAAAAAAAGTTACGATGTGGCAGCCGTGGTGTCCAATAAGGATTTCACCTATGCGCGCAATGCACAAAAAGCCGCTGAGGTGCCAAAGGCAACAACAAAAGCCGAAGACACACCGGCAGCAGCTCCAGCTCCAGCAGCATCAGCAGTAGCTACCGCAACGGTAACAGCAGCCGCGCCCGCAGCAGCACCAGCCACAGCCGCAGCCGCACCCTCAGCGGCAACAGAGCCCACGTCAACGGCAACAGCGGCGCCTGCACCTGCGCCCGTGCCCACGCCCGTGACTGTGGCCGTGCCCGTGCCTGACGTAGTGACGGAGAATGCCGCAAAAGATAGAAATTCGCCGCCTGCTTGGCTTGACGAAACCAAATTCATCGAAATACTCAAAGCAGATTTTGAGAATTTCGCGAAAATTCAAAATTTCGAGGCCAAGCCCGCTTTGAGTGCTGGCGAAAATTATTCAACGCTTTTGCTGCGTGTGCGCTTGGATGTCGTGCTAAATGGTGAGTTTTTGTGATCGGTGATCGGTGCTTCTTTTTGTACCTTGTACCAGAAAATGGTAAAGGATACAAAAAATGGTATATAAAGGGCAGAAGGAGGCGTGGCAGACCCCATAAAGTATATATATTCTTGATCAGCATCGAAAGGCGTGTCGATCTAGCCATGTCCGTCTGTCCGTATGAACGCACGGATCTCGGAAACAGTTAGGCATAACATTCTTTTTTTTCGATATTCGACCTATAACATATAGCTGCCATAGAAACGATCGGCCAAAAGAAATTGCTTTTACTAAAAAAAAAAATTTTTTTTTCTGGAGATATCCTTAATCCAAAATATTTAAGCTACAAAAAGATTTATTTAGTTTTGGATTGGGTACAGGGTTTTCTATAGTCGGTTACGCCCGACTATAGCCCTATCTTTCTAGTTTTTTTTCTTTTTCAATGCTCTCTAGGGTGCGCACTAATAGGGCTTTGTAGTTGCAGCCATGGAATTTTTGTTTTTTCATTTACTTATCAGTTATTAGTAAGTATCAGTTTTCCAAAAAGTTGCTAATAATGCTTATGCTTTATAGTTGAAGTCGAAGTCACAATGCGATAAGCTTTGCCAAGTGCAAGTCGTTGGGCTCTTTACGCGGAATATCTACGTGAGAAATTCAATCGCGGCAAGCTGTCAAGTGTTGGCCAGTTAGCCATACAAAGGCCATAAATAAGCGAAACCCAGCGAAACATTAGCCGATTATTATGATGTTTGCTTATCGCTGATTTTGTGAGTTCGCTTAATTGGCGTGCGGCTGACTTGCGCTGGCATTTGGCAAGGTTAGGCATTTAAATGGATTATTATCTAAATTAAAGTTGGAACAGCTGAGCTGCATGATATTCTAAAAGAAAATTCAGTAAGAAAACAATATTAGCAATTCACTCATTTTGAAATTTTGTAATTCACAACAAAATATATGGTTAAAGTGACAATAAAGGCATTTACAAAATATCGTATATATTGTATACATGTCTAAACATTCCAGTCTATTGTAGGTTTTGCGCAGGCTTGGGACCAACCAAAATCGTTAATCTCTAAAATATATTGGACTTAAAATATTAACTTAAAAAAATCTTTTTTTTCTACTATTATTTCAATTGTGATTTCAAAAAATATACGTTGAATTCTCATCTTGTGCTCAGCTACTTAATCCGAGTTACGCAGATAATATGGCTTAGGCCTCACAAAAACTCTTTTAGCTTTGCGCCTTCGGAATGGCGGCGACTTGGCAGCCAGTTGGCGATAAGGCTGCTTCTCGAAATCGCTCATTGCGCGCCACTCAAGGCCGGATCGTTTCAAAAATTGTTTATGGGAAATGTTTGCGCCAATGTGTATTTCACCCGCACGAATTCTACGTCGCAAATGCGCCATGTAATTGAAGAAAGCATTCGGAAAATATTTTTCATTTTCCTCGCTGCCACAAAATGGAGACAGATCAGCCGGTTTTATTTCAGGCTCGTCGGTTACTTGCATACAATCAACTCCTTGAGCAGCTGTAGATGAATCATTCGATTTTGGGGCGCACCATTTTATTCTTGTGACTCTGACCTGGATTTCTTTCAGATCGTTAGCAAGTGATGCATTGTCAACGAAATGTACGTGCTCATCTTCAGTTGACAATGATGCACTGCTGCAGTCTCGCATTGACGGATCTTCAGTTAAGAATGATCCGCTGCTACAGTCTTGCATTGACGGATCAGTCCACTCCAACAGCTCGCCTTGCTCAGCGCTTATCAAATCGCTTGACATTTCACTTGCTGCGTCAGTTGACTGTTCGCCCATTAACAGTTCGTCGTTGCTAATTTGGCTGCCAAGATCGGCTTGATTGTCTTCTTGCTCAGACATATTGTGCTTTTATACGCAAATTCTTTTAAGTTTTTTTTGTTTTTGTAGAGCTAACCCAACTTATCTGTCGTCTGTATGTTTAATAATATTGTTACATTTGAATTGAAAATTCAAGTAAACTAAGTTTCATATCTTTTTTGTTTTTTGTTGAAAGATGAAAGCACAAAAACAGTTTCCTATATGCTTAAAGTGCCACATGATACGTCACAAATGCAGCAATTGCTTATGTTGAACAACACCTTCAACACGGAGAACTTGGTATACTTCGATGTCTTGCCCCAACTGGAACAAATCTACCGTGAGCATGGCATCAATGTGTCCTTTGGTCCCAGAGCTTTTAAGATAGCGGACAAGGAGCATGCCAAGCACTCTGTGCTTTTGGAGGATCTGGGTCAGCGTGGCTATAAGAATGCCAATCGCTTGGAGTGTCTCAACGAGGAGCATATAAAAGTTGTGCTGAAAAAGTTGGCACAGTTTCATGCTGCGTCAGCTTATTATTATGCCACGAAAGGACCTTTTGCGGATATATTAATGACGGGCATGTTTAAGCCAGACGATCCAAATGCACGTGTGCTCATGGAAACAATGATTGGCTCGTTCCAGAAAACGTTTTTGGACAATATACATCTTTACAAGAATGGTGAAAACTATTATAAAGAGAAATTTGTAAGTATATATAACTTATAATCATCTACTACTTTGATTTTTTCCTTTTTATTTTTTAAATAACTTTTAATATTAAAAATATTTCCCCTAGGAAACTTTATTTGCTCACATGACTGATATGTTTGTTGAATTCATGAAAAACGATCATACGGATTTCAAAGTTCTAAATCATGGAGATTGCTGGAGCAATAATATTCTCTTCAAATATAATGATGAGGGAAATGTTGAGGATGCGCTTTTTGTTGACTTTCAGAATCCCAAATTTGGCACTTTCTCACAGGATCTGTATTATGTAATCATATCATCGGTGCATATTGATTTGAAACTTAAGAAATTTGACTATTTTGTACGTTTCTACTATGAGAATTTGGTCGAGCACTTGCAGCTTTTGGGTTACCCCAAGGACATTCCAAGTCTGCGTCAGGTGCACAACGACTTACTCAAGTATAGCAGCTGGGCTGTTGTCACATCGCTTTTGATCTTGCCAGTCGTGCTAATGGATTCCACAGACATTGCTACGGGCGATAATTTCTTATCTGGCAACGAGGATGGACTTAAATTTAAAAATCTACTATACACAAATCCGCGCTATCGTGACTATATGGAGCAGATATTACCTTGGTTCGACAATCGTGGTTTTTTGGATGTCAAGTAAACAACGAAAATAAGACAAAACAAACTTGAAAGCAATAAAAATGATACCAAATAAAATAAATATACTTAACACTTTATTTTTCAAACTTCATTCATTAGAAACTTAAAATTCTCTGAATGGCTACTAATGTCTATGATAAAGACCTCACACCTACTTTTTCATATACTATGTTAAATTAAGTCCTTCAGATCTCTCACAATAACAATTTCGATCTATTAGAGAAAAAGCCATCATATTACCAGAACCACATATTATATCAATATCTAACTATTCATCACGGAAAGCTCACGTAACTAATGCTCAACGCTGCTTTATCAAAAGCTCTGAAACTTATCAGCTGCCGCAACTAAACGGTTTCGTATACGTCACAAAGAATAATTATTTCATTTGAAATTTGTCAAAACAATGAATTGACACACGCAAACTTTTATTTATTTGGCTTGGTTTTATTTTTCGAAACAAAAATAAACAAATAAATGCTGAAATAATTGTTATTGCGGCATCAATAAATTGGCATGCTTCACTGCATATCAATTAGATTAGTTTAGTTGAGCAAAATTAAAAAAAAAAATTATTTTCAATTCAACAAGTTTTAACTTTATTATAACAAAAAAATGTTGCAGCAACTAATAGTTTTAAAATTTCTGCATAATAGTCTCAATTTCTCACCCCATATAAACCACGATGATAGGCCCATGGGAATATTTGTCGCATATGTTCCAAATAACGCGGATTTGTGAACAATTTTTTACGCAAATTCTGCCGAGCTTTGTCATCACCCAATATATTATCGAGGTTGGCATCGCCAGATGGATCAAAGAGCACCAAGGGCATTACCGATTGAGCTGTGGTATGAACTGCAATGGAATAAAAAATAAATAAATATACCCATGTGATATGAACTAAGCTTGAAGTTTGAATATACATAAGATGCACTTACCCCAATCACCATGTTTGAGGAGTGCAATCTGCAGATCCTTTAAAGTCGGCAGCTTCTTTTCATATTTCAGCAGCTTAAGGTGCTTCGTCAATTGCACGTAATAATAATAAATGAAATAATCAAAATGTGATAATTTCAGATCCAGTGAGACAGACGAGATGATCATATAATACAAGTCCTGTGCTGGCGAACCAAAGCGACTCATCTGCAGGTCAATAAGATAAGTTTCGCTTATTTCGCCTGCCTTGTCATATTGAAACATAATGTTATTACTCCAAGCATCGCCATGATTGAGCACACAGAATTCATCATCCTCAATTTGTGCCGGTTCGTTAAACAATTCAGGTAAGCTAAGTTGATATGCTTCCTACATGTTTGAATAAATAAATGAATAAAATAAAATTGTATATAAAATGGAAAAAAATTATTAAACAAATTAGAAACACACCAAGTCTGCTGCTATGTAATCAGCATCGCACTGTTGCAGACATTCCAGCATAAATTCCCTTGTCTCAGCCTGCATTTCCTCCATTGGACCAGCTATCTCTGCAATGCATCTGTCATAGACTTCGGGATACGGTCCACGTCGTTCATAGCGCACAGCGCTGACAGCATGAAATTGTGCCAATTTGGTTAGCACGGCTTTCGTGTGCGCCATATCTAGGCCATTCTGACGTTTGACATTCTTAAAGCCACGCAGACTAAGATCCTCCAATATGATCACCTCAGCTTGGTCTTCAAGTACGTTGCTTTCGTATGCCTTGGCGCCAAATGTGATAGATTCGCCTACATCGCGGTACATTTGCTCGAATTCTTTTATGTAGTTGAAGTAAGTGTTGCGCTCCTTCTCAAATACTTTGAATTCCCTAACCATCGATTGCATTTCTTTGCTTGCTGGCAATATCTTGGCCATATAGGATGTAGCTTTTTCACTGCCGTCTGTGAGTATCGTTTCAATTTTTTTTTTATTTTTTTTTTTTAATTCATTGCGTCACTTACCTTTTAGTTCAATTTGCAATTTAATACGCAGCAAAATTGTCAAATAGTTTTCACCTGTGGCCACTGCGGGCTCAGCTTCGAATTCTTTAATTGCCTCAAAGTCAGCATAGTCTTTCTTCAGAAACTCCACAAAAACATCCGCAGTGAGCCATTCCGGAACGGCCACTGTGGGCTTGGAATCACTTTCGTTTTCTTTGTTAGACACCATGTTCACTTGTTAACTGCAACTAGAATAGTATTCTAAAGAACAAAACCCGTTCGTTTTTATACAAGCTTCCTATGCGAAGCTTTACTACAGCAAATTAAATATGATTTCTCAAAAAGTACGAAAAAAAGCTCATTCAACATGACATAGCGATTATTATCAATAAAACGACCCGCGATGATAAAGACCTAAATAAATTTACGCTCACTAATTGAACGCACAAATTCTCAAAAGAATCTAACATAAAAAACCTTAAAAATAGTGAAATTATTTTTATTATTACATCATGGGAACCAAGTGCATAATGATAGATCGCACAGTGTGCTGATAAAACGTGTTGCGAGACCTTTTTATTTAACTGATAATAATATTTTGCATCTAATAAGATACTCAAGACCAGCGCCATCGGTGAATGACATCTTATCTTGTGAGAACAGAGAAATTTTGTCTAGTATTTCTTGGTTGCATACTGTAAAGGAGACGCTACATTGGTCGAACATACGAACATTTCAGCGAATATTTCAGCGAACATTTCGGTGTCTTCTTCAGATATTGCGAATCAAGGATTTTGCCGAAAGCAGTGACCCTTTTTGGGTTTTTCTAATCTAATCTAAGAATTGCAGAATCCATGCACTTGCTGCTAATTATGGGTTTTTTTACCAATCAGCTGGCAAATTTGTGATTTCGCGACGATGATCGCACGCGTTGTCTGTAATTCTGCAATTCTAATGATTAGAAAAACCCACAAAGGGTAACTGAATCGAAATATAAGAAGAAAACACCGAAATAAATGTTCGTATGTTGGACCAATGTAGCCTCTCCTTAACTATAGTACACTGCCCAGATACTTAGGCTCTGACGACTTCAAGTCGGACCTTAAAAAACATCTTATATAGAATATAAAAAATTAGAAAAACTAGCAAAAAAATATACGTAAAAATTATCATAATACACAAAGGAATTGGAACTCAGAGAGTTATAGAGAGATAGATAGAGAGATATGGAAAAACATATGGCATGGTTAGAATGTTTTTTGTGTAACCCAAGTATATTCTGATTAAACGAAACTGCCTCAAATTTCATACTAAGCCTAAAGTTGTGAGTAAATTTCATTTTAAATAAAGTTAGACGGATACTATAACTCTAAGAAACATCGACAACGTTTCTTAGTGTATAATTAATTTTAAAATACATAAAGACCTAAATCTATCATTTATCAAAAATTAAATACGAGATTAACGGAAAGTTACATCAATAAGCTTCACAATCGCGAAAATCAGCTGGCAATCAATCTCTTAGATAAAAGTAGGGATGTAAGAAGATATAAAAGGTTTTGTAAGTTAGATCTTCCACGTGGATTCCAAAATTAAAAGACAACTTAATTTTGTTACTAAAACTGAAAGCAAAGTTAAAAGATTGGCTAGCTAAGTAATTAACTTGTATACTGATTTGGTTCACTTAAGCTCTTAATCAATCACTATGTGTAGTTTTTATTGTTTAACATATTTTGTTTATTAACATAAAATAGATAGCAAATAAAAATTAAATTAAAAAAAAAACAGTTGTTTCTTGGTAAAGATACAAACTCATAATCAGTTCGCAACAGCTCAGCTAGATATTCTTTTTAAGTAATAAGAAACAATTCTTCTTAACATTCCATGAAATTTATTAAATTATTGCTTTAAGTATATCATTTGGTCTGAACAGCTGCTTTTATCAAAAAAAGGCTTTAATTGGTTATACAGAAATGGCATGATTGGCATTGCAAACAAAATTAAAAAATAAATATTCCATTCTTATAAGGCACACATCGCAAATTCACTCCTCTAGATAGCCACGATTTTGCAGCCAAGGCAGCAATTCACGCAATTGCTGCGCATAGGCCTTATTGGCAAAAATTTCATCCAGTTCTTCCAAATCCTGCAACGGCACACCAATGAGCACGATTGGCAATATTTTTGTAATAGCTTCGAAGGCTGATTGAAAAAAAAAAAAAAAAAAAAACAAAAATATAAATAAATATATGCAACAACTTTCGTTATGCAAAAACTCAACGCACCAAAATGGCTATACTTCAGCAAAGCATGCTGAAAGTCCGTTAACTTAGGCAATGGCTTGCGATAGTGCAGCAGTCGCAGATTGTCGATCAGCTGATCATAGTAAAAGCGCACAAAGGCATCGAAGTGCTTCACCTTATCGGCCAAACATGGCAACGTCAGCAGCGCATGGTACAGATCGTACACAGCGGGTCCATGCTGCACATGCTGAAAATCCACAAAGAGCACATCCTTCACATTGCCGAAGGCGTCCGCATGCAGCAGCAGATTATTGGGCCAACATGCGCCCAGCTGCAGCACATTGAATGTGGCCTGAGGTGTGTCATCTTCCGGGCCATTGAGGGCCAAGTTTGCAACGTACTTCTGATATGATTTCTGCAAATTAAATTTAAAAAAAAAAAAACAATTTTTCATTTAAAGATAGACGCGGCATTGAAGTACTCACCAACTGATCTTCATAGCAACGCAAATCGTGCGCATATAAACTCTCATGAAATTTACGCACAAGCAAAGCATTTAGTTCGTCAACTTTAGTCACATCTCTCTGGGATTTACTGTAGCCATTGGTGGCTGTCTTGAATTGGCTGGGCGCTGTTTGCAGATAAGCTGCCGACGCAGCATGATAAGCGGCCAGTTTGGCAAGCACTGCCTCGACCTGCCTACGTTCCAGTCCATTGGGATGATTAATCACACGATAGTTCTTCGCTTGTAAATAATCCAGATATAGGCAATCATTTGTTTTCGTCTGAACCGACTTTACTGCATGTGTAGACGCACTGAACTGTATGTCCCTATTTGCCTGTCTATAGAGCTCCACAAGTTTGGGCAGCAACTCAGCATAGAGCCAATATTCCTGCTGCCAGCTGCCGCTCAGTGGATAATTTGGTGCCGCACTCTCGCTGAGCGCTGCTGACTTGACCAGATAGTTAACGATGCATGTGCCAGCTGCAATGTTAGAGTTGAACCTTTAGCTGTCATAATACCCTACAGTATAAATTTACCTTTTAACTGCACCTGCAGCTGCACACGCAGCACAGGATTCACCAATTGCTCCTGCTTAGTGCTAATGCTGATTATCTTACGGAATTCGGGTATTTCTTCACTGAGCAGTTGCGCCAAATACTTCTGATCCAGCCATGCTGGCACGTAGGGTTCCGTTGAAATTTGACTGCCCAGCACCGGTCTCGACATGGCGACAACTTCAGCTGCGGTTTGTATACTGACTGTGGGTTAGATAGCTGCTAAACGCATACGTATACGCCGGCATAGTTGAGTTTTATTGCATGGCTCCGATAACCGTTAGTACGTACTATCTCACATTGATTGGTTTATAAACATGGCATTTATTTAAGAGATAAGCTAAGCTGTACCGGCAGTGCAATGGACTTGCACGGTAAAAACTACTGTGAGCAGGGTTGGCTTTAACTGTCTTCCACATGGTATATGAACAGTAATATATATGCAAAAGTTTTAGTTTCTCAATGCCAATATTTCTTTTATTTAGAAATGGCGAGTTACAAATTAAGTACTGCACTGTGCAATATCCGCAGTAAATAGTCCAGGGGAAGATATTCTGTCCAGAATAAACAAACTAAAGAACGCACGCCAAATCAATCTGAATCTCAACGCAAATACCTCTCCATACAAAATTTAAACAGATAACTCTGCCGTATTCGGAAAGTTTGGTGGCTTAATGTCATCAGGTTTGCTGAACTGTATAAAAAATTTAAAATCAAATCATTGACCAACTATATCAAATTACGAAAATTCCGGTCAAATATATGGAGAAGTACATTACAAAATGAAATCAACGAATCCGGAAAATCGTGGATTGAATTAAAGATGTTAGTAAAAAACCGGACAAATGGAAATGTTTCATTGAGGCACTATGCTCCAATAGGAGATAAAGTAACTCATGGTGATATGCTCCATTTATTAGCATGAAAGGTGTAATACTGATATTTATTTTTGCCACGATTAGTCTAAGCAACGAAGAACTATTCAGTATTCGTTTACAAGATTCTATATAATTTTGTTTTGTGCTGTTATAACTTTTTACAATAAAGGCTTTACATTAATTTCTTTATAAAGTTCTGTTGGAACAGTGCCTCAGCTTTCGTCTTAAAGTAACTGACCTAAAGCTGAGTTTAGTAAATTCTATGCATAAGTACTTTTTATAAGGGAGCTAGCTGTAAAGCCTATACACAAAATTCTCAATTTAACTCTGCAGAATATTTTTAAAATTGATATGTGCTTACATACCTACTCACTATAAAAAAATGCAAAAGCGTTTAACAAAATCCGTATAAATTTGCTATGCTCTGTTAGATGTCACTAAACTGTTTTTATAAGCTCTTCAAATTGCTACCAATCGGCTTAAATAAAAAAACCAAATGTTCTGTCTGCGCATGTTAACTAAATTTTCAAATTGAAAAATTTTAAAATTCACCACAAATACACCTGATAATCCCTGTAAACTGCACTACATGGCCAAAGAACACTTGTTCACTTGCAGTGCGGCTTGCGGGTTAGGTCATGTGAAATCCGACACCTGATCGTTGGCAGATGTGCTGCTGCTCACGGTATGTCACGGACGCAACGAAGACGTAACAAGTTGCAGCAGGCAAAAGGCAGCCAATTTGACAATGCAAATAAAGCGTGAAATTATTAAAAATGAATTAAGTGCCATGCAACCCTCGAAGAGTCACTGACGGCAGAATGGATCCTTGGCACGCCTTGAATGGCATTAGGCAAGTGAGGCAGCATATTGTTGGCTAAATACCAAGGAATTTGGCTGTGCGCTTTGTCAATTTGCCACAGTTTTTATGCTTCAACGCCTGGCATGCAACCACCCAACCCACAGACACACACACACATAAACACAATTTTTGTCATACACAACAGATAATGACAGAGAAATTAATTTAAATCCAAATTGCATAAGTCAACACATAAAAACAAGAAAGGCAACTAAACCGAAGTTAAATAATGCAACCGGGGGTTGCTTTCGTGCCTTCGAGTTAGAGTAGTGTAACATGTTGTTTTGTTGTAGGCATATGTGTTGTTGTTGTTTTCATTAGATTATTATAAGGCATAGAATATGTTTTGACGAATTAGTGACACTTCATGCCGCATTAAATCTGGTCCTCCTGCGGCAGCTCGTTACTTTGTTAAGGGTTTATTGTCCTGCTGTCGCGTGTCTGCGTTTAACAGTTGCTGCCATAAGTCGACCTTGTGCTGATCGCCGATAAGCCAAACAGTTTATTAAAATATGTTTTCTTTATTAATTTTTTAGCTGCTTAACTTTAAGGAAATTGCAGACATCCTGCGGTGCGACAAGTGGCCACTCGTGCTAAGTAACGTGCGAAAGTCGCCTGTCTTAGCTTTTAAGTTTCGTCTGTCCGCTTAGAAATTCACGCTGTCAGCCAGGCCCAGGCGTCACTCATTAAACTCTTCCCATAGCTAATGCGCAGAATTGCATAAGCGTTTCAATAATGCATGAAGCTAAGCGCAAATCAGTTGTCACTGCACCCTATTAGAATGCCCTCTTTTCCCTTTTTCCTTTTGTTTTTTTTTTTTTGTTTTATATTATGAGCATGAAATTAATTCAGTTTTGTGCAATTTTGTTACAATTTTTCGCCAATACTTTTTTGAAAATCTATGGAAAAGTCGTCAAAGGTTGTCATTTCTGTGACTTAATTAAAACACAAATCTGTTAAGCAATTGTGATAGATGACTTAGTAGGATCACTTGACTGGCATTGCAAGTAACAGATGCCAATTGCATAAGTAGAATATTGAAAGAGTACGAATATCTGCCAAATACAAAAACTATGATTTTCAAGCTATTTAAAGGGACTCACTGTCAATCGATTGCATTATTTTAGCCAATCTTTGAAACACAGCTGCCAAAGAGAGTTAAGCATATAATGAGTTTGCTGTTATTATAACGTAGCTTGTAGTGCAATTGTCCAATCAGGATGCATGCAAGATATATTTAATTCCTATTACAGTGAAATTGGCATCGATAGCGATTAATACATGTATTTTTTCCACTTACTCAGAGAGTTTTCATGCCTCTGATCGTCCAGATTCACATTTAAATCCTCACGCCAAATTTTAAATCACTTGAATCAGCTGTAAACTTAAATGCGACTCACACACTCTTCACCATAAGCACTTCATAAAATTTTTTAAATCTCAGTGAATAAAATTTTATAATTTGTTGTTTATTCCATTTCTTTTTTTTTTATTATGATACAAGCACCAAAATATGTCCTATTAAAAAGTGCATAACTTTACCAGTTGACTATTGATCAGCTTGAGCATAGTTGCGATCAAAGCAAGAAAAATTAACTTTTCCAACACTACCAAGCTTCAATAGATAACGCTATTTGTTATATAATTTAAATTTTAAGTATAGATAATTGAATTTTTTATCAACGATTACGATTCATTACAAACCGATGCTCTTGCTTCATTTAAATCTCTGAAAAAGGAATAGTATCCTTTAATAAAGATCGCAAATTTCTTTGATTTCGTCGTCGTTTTCACTATTAACACTCATTTTAGGGAGCCATATAATGTCACAGCTTGAACTTTTTGATCGCATAACCTTTCACGCTTCGAAACAGCTCCGAAACATAGCAAAACACTTTAACACACTTTCATCTATGTAGTCGATAATTTTAATTACAAAACAAATAACAACATAATGCAGAAGATCCAATAGTTCAGTAGCCCCCAGGTGCCCAAGAGGCACTTAGTTGCATAGCTTAAGCCAGGCTATGATTATACGGCGAAGCGAAGTCGCGTTGGTATGCCGCCGGATGTAAGTGATGCGGATGCATGGGTGCGCCGTGATGATGCGGACCGTGACCGTTCATGCCCGTGTATATGTCCGTGCGTGGCTTGTGCGTATTCACCGGCGTACCGGTCAGCAGCTCCGTCATGAAGCCGATGTATGTGATAGCCAAGCGCAGAGTTTCGATGCGTGAGAGTCGCTTCTCGTAGGCGAATGTGGGCACCTTGCGGCGCAACTTGTCAAAGGCTTCATTCAGATTGAACATGCGTCGGCGCTCGCGTATATTGGCGGCACGGCGCTGTGCCATAGATGCAACACGACGCCGTGTTTTCTTGCTGGAGCCATGGCCCAGGCCAGAGGATTGCCCATTTGCACGACCATTGCTCAGCGAGCGTTGATTGACCAACGGCGCCACATGTGAGCGCTGCCATAGAGCTGAAGGAATATATATTTTTTTTCTTCAATCATTATGAATTCCTTGTTTAGTCGATTGACCAACTTACACAAGTCAGAGCATGGAAAGCCTGAGATGAGTTCCTGATACGGTACAATGGGTGGAGGTGGCGGCGCCTCCTGTCCCCATAATGGCTGAAAGGGTACTTCTGACATATAAGTCGGTTCGCTTGGATGTTGCATATTCAATGCTGTTTTTAATATTTCTTGTCACTTGTTTAAATTTTTATTAAAATATTTGATACTATTTTTTTTTTTTTATTGCATATATTTTACTGTGACAGCTTCAAATTTTGCTTATTGGATTTCTCGCCTACGTCTATTCAATTTGAATGCCTTTGTGCTTGTGTTTTTAGTTTGGTGTTCTGTGCTGCCGACATCACATCACGGTGTATCCTAATTGGATTCCTTCAACCCTAAAGTGCAACTAATGTTGCCAAAGACAGCCATTTTTATTTGCAGCAGTCCTGTGCGTTTTGATTGGCTGTTGTATTATCGGGCATATTTTTAACTGTTATACGCTACCCCTTAAGTAAACGTTACAAATATTTTCACAAATAGATAGCGTTTGTTCTGCGAATAAAATATATTTCACCACAACTTGTTTTGTCACCAAAAAATCATTGTTCAATTTTAATAAACAGTAGCTCTAAAACTGTGAAAGCTAATATCACTAGTAAAAGTGGCATAATTACTCTTACCTAGTCAGTGACTCGCAAACTGTGCAGTAGCTAAGCTAATAGAATCATCTTTTCCTTCCTCATATTTCTTTAAAATTATTTTTCACAATTTTCAATCCAAGCCTAAGTTTGATAACAGATAGGAGGTTTACAAGGAAGCATTATTAATTAGAGCTTTACAGCTGCAAATTATATAATTATTTACTTTTTGGAATTCACATTTATTATTAATATATTGGAAAAGTTACTTCCGAGGTTTTCTGAGGTTTACTGAACTATTATTTGTATATATTTCCTACTGTTCGAATTTCTATGTTTGCTAAACTATTAAACTATTATAATTTCGAGAAGAGTTACAAATTTTATAGAAATTATGGAAGTTATCGTACACTGACAGTTTGGGCATCACTGTGGGTTGCTAACAGTTTTGGAAACATTAATCGTTATAAACTTTATTATATTAGACAACTTTGGCAAATATTCAAATTAAAATCACAAAAAGCAAAGACTTTGCAAAAGCAATGTTTTTAAATTGAATAATTATTTATTTATGCAAATAAAGTATTTTCTAGTCTATTAGCATTTACAGTGTAAACCTATTATCACCCGAAAAAACCATGCGCTGCATAGTATGCCTTACTTAGCTTATTTGTGTTTAGTTAATAATAATTAGTTTGCATTTGTTGCTGTCTGGCAAACTTAACTGTTGCATATGCTGTGACTCTCAGCTGCTGAATAGACATGCGCATGCGCGGATAAATTGCCACCGGCTTTTGTTTGCTCGATCTCAAAGCTTTCGGCATATTAAAGTTAACTAAACCACAATGTTGTAAATATTTGCATTTGCCATTTTAGTGTCTTTGTGCTGAGGCAACACTGCGAGCCAGCACAGAATGCGGTTATATGCAAATAATAAGATTTTACGACAAAATGAATGCGTACACAAAATCTGTCAATGTAAGCAAATTTTGTTTACAAAGTGGCAATAAGCAAACTGAATGGCATTGTCAAATAGTTTTTGCCATAGTAAAGCATGGATGCTTAGAAAAAAAAAACCTAAAAAATAAATAAATATATATAAAAACTAGCATAGTCCCGTCAATCTATTTTGTGCTAAGGCACTAAATAAACTTGTATAAATTTCGTTTTTTTGCGGCCACTTGTTCACAGCCGAGTGTCAGTAGTGTCCCATAAACCAAGCAAGCTAACACACAGCAGTCAGTAAGTGGCAGATTCACGCTACCCGTTCACTTTGTTTAATTTAATTTTTTTCTAAACGCTTACAGCAAAAATAAATCGCATAATATGTAAATAAAATGCCAAAGTCAGCACTTAAACCTTATTCGATTATTTTTGCAAAAATAAAAGCCATTTTTTTTGCAGGGACTTTATTATATTTAATTTTTTTGTTTTTTTTTTACTTTTTGTTTTAATGCTTAAAGCTGTCGGTTAGCTAACCAAAAGTATGCTACACAAAATTAATATAAAAACAAATCAAAACATTGCTGTCACATAATTGGTTTAAAATATTTCACAATTTACACATTTCCTAACGACAGATGCTGTCAATGTTGTCACCATGCCGAATTTCACTTATTCCTGGTAATAAGATTTTCCGAGTAGACATGGGCGCTGGCCTTCTTTGTAAGGGCCGGCCCAGCCCGAACACGAAACCAAATTTTAAAGCCCGGCCCGACCCAGCATGGTCATATCTACAAAAGGCCCGGCCCGGCACGAAATAATAATATGTTCAAACAACATATGTGAAAAGTGTGACATAGAAAAAATGCGTTCGCTCGCTCGAGATCTGCTTAAGTGTAAATCAAGTTCGGGCCTTTTTAGTGTCATCCAGGACTATCGGGCTTTGAAGCACTAAAAATGTAGTTTTCAGAAAAAGGCCCGAGGGCCAAGAAGCCCGGCCCGTGTCCATCTCTATTTCCGACCCAGACTGCGGTTAATTTTTTTGTCATTTGTTTGAATCAGCAAATACAAATTAAAATCTCAAAATAGATAAACAAAAAAAAAAAAAAAACAACGGCTTAAAAAAAAATTTAAGCGCTGCATATGTAGTTCAAAAGTTGGCAACTTCAAAAACCAAATAACATGAAATTATGCTTTCACTATATTTTTTAATTTTGTTTTTTCCATTTTCTTTTTCTGCATTTTTTTTTTTTTTATTTATTTATTTATTTAAGCTGCTGCCAAGCAACCTTTGAGTCGGACTGCTGAGTGACTGACTGGCAGTTTGTCTGCCTCAATATCTCTCTTTCTCTCACTGACTAACATGCTGCCTGTCTGTCTGTCCGTCTGTCTGTTTGTTTTCAGTTATGATTTAACTTTTTTTTACTCTATGGTTGTTGTTGTTGTCATGTTTTTTGTAGCTTATTTTTGGCTACTGTTCAAATAAGTTTTGCTTTCGTCGTCTGTGCTTCAGATAAATGCGCTTTTCATACTCACTCACACTCACATCTTGCCAATTTGATTTCCATTTATTTAAGTTGTGGTTTATTCTGTTTCTTCTGTTTTTGCCTTCTCTTAATTCCTTTTTTTTATCAGAGGCAAGCGTTTCAATTTTTGCCAGTACTTTTGCTGAATTTTGCAAATATTGATAGCAAATATGCGATTTAAGTTTCATTTTGTGCAAAAACTTGCGCAAAATTTATGCATTGGCCAGCAGCTACTCATAACTCGCATAACCGCAAGCGTTGAGCGTTGAGCTTTGTTTAAAATGTTTTTACTCTTGTGAGGAGCTAAGCGACTCAAAAAATAAAAAAAAAAAATATGCGTAATTTATTGCATATGACAATCTTGCTTAAATTGGTTTGGATTGAAAACACAAAATGAATGGCAGGTTTTAAACAGTGATTGGGCATTAACTTTGCTTTCAGTGGGTGGAGTTTCAGTTGTAATACGCATTTGCATGTTTTGAAGACAATTTGCTAAGAAAGCAATCATCCCTGACAGCAGGGTTTATTTGCAATTATTTTAAAATAATAAAACTTATATCGGCTTATACAAATACAATATTTGCTAAGTCTTCTTTTGGTCTCACTTCAGTTTAACTGCTGCTATCTCGCTCAGGCATCAAGCATTTATTACAGTGCAGACATTTAAAAAAAGAAAGGACTGATGATTGCATGATGTAGACATTAGTTTTTATTTAAGCATAGAAAATGTATATAATTTTATACAAATACTAAAACAAAGCAGAGAAATCAATTAAATAATTAACAATTAATTCGTGTTCACTCCTGACGATATATGCAATTGAACACACAAAGTAAGCTGCCAACCGATAACTCTTATGGCAAACGCCTACAGAAGATAATGAAAATATATAAGGATCTGAAAAATACCATCAGCAGGCCTTTTAGGCAACGAAAAGCGCAATTAAAGCAACAATTTTAAAATTGCTTCTTAAATTGTTGCTTCGTCTTCTTTACCTGCTTGGCCCATTAAAGCGTATAAATGAAAAGTTAAAGCTAATTCAGTTATATACCTAAAAACCCGCATATGAGTATCTTATGTACAGAAATAGTCATATTCAAATGCAAATTTGCTTATTTATCTGAAGATTAATGCGATTAACATGTCAATTGGAAATGTATCTTGAGTATGTGTTGCCTATGGCGCACGTTCTTGTTAATAATTGAATGTGATTATTTAAATAGTTTAAATTTAATTTTGACACAATCGCATTGTTGGCATATTTTCATGTAAAATGTTTAAATTCACTGCACATTTGCCAGAGAATTTACACGCCTTGCCGCCTGCTTTTTCTCTCACTCAACTTGTTGTACATTTAATTTGTAATCCTGTGAATTTCCTTAAGGAGTGAAGCACATAAACCGACATTCCTTGCTGCATGCGTCTGTTCGTCTCTTCATCTATTTTGTTTAAGTGCGTTTATTTGTGTTTTGTGCTGGGTTACTATTTCAGTGATTGTGTCTGTGTATGTGGCAGATTTATGCTCTCTGCAAATTCTCCAAGTTTCACAATATGAAAATGTGCAAATTTTCTTTTTAATTTTCCACATAAATGCTTCACAGTTGTTGTGCACAAAATATATTCCTTATTTTTATTGTTTGTTAAATTAGACCGCACTTATAGTGCGAATACTTGCATTACTAACAAATTAAGAATCAAATTTATGCCTTGGCGCTGGCAGTTGCACAAGTTTTGCTAGGCACCACGCAGTTATGTGAACACAGGACATTAAAATTAGACTTTCGCACACAAATTTTTGATAATGAACATAATAAATAGCATGATTATGCATGCAAGAGTCTTTACAAAGCCCAAAGCTTGTAGAAACTATAAGAATCCCTTAATTATATGCTTTTGAAAAATGCTTCTTATTATAGCTGAAAATTATCTGTGCCATTAAAGCAATGACTGATAGAAGTCTCTCTCTCTCTCGCTCACTGTATGAAATAAGCGAAGTTTAAATGAAAGGTTGCACAGCTACTTTTTAGCATGTCTTCAGGTCCCACCTAGTCGTGAGTCCATTTTAACAGACCTGTATGGTAAGCAAACCTGCCTGGCTGGTTCTTTAAAGCATAAAGTGTTTAAACTATAGTCAAGTACACAGCAATCAGGAATTTCTGCCATTTTAAGAAGAAATTAAATTCGCGCAGCTAAACTGCTTCAGCATTTTAAATATTCTTAAAACGCTTGAAGTGCGTCGGCAATCCAACATAGCCAGCAGCAAGCTCGCAACAAAATATGCAACAACAACAACAAAAAACTTGGCACCAATGGCCGGCTGTTATTTTTCCCAAAGCCAAAACTTTTTAAATCAATACGACAAAATCTACTTCCGCTTCCTCTGTAGTTGTTGTTGTTGTTCTTTTGTGTTGTTCTTGCTTTTTCATTGCATAACAAAAGGCGCTTGTCCATGAAGCATGAATAACTGCATAAATCCTAGTAGATTACTCTACACGTTTTTGTTGAATTTAAGATCCGACAGACATTGATATAGGCATAAAACTTGCCTTGCCTTCCCAGCCATCGGTGAGAATACTTTTGCGTGCATGAGTGTGTGTGTGAGATTTTTGCCTATGCTGCTATTTTGCATAACTTGGTATATGCGTAATCGCAATTCGCTCATTCACGTGCTGTGCGCAGTTTAAGAGAAAAAGAAAAAAAAAATACATAAATAAAAGAACTCTTACTTATTTGCACACTACTACATAAACAACTGTGTGTGTGTGTGTGCGCTTGGCTTATCGCTTCATTGGCGCCAATAAAAACTAGTGTTGATTTTCAATCGAAGCCATGCATGGTAAAGCTGCTTAGCTCTTCACTCCCGTGGAGTGAGCAAACTCATGCGAGTATTTAGTTTTGCCAACGAGCAAAGAGTCTCAATACGTGAGTAAGTACGTGTATTAGCTAATACAGCTAAATCGCAAGTGGCTTTCAACATGTTTATTCAACACTCGCAGATTCAACACTTGACTGCATTGTGCAGCGCGTTGACACTTTGTGCGGCTTCATTGTGTGCAGTTTGTGTTGAGGTTTCGTACTTTATCTATTTGTTTTTTGCACATTGTCAATGAAAACTTGCGTAGTTGCAAAATATTTGCAAGAAAAAGAAGAAGAAAAAAAAAAGAAGAACGCAATGAAACAAAATAATAAAATAGTTTGAAAAGTTAACAAACCTAAAAAAGGGTAACTTATGTTGTTGTTGTTGTTGTTGTTGTTATTTTTGCCAGCTGGCATGGCATTAAGCTTAAATGACCTTTCACTTGGCTCCATGCTAGTTTAATATTAACAACCTTTTTATTTATTTTTATTTTTGCTGTTGTTGTTTTTGTCTTTATGCGTTGAAGATGACATGCAAGCTGGGTTAAATTTTTTTTTTATTTTTTATTTTTTTTTTTCATAGAAACCTAAACAACTTTTTCTGTAAACTTTCACTCAGAGGGTTAATAACTTGAACCCAATGCAGGACACGACCGAATAGTTCTCAAGAATTTTATTTTCGTTCTTAAACTTGCCAAAAACAAAATTAAAATATTTAAAAAATGTCTTTTATACGAATTTTTATATGGCATGACAACAATCTGCTGGCTAGCAATCATGTACAGTAAATGTCAACAACTGAAAAAAAAAACACAAAAGAAAGGATACACTGCGCAGTAGCTAAAAATATAATCTAACATGTGCTGCGAAGCTACTTTTAATTTAATTCGCAACGTGCTTTAAAAAAAAAAACAAAGAAAGTCCCAAAACTTTCTTAACTCAGCATTGCATATACATTTGCTTAAATAGCTTTAGGGAGGATAATGCTGGCACCTGACTATGTGTAGTGCGCACTTTAGATGTGCTGTTTTAAGTTATTTGAAACTAATCCGAGTTTTTTTCGAAATAAGCAAAACTCTTGCACAAAAACACTCGAATGTCTAGGACCAATCGTTGAGATTAGCCATGGCTAAGCCAATGGAAGTGCTTTGCTTCCCATGCTGTTGGCTTGTTAATGATAAACCGCATAAAACAAAAATCAAAGTGAGCTAAGTTTTCACTTTTGCAATGTCACAATTTTTGAATCCTTATATTAAGGATTTAACTATTAGCATGCGCCAACATTCATTTCAGTTGGCTTGCATTGGCAAATTTAGAAAGTTTTTATCGCCCTTTTGGCCAACTAAAGACAAAATTATGCATAAAATAAATGTCAGGCATGAAACAAGCCGACATAATTGAACTATCCGACATGCCACGTCTAATGGTTTAGACGCGGTTTAAGGATTTACGCCAGCTTGTCAGCACATAATTTTTTTTTTTGGCTATTGTTTTGTTTCATTTTCGTATTTTTGTTTTTTTTATTTCAACAATTTCAGTGAGAAGTTTTTTTTTTGTCTGGCTTATTTTTAGTAGCGTAAATAAATATGCACAAATATATGTAAGCGAGTGAACGAGCAGCAGACTGTACTGTGCGCCACTATGCTTCACTGTGCTGTGTAGTGCTCCAAGTCCAAGTTGCGTTATACGAAACAGTTGCGAAATCAACATTAGAGATTTATGGCTCAATATAACGCAGGCAGTCAGTGTGTCACGCAGCTCATAGCCCAATGTACCAATGCCTTTATGCATGTATCTACATACATGCATATGTATATGTATAGGACACATATACTCGCATATGTATATGGATGCTCGTATATTGGGATATATGTACTCGCATTTGCGACAAACGCCAACATGCCAGGCTCTGGCTGACAGCACAATTCATATGTTCATATAAGAAAAGCGACAAAAGCCAAAACAGCAAAAGCAGCAGCAGCAGCAACAACAACAACAACAACAGGCTTTTAGCCTGCCATCTAACTGCCAACGAAGAACTAACAACAAAATAATACGAAAGTCGCCGCTTTACAATTGTTGCTGTCGCTATTGCCATGGCATGCTGACTGCCTGAATGCCTGGCTGCATTTGATCCTTTATGCTGCTGCCGCACACAGGATGCCAAGCAATGAAATACGTACGTGTCTAAATTTTAATATGCGTACGTGTCTCTGCCTGTTCCATTCATTTCATTTGTTCGCTTTGTCTGTTTATTTGACTTCGTATTTATTACTTAGAATAATGAAATTTCACGTAAATCTCATTAAACACAAAATTCATGCAAATCACAAAATATACTGCTCTCTCCATCTCTCTCTATGCTCAGTGGTATTCTCCACTGTACTTTACTGTTCTGCTGTTGTTTATGTATCACGTCGATTTGCGCTTTCAGCATCATTACTTGATCTTGTTTGATTTTCGGTTATGCGACTCAGTGCACAGCAAGTGGCATTTCGTGCTAATAATGGCAACGGTTGCCTAATTGTTTAAGCCTAATTTAATGTAAACAAACGCTTACGCATGCTAAGTTGCTAAATTTGTGCACTTGTAGGTTCTCTGCAGCTTTTTAAGGCAGCTCAAAGCAAATATTATAAATACCAAACACCCAAGCAGATTGAGTTGTAGCCAAACTAAACATGCAAATCATATGCCTAAAATGGATAAGAGGTCGCAGACAGGAGTGTGCAGCTTTTAAAAACCTTTTTCATTTTAAATAAACTAACCAAAGTAATTACCGGCTTTGCTCGGCTTATTAACAGCTTAATTCTCTAGGTGTAGCGCAGCTCACACTCATGACAATGTTTATTAAATGGTATTTTGTTGCTATGCTCAAGAGATTATATGCTTAAATGCCCAAATCTTACAAGCTGCCAAAAAAATAATAAATGTATAAAAATAAAGGACGCCCAAATATTCGTTTTAATCAAAAAAACATATGAGCCAGAGTATATAAGCAGAAGTAAAATTAAATAATGGCTTTGCGGCCATGCAAATAAAATGTTTTATTAAGAAACTTCGCATAAATATATCTACAAGTACATACGAATATATATGTGTGTACAAACGATCATTTTTATGTGCATATTTAGTTATTTAACACTTTCACGCTTTCCACATATAATGCCCCACGCTGCAGCACATTAAGCACAACGGAAGTCTTGACAGGCATGTGCTGATGGCTCGTCAATATGATAATGACTATGCAAAACTATGAAGAAAGCCTAAACGAAAAAAACAAAAACAAACAAAAAGAAACCAAACAACAGCTGAGACAGTCGCTGTCAGCAGCACTGCCGGCCTCCTCTTCAAATTGCGCGGACTCACTGCTACTTCAGCGTTGAGTGAAAAATTGATTCATAATTTTCTGCATTTTCACAGTTTAATCGGAAAAGTTTGATTGCGCTTTTTCAAGTTTTTGCATAACTTGGCAAGACAATGAACGCACAACGTTGAGGCCGCAATTGCATGATGACTTTTGAGCTCTGGCAAAATATTTCAACTATGCAGATGTGCAGGTAGGAGTAAGATAGGTAGATAGCAGCTAAACAACACTAAGAACTCAGCATAGCAACCGTAATGCGAATACACAAGACTATAAATGTTGCATGAAGTTAATAAATTTTAAGTACTTGGCACTTGCGTTTAAATGTCAAAAGCAGACGAGCAGCCACACTTTACCAAGCGCAACGGGGAGAGAGAGCAAAATTGAGTGCAAATGTGGGAGTTAGCCTGACTTAGCGCGTGAGTAAAACGCAGGCAACGAGCGCATAAGAGGCAATGAGCGCAGAAGAGACGACAAGTGTTACTGCAGATGAAGTTGCTATGAGCATCGGCAAAGGCAAAGTAATTGTTGTAAACACGGCTATTAGCGGCAAATGTAGTGCAAAGACAACAACAACAGCCTGAGTTGAGACGATGTTTGTTCTTCTTGCACCAAATGCCATTGTGCTTAATGGCCGATATGCGCGCAAACGAAACAGCTGCAGAGAGCAGCAGGCGCGTATGTATATGCGAGATACGCATGTTGTGCATTTAGTAATCGTCGGCGTCGACTGCGCTGCCAGCCATGCAAATGCTGCTTAGCGACGTTGAAAGGGTTGCCAAGCAACATATGTTAAGCTCTTAATTCAGCTAAGTCACGTTCTATATATATTCATAAATACAAAATAAGCTTAAAGCATTGTGTTTGGTTTTTTTTTGTATAATATTTTATATTAAAACATTTTTTTCACACTCTATTAATTTTGAATATGCGAAATACGAAGACATTCATAGACTTTTTCTGTTTTACCTTTGTCACTCTTATTTGTTTTTTTGTTTTTGCGAGTTAAAACAAATATGCGACATTTGCCAATTGCAACAAATAATTTTGGACAGTTCCATTCTATGTTGTATGTATGTGTACTGCTTCCGATGGGTAAGTCTAGCAATTAATTACCAATAATCATTACTTCTTCCTCTGAACTATTCAAGTTACGCTCGCCAATGCCAATAATATCAATATCCTTTGGCGAGCCGCAACGATTGCACCTGCTGCGATGCCAAAAATTCTTATTTAAACAAAATGTACACTGCCAATCGGCCCTCAACGGACGCCAGTTGTGTTCCATATTTGCTTTCATTGGTGGCATCACGACTTCGACCTCACTGCGGTTGGCCTTGCAGCGATTGCAACTGGTCCGCCAGACGAAATTGCTATTGCGGCAATTGCCGCAGGCCCAATTGTCAGCAGCCGGTCGCCAAATCTTTTTGCGATTTCGTCGCTGCGTCGGCTGTCGCTCACGCTTATAGTCATAGCGCACGTTGTCGCCCTCCTTCGAGATATATGCCTGCGATACTTTGATCTTTTTGCCACAGAATATCGAATTATTCATCCAGACAATGGCCGCCTGTGCTGCGCTAGCATCATCGAAAGTTACCGTCGCCTCGCCGCGTGACTGCCCAGTGTATTTGTTTTTATATGCAAAAATTTTCGGCTTGCCACTTAAATCGTCCATTTTGATCTTGCCCACACGACTGAATAGCAATTCAATGTCGTGCTTCGAGACACTAAGACTCATGCCCGTGACAAATACCGTTTCAGGATGTATGACAAAATTATGCCCATCTGCCTTAACGTCATTCAGCGTATCCATTTGGCTATCCAAATAATCGTTAGCCTCGTTAATTACATTCGCCATGTTGTTGTCAATCTGATTTGGATTGCTATTGAGCGGTAAACTTGCATCACCGCTGCCATCCTCAACGCGATATAATTCATTAATACTCGCATATGGCTGGTAATTCTCGGTTATCGTGTAGACATTCGGATTATAGACAATGGTGCCTTGGTCGTCATACGCAAGCAATCCATTCAATTCCATTATAATTTAATTCACTTTTTTATGGGAGGGCTTCTGTTATGGAACTATTTCAATTGTTTAAACCGTATAATTATTAAAATATTTCTATTAAATGTCTATTTTGGAAATTTGTAGATAAATTAAACACAAGGAAAGTGTGAGCAAAGCTTGCTTGTTAAAACCAAAAAAAAAAAAGAAAAACAAAAACAAAATAGAATATACAAAAACACAGTTCCAGACATCGTCAAATGCTGTGACACACAAAAACACACCGAACTAACATCTAAAGCGTTTAGTCATGCTGCAAAACATAAAAGGGGAAGCACCTGCCCCCCAACTGCGCATACAGCATTGCAGCATGCAAAATGCTGCCTAACCACATGCGGTGTGTGTTCATGTAGGCATGAACAAAAAAAGAGGACATCATTTGCCCACACAACGGTTTCTTATTTAATTGTGCAAACTTTGACCCTAATGAAGCGGCACTTGCCTAAGATAAAGTTGATAAGGTCAGTGATGCTCGTAAAATGTGTCATCAAAATGGGTTCACGACGAGGGCGTCTATGGCTGCGAATGCGACTCTGACTCTGGCTATGGCTTCGTTGGCCGGAAAAAGGAAAATACATAACAGAGCAGCGCAAGTAAGCACGAGAAGCATAAGAAGAAAAATGCGAAAAATGTGCGAAATGGCATGGAATAGTTGAACTTTTTTACTGTCAGCAGCAACAAACACACAAGCGCAGGCATAATAACAACAAGAACAACAATAACAACAAACATCAACGTCTAACCGCACACAACACAATTTCACATGCGCCTTCGTTGGCACTAGGTTGGCTTTAAAGAGGAACTTTATCAGTACGCCATTATTGTGTGGCATCGTTATGGTTGTTGTTGTTTTTGTTGTTGTTCTTGGTTTTGTGTTTATTGCTTTCGTTGTTTGTTGGTTGCTGTTGTTGCTTGGTATTGCCTCATTGCATGCTGGCGTGTCATTGACTTTTGTTTCTGCATGGAATTAGTTCATGTTGCCTGCTTCCCCTTCTGCTGCTTTTTCTACACCACATGCTTTGGCATTTCTTTTTCTTTTTTCTGTTTTTTTTTTTTTTTTTGTGCGCACTTATGTATATGTAGTCTATTTAACTATCTGCCAGCGTCATCCTTAACACTCGGCTTATGTGCTGCACTAATTAGTAGAAAAATTGACGTCTAATTGGAATTATGGTCAGTAATAAGCAAAACAAATGAACTACAAACAAAACGAAGTTGTTGACACTGTGGCAGATCACGTAAACTTCATTAAATGCCAGACAGTCAGTGTCAGCCATAGCACAGATCTTAAATAGCTAACTTTTCAACATTCATTTAAGCAGACTGTCGTTAAGTATTCAGTTACATTCTTTGCACAAAAACACTGCTTCATGTCAATCACGGTTTCACAAATGCAACGCAATAGAGTAGAGCGCGCGAGATACACTATACCAAGCGCAAGTTGGTCGCTGAGTATGGGTAACACGTCACTCAACAAGGTATGAAACATGGATCCACTACAACTGTGGGCAGCAGCCGCTGATAGTTGCTGCTAAGAATGCATATAATTTAAAGTTTGGAACTATCCAGAAATTAAATATGTGGGTCTATCAATAGAGTTGCCATTTTTATGTCACGCCGTGTGGGGATGATGTGATGTGTTTTTATGCCCTGTACCAAAAAATGGTAATGGTTATATTAAGTTACGCAAATGTATGTAACGTGCGTCTGTCTGTCCGTCTGCCCGTATGAACAAACCGATCTCGGAAACCTACAACCACCAAATTTGGCACGGAATCTCTCCTAATCTATAGGCATAACGAGTTTATTTTGTTTTTTTTGATATTCAATCATAACATCAGCCGAGAAACCACATTTACTAACAAAAACCAATTTTTTTCAAGATAGCATATGTATATCGGTTCTCTATATCATATCTATATCATAAACCCAAAGATCGACCGAAAAACAACTTTTACTGAGAAAGACGTTTTTATCCATTATAGATATTGTTTTGGATATAATAATTTTAGGTAATACCCAATCATATATCTAAATATGAAAAATATCGGTTTACTATAACATATAGCTGCTATAGGAACGAATGGCGAAAAATTACTTTTAGTAAGAAAACAAATTTTTTTTCTTCAGATATCGTTACATAATTAATACAAAATATTAAAGCAAGAGAAAAATTTATTGAATTTTGGATTGAGCCCGACTATAGCCGTGGTTCTAGTTTGAACTTTCCTTAACACTCAAAGCGGAATGTACTAGGATACTACAAAACAAACGTTTGTTGTACTATCAATGATTTTACTTCTAAGCTTACATAGGAACATACGAGAGCTTTGAGGGAGTTTGATAAGTCATTAAGTCATCAAGTGCGCTCGTGTTATTCGAAATTTTTTTTTATTAGTTAAGACGATAATGACGGCATAATGCAAATGAAAGACAACCTCAGCAAAAAATATTACAAAAATTTGTTTGACACACAGTTTGCCAATATAAGCCTATGTTGTACATATATAAAAAAGTAAATGATTTCGAAAGAGCGCTTCTCCGAATTTACAAAGCTTCTGCACTTGTTTATTTTATAGAGTGGCAGGACTCTAAGCCAACAGGCAATAATGTCCGGCAGTGCCCACTTGAAACTTACATCAAACAGTTTTCAGTTTTCATTCTGATGCAACAAAGAGAATCGTATTAATAACAAAAATTGAGTTTTTCCGCTCAACTTGTACGACTCAATTAGTCTTTTGTGACAGTCAGCCCCACCCACCGTTGGCAAACATTTCATTAGAACAAAAATAAAAGTTGTGCCACTACAGACTTTGTTCGTGTAAAATATGAGACGACAATGAAGCCAAAGTCAAGCCAAGCTGAGTCAAGACAAGTCAAGCGCTGTAACGTCAAAAGTAACCGCAGCTAAAATTGCTATAAAATAAATGAAAAACTAAAGGAAAACTAAACGAAAAATAAAAATGGAAAAAAGGAGGGGGAAAAACGGAAAAAAGCGCAACTGATATAATTTTTTTCCAATTAGAAGCAAGCGTCAAAGTTTGGAAACTATTTCAGAACCACTCAACTTGAATCCTTTTGTTGCCATGTTTTGTTTGCACTCGCAGTGCTGCTGTCTGCCACATTTACCCCACCGCGCCCCGCCTCGCCACGCTACCCGTTTGCCAATTTTTATTCTGTTAACAACTTTTAAAGTTTTATGCCAAGTTCTTGTTGCAACTAACATTGTTTCTATTTATTTTCTTTTTATTTTTTGTTTCTTGTTTCGTTTTTATTCTTTTAGTTGCACAGTTTGTGTCTAATTTTGCCGCACGCCGCCATTTTCTCATTTCAATTTCATGCAATTATCAGACTTTGCTTTCAGTCTTTCTCGGTTTGTAGATTGTCGAGGCATTATTTGTTAATTGTTGTGTGGCCGCGGCAAGTCAACAACATCCAAGCTAGAAATGAGCACACAACTGTCGGAGCTGCGGCAGACGTACAAAACCAAAATATACTTACTTATTTAGTTTTGTATTTTCTTCATTCTTTGTGGTTTTTTTACCCTGTAATTATTGTTGGAAACTTTAATGGTTGTATATCTAAAATATTAAGGAATATCATAAGCTGTCGTGTTTCACTAAACTAAGTATCAAGATCCGCTGGCAAACAGGGAAGCGGAGAAGCTGTTAAACCACAACCACTGACAACAAATACCTACTAAACCGAGAGTCACAGAGCCAGCCAATCATATCTCAAGTCTTCTTCATATACCCTAACACACTGCAGAAGATATGCAAGAATTTACATATAGATTATCAAAGTATACTCAAATAAATTATGTATGTCTCTATAGCTTCACAAGCTTTACAGCTTTAAATAATACTATGCTGTCATCTTACATATATATATGTACAGTAGATTCTCACAAATTAGAACCACTTGGTTGTTGAGGTAATTCTAATTTCTCAAATATTCTAATTTCTGGATCTATTTATTTTATTCTAATAAAAATAGAAAAATGGAGAAAACTTACTTAAAAAAATACACTAGACTTCTTTTTTTTGCTTTATTTTATTTAATAAAATAAGAATAACAAAAAATAAAAGAAAAAAATAAATAAAAATAACAAAATAACTTATAACATAAATTAATCAAAAAAAAAAAAAAAACTTCCCCAGAAATTAATATTTTTAATTCTAATTTTAGAGTCTTTAATGTTTTACAAACTTCAATTCTAATTTCTGAGAGATTCAAATTTCTGAGGATTCTAATTTGTTAGCATCTACTGTATATAGAAATGATACCACAGTATATAAAAAACCAATGCTCAGCTTTCATATGCTTAATTAATTTCATAAGCTCACAAAGTACTTCTCAAGGTTTTATTTTTTGGTATTTTTTATTTTATTAAAAAAAAAAGTCAGTTTTTTCTTTATTTTTGCACAGTCATAACTTTCTGCAAATTTCATTTGAAATTTTCGCGGTTTTTAATTTCCTGCAGCCTTAGGTACCTTGCGTACACTTACATTAAGTTAATTTATTGCCATGAAGCATTTGTGGCATTTGTAATTTATACAATTAAATTGCACTAAAACTAACAAGCTTCATCAAGCTGCACATCCAATTCCCGTCATACCGCCCCAACACCGTCTCCATACACATTCCCATCACCATCACCGTCACCGTCTCCAACTGCTGCGGGTAATGCAAAGTTCACCTTTTGGCAGATGGACATTTTTCAAAAGTTGAAGCAAAGTTGCAGGCAGCGTAAACTTGGAAATCGGACAAACGCGCTTCTCAAATTCAACGAACGCGTGAAGCCGTGCAAAACTTTTGCGGAAACGTTGTATGAGCGGCAATAAATAAATAATATTTCAAGTGCGTGTGCGTGCAATGGCACTGGACCCTTGTGGTGGGTACTTGCAGCTGTGCTCCTGCAGTTTCTGCAGCTCCTCCTTCGGCTTCGGCTTCGGTTTCGGCTTCTGCAACTGCTGTTTTTCTTTGGCGCAACTTTGAAATGTATTGCTTAAGTCCGTTGACGTTGCTGTTAGGGAGCTGTGTGATTTTTTGTTCCGTTCCGTTTGCCGGAAAAGAAGATTTACGTCAGCAATTTGTGCAATGGAAACAAAAGCAAAGTTCAAAGGATCAAGGACGTTGCGTCTGCTACTGCTGCCACACAAAGCAATCGTGCATGAGTGAAGCTGTTATTTGTGTAAATAATTGCTGTATAAAAATACACGCAAGCATGAGAAATCGCCACAGAAGCTGCCAGACACATCAAATTAACTTGGCCATTAAAACAGCTGAACTTGCTGCAGTGATATACAATAAGTTCAGCAATTTTGGCAGTAAAAGAGGGAATATAAACAGCAAAAAAAAAAATGCATACTTACAAAATTGCAAAAAGAAAGTGTAATATGCATTATATTACAAAAATATTTTGTATTGTTATTTAGGTCAATGGCACTTTTAGGGAGCAATAAGAAATAAGCTGTCTCAACTTATGTTTAAACATTAATGTTGTAGTCCTGCGAGACAGTGTTTTAGATGCAGTAGAATGTGGCATTAATATATGTTAAGCTTAAACAAAATCAACAACTTTTCCTTTAAAGAAAGTTTAACTTAGATGGTCCTGCATCCGTTGAAGGCCCGTCTTAATCGAAATCACAGCGGGGGCTCATTAATGATTTGTGCTGCTTTTGGATATGCTGATAAGTCTCCGCGTTATTTCATACCAAGCAGAACAAACGCTCTCACATATGGAGAATTGTTAGACACTACACTTATTGGTTTTGCTGATAACCTTTATGGGAAAAATTGGACGTTTCAACAATATAAAGAGTTTTTTGCGTCAAAAAACGTACCCCTTTTGGAATGGCCAGCGATGAGTCCTGACTTAAATCCAATTGAGGACTTATGGGGAATCCTATCAACGAAGGTATATAAGAATGGCCGTCGATTCGAGACCATAAAGCAGCTCAAAGATGTTTTGGTAGTGGAAAGGGACAAACTAAGCCACTCCAATTTAGAAGCTCTAGTGGATTCCATGCCAAGAAGACTAAATCAGTTGATTATGGTAAAAGGAAAACATATTAACTACTAAAATTAGCTTTAAATTCCATTTCTTTCCAAAGAAATAAAGAAATTACCTTTTTGCAAAAATAAATATTTCATATAAAGGTTTGTTGTAGAAAATAATTATTATATATTGAAATAAATTTGTTTTTTTTTTTATCAATTCTCAATACTACATTTAAAAAATATCTTCACAAATGAAAAAGAAACTAGAAAGGCAGGGCTATAGTCGGGCGTAACCGACTATAGAAAACCCTGTACCGAAGCCAAAACTTAATATATATTTTTGTTGCTTTAATATTTTGTATTCATTACGTACGGATATCTCAAGAAAAAAAAATTTTTTTTTTTGTAAAAGCCATTTTTCGGCCGATCGTTCCTATGGCATCTATATGTTATAGTGCACCGATATTTATCATATTTAGGAATATGATTTGAATTTACTTAGAATCCATAAATCCAAAATTTGGTAACGATATCTTAATAAACAAAAAAGTTTTTCTCAGTAAATGTTGTTTTTCGGCCGATCCTTCCTATGGCAGCTATATGTTATAGTAAACGGATATTTATAATATTCGGGAATATTATTGGATATTACTTAGAATTAGTAAATCCAAAATTTGATAACGATTGCTTAATACACAAAAAAGTTTTTCTCAGTAAATGTTGTTTTTTGGCCGATCGTTCCTATGGCAGCTATATGATATAGTAAACCGATATACATAGTTTTTAGATATTGTATTGGGCATTAGGTAAAACAATTAAATCCCAAATTTGGTAAACATATCTTAAAAAATAAAGCGGTTTTGTTACTAAATATGGCTTTTCGGCCGATCATTCCTATGGCAGCTATATGTTATAGATCGAATATCGAAAAAAAAAATAAACTCGTTATGCCTATGGATTGGCAGAGTCTTCGTGCCAAATTTGGAGGTTGTAGGTCTTACCGTTTCCGAGATCCGTGCGTTCATACGGACAGACGGACAGACGGACAGACGGACATGGCTATATCGACTCGCCTTTCGATGCTAATCAAGAATATATATACTTTGTGGGGTCTGCCACGCCTCCTTCTGCCTGTTACATACATTTGCACAACTTTAATATACCCTTTACCATTTTTTGGTACAGGGTATAAAAAGTAAATAGTTTCTTTTTCAAATTTAGTCAATGCACATATACTTATTTCACTGAGTTTATTGTGTGATTTAAAAAGTATACGCGGTTTTTTACACTAGCTGGTGTTGATACCCATATAGTATTGCGCAACACTAATCCGATTGTGACATTTCAGGCTAAATTTTTTGTCCAGATAATCTTGTTAATCGTTGCTGGTGCAAAAAGCAGTGTTCAATAATATATGTGTATCAACAACAACAAAAGCCGCGGATACTTTTTAAATCAACAATATAATATATAGCACAACATTGAACAGAGTAACTATACGGGAAACAGCCAAAAAGTAACAGGTTCTTTTTATGCAGCATTGGTGCAAAGTAGCTACTATACATGAAGAACTTTTATTTAAATTTAAACATTACCTAAGAAAACATTTTAATGCAAAGGCTAAACAACAACCGAAATCAAATATCAACGCCACCTGAATGCCAACTGCGAGCTACCCACATCAGCTGCACGTGGCTCACTCGGTATAATGGTCAAGTTTTATATGAGCTTAAATTGGAATATGTATGCTATTACGTAAAAAGGATTTTTTACTTGAGCTTTTTGAGTTTAACATAAACATATCACCGAGCTAAGCTGAATTGTACTGAACTGACCTGAGCCCAGTCAAGTCGAGTCGAGCCGAACTGAACTGAACTGTTTGCTGAGCTGCGTTGAGCTGCATTTACTATCAACGTAGCTGTCCCCTACTCTACTGTCCCCCCACTACACTGCACTTTACGCTAACTAAATAAATTTGCATATGGCCAAGCGGCAAGCTCAGTTCAGATGCGCAGTCTGAGGATTTAATGTTTTATTGCGCTTGACTGATTTGACAAAGGATCAAGTTGTTAGTTTCAATGCAAACCGTCGGTGACGTTGGTGCATCATGCCAAACTGATAAAAGAGCGTGCGGAATTATTTTATTGTTGTTGTTTACTTTCGTTAGAGTGGCAAGCGAAAGGCAAAGATTGAATTTAAAAATTTCAACAAACTTAATCCGCAAACACACTAACAAGAACAAGTAGAAGAAGACAAAGACGAAGACGAAAAAGCAGCTGAAGAAAGAGCAAGGTGGGTGCAAGAAAAGCGCAAAAACTCAAAACAAAATACACATAATTTCCTGCAAGATTGAAAGCCGCAGAACGACTGACTTCCGTTTCCCGTGTCTGCTGCCGCTGTTGCTGTTGCTATTTTTTTGTTTCTGTTCGTTGCTTGTTTTTTTTTTCCTTTTTCTTTGCTACCTTGTCACAACTGTCGAACGTCAGCTTAGCGTCACGTCACACACACACACACACAGACACACACATGCATAGGTAGCGTGTCCACGTGCACGTAGAAGCCGTTAGCAGATAGTACAAGTCCCTTGCAGCATTAAAACTGTGGCCAATCTCAAGCTCAAGTGAAAAATGTCGCTGCAAAGTACCTTACCCAGATACAACAACAACAACAACAACAAAAATGATAGAAAAAACAAAAAAAAAAGAACAAGTTACAGCACAGCAAAATGTCGACATTGATGAATTTCCTGTCGCCTGCTGCAGTGCTTATGTTCTGACATGACTCACCGCGTCCGCATTCGTGTCCTCAGTCGTCCGCCCGCTGATTCCGTCGCTATGCGCTGTCGTGTCCTCTGTCTGTCCATGTATCCCTGCCATGCCGTTGGCAACGTCAAATAAATTTTTATCTACACAAATGTCTATCAAACTGTTGCCTATTCTGACTTTATAATTTCCTACTCAAGCTGAGTTGAAGTGATTTCATTGCGAATGCAGTCGCAATCGCAGTCGATTAAATTGCTGCAAAAGTTCGCAACTGAACATTTGTTTTGAATATTTGCCATTGTTTGAGTTGTCCTTTGATTGGCAAGTCACAGAATCAAATGTTTTCAGTTAATTCATATGCACTGCAAAAAACTTATGTATTAATTGCATAAATCTATTCATGATTTCGATTAAAAACTAATTTTAGTTAGAGTTAAAAATAAATCTCCTCGGCTTCATATTCCCGGTATGAGTTTCCATGACATCTACTTCGGTATGTAATCCCAACGTGATGACCATTTTATGGTATTGTTCTGAATAAATTTATGACATGTTAGGTAATCTCCAAATCGACATGACGTCAGTTATACGTCGAATTAATCGGGCAGCCATCATCGTTGCCGGCACGCACCAAGACACCCATTCAAAATCCTCTGCTGCAATACTGCTCACCATTTTCGAGCGCTTAACACCAAATCACCGGCATATTTTCGACAAATCAATGAAGCTGATAATTAAGGCTGATGCCCTTTTTGAGCTCCTTTAACTTGTGATGGCTGACTTAATCGTGTCCGCTGTATTTCTACACACAAGCCTAGTATGTAAAGAGAGTCGTGCGCGACCGACTATAGCCCTGCCTTTTTAGTTATATATTGTATATAACCTAGATCCTTCTCTGCATACCGTGTAATTGGATGAAAAGTCGCTTTTCTTGCAGAAGCTTTGATTATTGAACTTTTTGTTGCGAAAATATTTTATGCTAGTACAGTCGAATCCTGATAATCTGAAATTGCACGGGAACAGCATTTTTTACGAATTAGAGGGGTTTTCGAATTATCTAGTTTTCGATTTAAGACGTTTAAAAACTAAAAATACGAATTAACGGGACTTTTATATTTCAGTTGATTTTCACAAATTTTTTTTGTAAATATATAGTCATCATGACAAAATTATCTACAAAAATTATTGGTAGTTAAACTAAAAACGTTTTTTTTCACGTTTTGCATTATTTTTTTTTTGTTTATTAACAAACTGCCCTAATTATAGAACAAAAATGAACAGGAATAGATAAGCCTCCAATGAGACCATTTATTATACAACTAAAATTGTTTCTATCATACATATATATATACAATTTATTATATATCATAAATTTACATTAAATCTATATGGTAAAACTAAGTTATGACAATTGTTTTTATTATACATATATACATTTTATTTACATATTTACACTAAATCTATAAGGTAAGTCTAATATATGAAACCTATTCAGCATTCTGACAGACTCGCTGTTGTCCAGAAGGTCGTGGTTGCTAAGTCTTTCTAAGTATTTTTGGCTACGCTGTCTATTTCTTCTCTGACAAAAGGTATGTTGAGATCTTTATGAATGGCACAATTGGTCATATACCAAGGAGCATTGGAACGTTCCCCAGCGACAATTCTCAAGTCTAATCGCAGCAATAAAATGTTTAACGCTAATACGAAGTTCTTCGATTCGATTAAGCTTTGATTCACGGCAGTTCTGGGTTTTGAGAGTCAACAACGCCGGCGAGCCAATAATCAGCAGGCAAGCGTCACTTTTGGGTGTTCTTCATCGTTTCGTATGAGTAACATCGATCATTACTCATACGTGCTTTGATGAGACAGCAGCAATAGTGACAATTGCAACAACAACAAAAACAAACGGCGAAGGCAACATAACAATAATAAATTCATAATAATGAGGCGTTGAGGCATTAATGAGTTTTTGATAGGTTCGTTGTTGTTGCTATTATTGTTATTGGTATTGTTTTACAACACATGTGCTGTGTGTATATTCGTATAATTTATTTTTAGTAATTCTAAGAAGTTTTAAAAATAAATTTCGGTTTTATATTCATTGTATTGCAAATAAATTACGAATTAACGAGGGCACCAAAATTGATAGAAAATTTACGAATTACCGAAGTTTTTTCAAGGGACCACTAGTTTGTTACGAATTATTCTTTTTTTAAATTTCTTGTTAAAGTATTTCGAATGATACTGTTCATGACAGATCAAAATTTCTCAATATTGATTTAAAATGCAAACAGTTTTTTTTTTTATACTATTTTTTTGTTATGATTAAACCATTAAAAACTAAAGACAATCAGACGTACAAATGTTTGCTCGTGGGTGATGGCTTCACTGGCAAGACCACTTTCATACGGCGTCATCTAACCGGTGAATTCGAGAAAGGATATGCATTGACAAAGGGCGTGGATGTGCATCCCATTACATTTCACACAGATCGTGGCAGTGTGAACTTCCAAGTCTGGGACATTGCAGGCCAAGAGAAATACTGTGGCCTGGGCAATGGTTATTACTTCTTTGCCGACTGTGCCATCATTATGTTCGATTTTGGTGCACGGAAATCTTGCCGCAACGTGCGCAAATGGCGACATGAGATCGAGCAAATCTGTGGCAACCAGTTGCCCATAGTGGTTTGTGGCAATAAAGTGGATTTGAAGTATCCAAAAATAAATACAAATGCCATACGTGCAAGAAATACGAAAAATTTCCAATATTTTGTAATATCAACCAAAGCAAATTACAATATTGACTTGCCCTTCGCGTGGCTATGTAAGCGAATTCTCAACTGTGACACATTGTGTCTGATAGCGCAGCCGAAGATGAACCCGCCAGAGATAACGATCGATAAAGCACAAAGCGAACAGATACACAAGGAACTGGCAGCTTTGGACAAAATTTCCGTCGAAATTGATGAAAAATATTTCATAGATAAAACCGACACTCATATATATTTTATATATTAGAGCGTAATAAATTCAAAGTTATTTTGTATACCTTGCCAAAGTATAACTTGGGTAGACAATGCTATGCGGAAATTCAAAGTACCAAGATCTTGGCATTTGAATATTCATGGCTTTTACTGCAGATTTGTAATCACAGCCCATTCCTTCCATATCGCATTTACCCGGTTTAGTTATTATTCCTTTAAAGATACGCTACCCATAATAGTCAGTCAGCTGGGAATATTGTGGGTAATCCCTTTAAATAAAGTAAATGGCAGAGTTTTCCTGGAACAGACGATGATTAATTATTTTACGCTGTTAGCTCTAATTTATCCGTGGACTTAGACGTATTAAATCAGTGTTTTAGATATTTTGGTTGACTTAGACAATAATTGGGATTAGTATTGCTCAGGAGAGGCAAAAAGGCAGAGCGAAGGTTTGATCCTTCGAAAAATTGAGATAATTATTCGACTATTAATTTTTATTATAAAAAGTAACGTAAACAATTAAATAATTATTATTACTGTATCATTATTAACTATTTATGTACATGCCATACGCCATTTAACAAATAAAAAATACATTAAAGACTAAGTTGTTAAGGCAACTCGTACGCTCGCTTTATATGCGACACAAAGCACAGAGGGGTTGGTTTACAGCATTCCTTTTTTGTTTTTTATGATTTCAAATTTTTGGCGGCTATCATCTTATTTTGTTACATAGAAAAAAACACTGCAACACAATTACATAAACCAAAACAAAACATAAATAATTAAACCGTATGTCTTTTTTAAGCTTGTAAATTCCTAAGCTATAAATTCCTAAGACTGAGACTCGACCTTGTCGCCGACAATGCTCTGCATGCTTGGCTCCGATTCGGAGCGCTTGTGTGTGCGTTTGGTCTGACGCTTGCAGTGTTCCTTCTGCGCTGCGGCTGTGCCCGCGTAATTGGACGAAATTGTGTCGATTTGCTCCTGAGTCAACAGCTGTAAGTCCGGCTCGCTGCGTGCCAAATCCTCATCATAGACAGCAGCGCCATTTGGTGCATTCGAATTCGTTTCGAGCACATGTTCATTAAGGCAAACATCATCCAGATCGACGTCGCTGTTGGAGAATAGCGCCGTGGCACCCAGCTCCAGCGAATGCGTGACATCCAATGCAATATCGATGCCAGATGTCTGCAAGTTTTTCTTTGGTGTGGACGTGGATGCTCCGATGCGATCAAACATCAGACTATTGCTCCCCTCTTGCGATTTTGTGCGTTGTAGTATACACGTGGCAACAGTGTCACTGCGAGATAAGGCTTGCACAGACTGCGACAGGCAGCTACCGTTCAGTGTCGCATTATTGTTGGCGGCGACACTGCCGGCAACGGAAGCCGCCTGAATTGAGCTGACATTAATTGGTGGTACATTAGTCATGCTGTTTGGCGTTGAGTTGTTACGCTCATCCTGATGCTCCTTCATCAATTTGCAAGCTTTGCCTAAAGCACAAATCGTAAGGCAGATGCGCAGGCCCAGTACAAAACTATAAGCGAGCATGAAGAGTAGCCAGGCCGCAACATTATCGAAGGATACGGCTGAGTAAACAGCCTTGATGAGCACTACAGACAAGGGAAACGGTATGAAACCCATGCGACGCGCAACCAAGTCTGAATGATCGGAGAAAGCGTGTTTTTGCCTGGTCTGTGTCATGTCATAGGCCAGACTGGTCGTGTATTCGCGATAGATGCACTCGGGTAGTTCATTGAAACGCGTAATAAACGCATGCTTGATCCAGTCAATCAACACTTCCGTGAACAACACGGCAAAGCAATCGGGCAGCATGACACAAAACTGCATTAAACTCCAATCGAATTCCTTCATGGTCTGTATCATCACAATGAAGAGCAGCACCGACAAATGAAAACGTTCGCGCACATCGCTGCATGACAGCTGGAAGAGATTATTCTTATCGAACTTCTTGAACACGGAGCCCTTTAGTTCGACGAAATTGTTCGATATCATGATTGTGAGCAGACCTTTATTATTCGAGTTCACGGCAACGTTGATGGTGGTAGCCTAAGCAATAGATATGGTTTAAATAGCAGCAGCAAAATGAAATTACATGATACCATGTACCTGAAACATAATCAGCACACTGTGCAATGCCACGTAGAACAAAGCAAAGAATATATGCGTGAACAGGCCAAAATGTTGCAGCTTCGAAGATTTTTGCTCAGCCGCAGTCCAAAATAACGCGTCAATGCTGTCCTGTCCAAACGCGGATAGCAGGCGATCGCCCACCTCAAGCATATTATAGAAAATGTACAACTTTATGATCGACTGCGATTTGATTATATGATAAACCCGATTCGTATCCACGCTGAGCATTAGCAAGGTGACGGCAATCCATATGCTGCCCTTCAGCAGATCACAAATCTCCGCTGGCAACAGCAGTTTCGGCTTGCTGCGTCGCATGCGAAACAACTTGGCAATAATGCGCGTCAGAAGCGCCCAAATGGCCAGCAGAAACCGCACAGGCAGAAACGTGTGTATATACAAAAAGGAGTCGGCGCACTGCATAATGCCGTAGATCATGAAACGCTCAACATCGCGCGGTATGCGTATGAACGAATAGATCTTCTGACGTCGCGCCGAATAACGCTCCTCATCGTGATCGAGTATGTATCCACGTGTCATTTCGACACGAAAAAAATCGAGAAATGAAGGCGAGGACGTATCTGCACAAGCAGAGCATTAAAATTAACTTAAAACATGCTAAATCTGTTAAATACCAGTTGCTGTTGTGTGATTTTGTGGCTGTGCCATGCCTAAGCTGCTGCCGACACCGCTGTCCTTGCACTCGTCCTTGCGTGTCTGCAGTGACTGTTGCTTCGTTTGCACTAATTTGTTGCGGCGTGCGTCACTTTTTTCGCACAGATCTTCTACATGGCTTTGAAGCGTAGCGGTATCGCCGCGAAAACGCAGTTTTTTTGTTGGTGTTGCAACTGGCGTGTTTATAGTATCACTTTGATTCTTCATCTTGTTGGAAAATTTCACTTTTAATTGTGTAAAAAAAAACCAGCCAAGGGACTTTGCAACGACTAACTAATAATTAAGTAATTAAATATGTAAGATCTATTAATTTACGCATGCGATTGCGTTTACACAAAAGTATGCCGCCGCGCCTAATTGCTAGTCAAAAACTTGCATACATCAATATGCAATACTTTACTTCTAAAATCAAGAAACAAAAAAACATTGTTTTGTTTCTTCTTCGTTAACTCAGCGCACGCTGACATTCACTGTGCTGCTAGGCAAAGTACACATCAGCTGTACTGCGCTGACAACTGTGAATGACAGCAGCTAAGCCAAAGTTTCGCTGATCTTTTTATTTCGTTTTTAGCTTTATATACCGAAGTGTGCAAATTATTAAAAAAATGCTTAAAAATAATTAGATATTTATTAAAATACGGCATTTAATCAAGTTTAAAAGTTAATGCAAAATGCCGGTTGCTGTGTGTGCGAGGAGCAAGGCAAGCTAATTGGAACAGCTGTTTGGGCCAGTGTGGGCGGGCGGCGGTGGCGCAAACACATTTTTGACATTTAACACGCACAACAAATACAGCAGCGATAGAGAAAAGATGGAAAAATAAAAATATGTGTGTGCAATATATGTACAAGTTGGCAATTGCTTAGAAAAATTGCGTAAAGAAATCAAAATATAATTTAAAAAACAAACAAAAACAAGCAAATTGTTGCGTACTTAAAACTTAAATTCAACAGAAATGGGCGAAAATGCTCCGATTACGCCAGCGCCTTCGCCAACGGATGAAGCCAGCGGCAGCGTCAGCGGCGACAGCACAAACAGCGGTCCACAGAAAGTTAAAGTGCTCATCATTGGCGCTGGCATGGCTGGACTCTCGGCTGCGAATCATTTACTGCAAAACGGTTGCGATGACTTTTGCATATTAGAGGCCCGCGGACGCATCGGTGGCCGCATCGTCGCCTTGCCATTGGGTAACAATCAAAAGGTAAGCCACCGGCATTATGTAAGCAATCGTGTGCGTAAGGAAGCTAATAAGCTCACTACCAAGTTAATTTAATTTTAGCGCAAAATTGTTTATATGCGCCGTGGCAAACAGCAAAGTGTTTATAGATTTTTCCAAGTGCTGCTGCTGCTACTGTGACGCTGCTCCTGTGCTGTGTTCCGTATATTATTTGCGATCTATTTTTAAGCTCTGGTCTTCCTAGTTTCCCTTCTATCTTGTATTTTTTTTTTTTTTGTGTGTATTTAAAAACAAAATTGCATAAAATTACGCCACGCAATGACGTCGTCCGCGTACAACGTTTTGCTTCCCGCACTTGCTGCAGTTTTAATTATTTGTTGTTGTTGTTGTTGCGGACCTTCGCATGTCCTTGCGCGTTGCGTAGTTTATTGCATTTGTATTGTTGTGTTGTGTTTTTGTTTTGTTTTGCTTTTATTTCGATTTGTTGCAATTGCCAACTTTCTTTGGCATTTCGTTTTTGATTTGTTTACGGAAACAGCAACGCAGCGTTTTGTTTTTTTTTTCTCTTAATTTGACATATGCCTAATTAACATATCTAAACAGGTGTAGCCTATATATTCTGTTCTATTTGCTGTTCCAATTCGAAACGAAAATTAATTTCTCGCACATCTGTTATACAACAATAGAGCTTACAAAATTTTGATAAGATTATGACTACGAAGAAAAATCAAAAGTCAAACAAAATACCGTTCAATGAAAGTTGACTTACTGGCAACTTTCCTAAAGGCGGCAAACAGTCAAGTGTCAATTAACTTTATGATATTTTCATAAGCGTGAAAAGCGCTGAGTGCAAGCACATAGGCAAGCCGCTTAGGGCTTTGGGCTTAGTTTGCAATTGTGCAGCTTTGGTCATTCAACTCAAGGTTCAACAACTCATAGCTGCATAGCTAAAATGCAGCTAAAACAAATTCCAAACAAGCGTAGAGCAAAAACTAATTTGCACACTTCATTAGCTTCTCTTTTAACCCGATTAACTCAATTGCATAAAAAGCGAAGAGAAAAAACGAACCTTTTTTATATGACTATTTCAAACAACTACAAAATTCAAATATAATAAACTTCAAGGTTATAAACATTTTACAGAGTAGGAGTATATATGCCCAATGGTACAATCTGGCGCGACGTCTGTTTCCTAATGGACTACTTAAGCAGTAAATAGTTTTTCATCCCATAGTATTGAAAATTGGCCATTGTTGTTGTTTTTGTTGCTTTTGTTACTCGTTCTCAGACTCACAGCAAATTGTTGTTTTCAATTGTTTTATTTATAAATAATTATTCTTGCTCTTTTTTGTTTATTTAGATTGCTGCATATTCTGTTCTGTAAATTGCATATTCTTTTCATCACATTTAGCTACAAAAACCAACTGATAATATTTTCAAATTGTCATTGTTGCTTTTAAAATGCTCGCTTATCTCTGTCTGTCTGTCTGCGTATATATTTCTTTGAAACTAATAGAGGCTGCTTAAACTAATCCATATTATTATTCACAAAAGTTGCATCCTACAGTTTCTTGTAGGGAAAACCCAAGCAAACTCAGTTCGTTTATTTACAAATTAGCTGCAGGTATAAAACAAGTAAACAATAATTATAATAAAATTAATTCTAATTAAATGAATATTTCATATATGTATATACTTAGGTATGTGTACTAAATGTTAAATCGTGATTTTCACAAGTTTCGCATATATTTCGTTTGCCGGTTGGCATCGGCGTCAGCGTTCTCTTGTTCGTCATATGAGCCGCAGCTGATTAACCTGAATTATCGCGTGTCTGCAGCAACAATCACAGCGCCCTACAATAAAAACAATTCGAATTGTTTTGATATTATTATTAAATAGATTTTGTTTTTGCATTGTTGTGTCTTTTTCTAATGTGCAATTGTTATTGTTTTTGCATGCAAGTATTTATCACATTTGGGAGCGTTTGAATCAAACGTCACGCTTTAGTTAGTCCACTGGGTGCGAACGTGTGCAATTGTTTGGGACGACCTTGGGTTACTTGAAGCCGCATAATAAGTGTACTGAGCAGAACTTGTACTGTACCGTAATAGAATACCTTTGCGCCAGTTTGTTTTAGATTAAGTTCTACAGGTTACTAAAATGATCTTGGCTGTCCTTGAGCACTTGAGACAACTGCCATGTAAATTATGTTTAGAAAAGCCAACTGAAAACCATAAAAAGAAATGCTAAACACATCAAATTTATCTTTGCTGCAGGTTGAGCTTGGCGCCAATTGGATACACGGCGTGCTTGGCAATCCGATATTTGAGCTTGCCGTTCAGCATGGACTAGTCAGCGTTGTGAACGTACCAAAGCCGCACAAAGTGGTGGCAACCACCGAGGATGGTCACCAAGTTCCTTTCAGCATACTGCAGGAGATCTACGAGGCGTATGTGTGTTTTCTGCGCCGTTGCGATGAGTATTTCCTATGTCAGTACAGTCCGCCGCCGGATATAAACAGCGTGGGCGAGCACATCAACTATGAAATTGAGATTTTTCTGAGTTCGGTGCAAGATCCGAAGGAGAAACGCTTAAAACAATTGATCTTCAACTGTTTGCTAAAGCGTGAGACGTGCATCACCGGCTGTCACAATATGAACGAAATCGATTTGCTAGAGTTAGGTAAGCGCCTGAGACATCTTGCAAATGAAAGTTTTATTAAATCAATTCAAACGACTCTACAGGTAGTTACACAGAACTGCAGGGTGGCAACATTGTGCTGCCGGCAGGCTACAGTTCCATATTGCGACCGATGAGCGTGCAAATACCCAAAGAGGCGATCATAACTAAATGTCCTGTTAAGAAAATACACTGGAAGCGAAAAAAGACTTTAACCGGTCTCGACACTGTCGATGAGAATTCGGAGGGCGAGGAATCCGATGATTCGGAGAAGACCGTTACGGAAGTGCCAACGGCAGGCAGCACAGCAGCAGCAGCAGCAGCCGGGTCCGATGGCCTGGAGTTGCGCGGTGCCTCCGTCGAATCGAATGCCAGCAGCAACAATAGCACTTGTGATTTTCCCGATTATCCTGTGCGCGTCGAATGCGAGAACGGACGCGTCATACACGCTGAACATGTGATATGCACCATACCCTTGGGTGTGCTCAAGCAAATGCATAAGACGCTTTTTGCTCCCGAGCTGCCGCACTACAAACAGGAATCCATTGAGAATCTCATGTACGGCACTGTGGACAAGATCTTTCTCGAGTATGAGCGTCCATTTCTGAACGCGGCCATATCGGAGATTATGCTGCTCTGGGATGATGACAAATACGAATTGGATGCGACGGCTGAGCAGCGCGCAACTGACGAGTATCTGAGTAAGAATTGGTATAAGAAAATCTACTCATTTGCCAAGGTCAGTGACACACTGCTGCTGGGCTGGGTGTCTGGACGTGAGGCTGAATACATGGAGACATTATCGCATGAGGTGGTAGCAGAAAAGTGCACAGAGATATTGCGTAACTTTCTGCAGGATCCATATGTGCCCAAGCCCAAACGTTGTGTTTGGTCAGTAGCTTTAATTTTTTTTTAATTTTCAACAAATTCTTTAATTAATAATTATTTATTGCTGCATTTGTAGCACAAGTTGGCATACGCAAGACTTTACGGCAGGTTCATACACCTCGATACCGGTCGGCGCCACGCAAGAGGATATTGAGAATCTGGCACAGCCGCTTTATCCAACGCCGCAGGCATTGAAGGTCTGCATAAACTGTTGATAATGCACGATGTTTTGATTTTAATTGAACTTTTTATGGTTTTTTTTTTCTTATATTTAAATGCCAGCCTGCCATACTCTTTGCTGGCGAGCATACGCATTCCAGTTTCTATTCAACCGTACATGGTGCCTATCTGAGCGGGCGTACTGCTGCACAGCATTTGCTCGCCAGTGATGAACCCGATGAAATCATTATGGAATCGGATGGCAGCGATTTGAGCGCATGGATACAGGGCATTGCATTAGACTAAAGCTAAGGCAAGCCAAGCTTCGTGCGTTCAGCAAAATTTTTTTGTGTTTCAGGCCAACGAAGCGTTGTTAGTTTAGTTAGGCTAAACAAAAAAGAAAGAGCGAAGAAAAATTATGATTTCTTGTTTTAAATTCAACAGCAAGCAATGTGCTTTTACTTTATTTATTTTTTATTTTTTTATATATATAAATGTTAAATTTAACTTCGACGCATACTATTTATTTAAAAAAAAGACAAGCTAATTTCTATTTTAAGTAGCATTCATTTTAGCATAACACCGAAACCGCCTTGCACAGCTCCAACATAAGTATTGCTTTAGGCACTTTGCATAGTATTTATTTTTATTTTCATAAACGTTTGTGGCCGCTTGATTTTTTTTAAGTTGGAAAAGTGCAGTGATATTTTATTTTTGACTTTTTATTGGTTTATTTGCAGTCATTTGTCGCATTTGTTTTTATTTAATAATTTTAGCTTACAATAGGAATTTTTATACATAAAAAATAATGGTCAAAGCATTTTTTAAATGCAAGTGAGGTAAAGTCTTTAGCCAACATATGTGCGCCGGCTATTAGAAGACAGAAAGCTTTTACTGCGTTACTTACGTATATTAATGAAATTGCACAAAAGACAAAACTAAAATTAATTCATATTTATAATACAAAGAATGCGCAAGCATTACATTTTTTATATATAGGTGAAAATCGTAGTAAATCTCTAAATTAAATGCAACATGATAAGTGCAAAACAATTACAAAGATTAATTAAAATAAAAAGTCACACTGAAGTGAAATTTCATATTTATTCGACAAAAACAGAAAAAAAAAACGAGAATACAAAAATTTCGCAAATGTTGAATTATATTTTTATCAATTGTTAAAATTAACTTATTTTTGTTTAAGAAAATGTACATGAACCAAATATAAAGCGTAAATAAATCAAAAATCTTGTTTGCAAATGTGCTAATAAAAATGAAACGCGCTATATAAAAAAATTTTAAATAATATATGAACATTCGTAGTCAATCTTTCTTTTTTCGATTTAAAACTTATATTGTTATTAAACTATACCTTTAAAATAGGCTTTGCAAAAAGCATCAAACATTCTACCTTATAAATTTTAGTTAAAAACTGGAGTAATAGGAGGAAAAAATTCCAAAGCAACAATAAAAAATTTGCGGTACAGGTAGTTTTTCAACTTTTTTTTTATATATTACAACTTGTTAAAATCGCGCAAAATTTGCAAGCAACAAAACCGCTTAAACTTGCACGGAAATTCAATCAAGTATCAAAACTGGTATGTTTTACTTAATATTTGAAGCTTGAAAAAATTTATGCAAATTATAAAACATGAAAATACACAACTCTCTATGGTAAGCAAAATAGTGCAAAAAATCCTTCGAGCCGGATTTGAACCAGCGACCTATGGATATCTATTTCGCAAATTCTCATCTACAGTCCACCGCTCTACCAACTGAGCTATCGAAGGCTTGTGTTCATCTCTGTCAAACTCATCACTTCAGTATTGGTATCAATGCGAGGGTTGAAATGAAACATAAAAAATTTGCACTCAAACACTCAACTCAGTATAAAATTTCACTCAACATCAAATGAGTCAGCTCCGTAGTCCGCAATATTTTTGATTTGTGACGTTTTTAACGAAAACAGGTAGCATTCATTGAATTTATGGTGTATGTGTGTGTGATTCTTGGGATTGGCTTTACTTTTTTCCCAAAGGGAAAATATTGTTGTAAAAATGTTGACAATAAACGCTTTTGTTATTATATATATACATATATATTGCTACTATGGTGTAGTGTGTGTGCGGTTTTTATGTGCGAGTGGGAACATTTTCGTATCATTGACAAAACTAGATATTCCTCGATGTTTTTTACAAATTTATATAAAGGGAACATTCTCGTTAACGTCACCTATCGCTTGATGCTTCTAAAACGACGGGCAAACTGCATTATTGCATGCAGCAAAAAATGAGAACGCGTAGGAAGACTTTTGTACTTTATCCTTTATGGCTGAACATTTTTTGTTTACCTAATAATTAACCATTAAGTTAAAAGATACAGTCCCCAAGAGCGACTCGGGAGCATTTTTCAAGGTCCACAAGGTTCCTTGAATTATGCGAGAACTCGAACTTTTCTACATGTAACATAAAATTGAATTGTAAAGATTGCTTTCGTTTTATATAACACAGTTATACTAATTAGAATAAAATTCGGTTCGATTACTTTTTAAAATAACTTTTGCCGCTTCAGTAAGGTAAAATAACATTTAATTTTAGAATTTAAACTTTGTCTGTTTGCATTTGTATATGCAACAGCATAAAACAAATCTTTTTTTATTTATTGTGAAATAATTTAACACTCTGCTTGTATTAGACTTTTGGCCAATAAACTAACAAGCCTTCGATAGCTCAGTTGGTAGAGCGGTGGACTGTAGATGAGAATTTGCGAAATAGATATCCATAGGTCGCTGGTTCAAATCCGGCTCGAAGGATTAAAATTTTTTATTATTTTATTTATTTCTTTTATAATACGTATTAGTTGGTAAATGTAAAACAAAGTTCGAAAATAATTACATGGTTGATATGGAAAATTATTCTTTTTTTAAGTAACCCAATGAAAAGTCATAAACTTCATTTTTTATTCTTAAAAGCAATTGTAAGAAATTATAGTTATACAGCAAAATCTCCCATAATTATGATCACACAATTGCGATATTTTTGACTGGATATGGAAATGCATTTTGTATGATGGAAAGCTTGTGGAATTTTTTCAGCTATAAGATTTGTCGGGTTATGGTAACTATACTTTTTGGGAGATTTTTCTGTATAGCAAATTATAAAGGAAATTAATCTTTTTATTGAATAGATCACTGTATATTTGATAGTAGTCTCTTATCTTATCAGTGGGAAATGATCACGCATTACAGACGAAACTGTATACAATTTTTATTGTGAAATCACTGATATTAAAACTTTCAAAACCGTACAGTCGGTTCAAAAATTATTCGTACACCCCTATATGTACCTTGAACAAAAAGTGTGAGGTTCTATAAAATATGCCTTTCATTACATATCACCTATTTTGAATTATTGATTCATCATTCATGCTCTTCCTAATGCACCTTTCCAATACCACCCGTATTCCCGTATAGGGGATTGAATCTGGATAGAATGTCGTAAATCTGCACTTCGTTACATTTTTCCAATTGTTAATAACAATTGCAAGAATTATTTATTTTGCACTAAATTCAACTATACATTCAAAAACCAATAGTAGGGGGTCTATGAATAGTTCCTGGACTGACTGTATATTTTGTATGAAAGCCTTGTTGCACGTATGTATATTGTTTGTGTAAAACGGAATTATACACAAACAAATCACAAAATTAAACATTTTACAATAACAATTCGCTTGTTGCTCTCTCAGCAACGAAACCGGAGAACCGTTTGTCTCGCCAATTCGATTTCTACACACTCTGGCTTTGCAAGTTTCTCCGGCCGGCGTTAGTTTGCTTTTGAACGCCGGCCTCAACGCAACTTTGTTTAAAAAAGTTCAACGCGCAGTGCCAAGACGGCATCAACAATTGTACAAACGCTACTATATCGAAAAGCAAGAACTAAACTAAAGTCGTATTTAGCCATTCAATTGAACACAATCGCAGATATGTCATACCACAAGCCAGAAGCAAAGACCATTGGGGATCTTAAGGACATCGCCCAACGTTTGCGTATACATTCAATAACTTCAACACAAGCCTCCAAATCAGGGTGAGTAGCAAATTCACATTTTATTTTTGTTGGTTAGCTCGAACTGCATATACACCACAGACAATCAAATGTATGCATAATTTGTATTAGAGAAACTTTTTTAAAAGTTGTGAACCTTGGTCTCGTTGGAAACTATTCACTGGGTTTTTAGCACGCGTTTTTAAAAAAACCTGGTACCGCAAAGGTGACCCTTGTGAAGTTTGAAGCCACGTGTTTAGGTTTAACGCCGTTGTGGTGACTATAGGAATTTTTTTTACTAACTTTTAACGCAACAAAAACTGACGTCGTAAGTTTCTGATAAGCATTAATGTATGGAAAAATATGGAAAAGTGCTTATTTGTATTAATTTTAATTATAAATAATTAATAACCTTCTATGACCTTAATTAAGGCATTTTCGTTGCTAGTCAACTTGTCGTCGATTGTCAAGTGTAAACTTACCACTCATTGTTGTTATTTTTTTTTTTGTTGTTCTTGCTTTTAAGCTGGCGTCATTAGTGCTTAGAAGTTTGCATTTGACGTCGCCATTTTAGGTATTTTTAGGAGAGATTTGGTGAGTTGACGGTTTTTTTTGTTCTTTTAAAGTTTTCTCCGAGCGGCCGGTGGTAGAAAACGGGGAACACATGTGCATGTGTGCATATGTATATTGTATATAAATAATATGTTTAGCCGGCATCGGTGACATTTATTGTTGTTATCATCACTTTGTGTTTTGTGCTGATGCATGCAGTTTGCGTTATCTATCGCCTGATTCGCTACAATTAATTTCCCATTAACAAATCACTGACGTGCTTATGACCTTAGAAAAGGTCTCTGTGCACACCGCACGCAATAAATTTTATTGGAGGGTTTAAAGGATATTGATTGCAAATTTTTTCTTTTATTAGCTTAGCAACAGTTAGTTCATAATAATTTGCAAACGGTAAAAGCGACAGACAGCAGACAATGCAGCGTCGGTGCAGTTGGTTAAGCTTACATACATATATCACGCATTAGGCATTGCAAGTGGCACATTGCTCAAACTACAAACACGCCATGTGCACGCAATTGGTAAATGCCTCTATCTGCTTGCCTTAGCGATAAATTCAACATTGGTGTGCCACCTCTCCCAAGCACCATAGAGATAACCTTCCAAATGACCGACTTTTTTGTATTCAGTTATATTCCACCATTATCGCCCAAAAAATCAAGCTCTCATGCAATACAAGAATGTTTGAAATTAAGTCACTAAAATGTTTATGATTGAATATAGCAGCAGAGTGCTGATAACCTTAAATACACAAAACATTAAATTGAAATACTTGATAAAGTAATACAATGTAGGTTGCTGATAGAATCTTTCACGTCTAACGGGTTCATGTAAATTACCCGTAAAACTTGAAAAATATTTGAATGTAAATAAAAGGGTGCAACTTAAGCATGAGCACATGTATACACAGTTTGTCACCCTTCTAAAAAAACAAATAAATATAGCTGCTGCTTGCATTGCTGGCCTCCCCACACACAGCCAATGAATTCGCAAAGTCGCCATAAACGCCGCCTGCGTCAGTAATACAATATTTGTATAGTAGCGCGTGAGGTAGCAACAGGTACAAGGTCCAACAGACAAGTTTTGTGCTGTAAGACGAGCCCCCCAAATCGACTAAACATAGCCATTCATTTATTTTTATAGCCAACATCAGAAAAAAAATGCGGTTTATTTGCTTATTTACGTTTTTATGTTTATTTAGTGATGTGCCTAGAGTTTATTGGATTACTTTATATAGATAAAAATTTAGTGCAATGGCATCTAATGGCATTTCAGTTTGTATTCAATGATTGGATCAGTGCATTTAGAATGAATATCTGATCTGATCTGCAAATCCCTTGCTGAATAACTTTGCGATTTATATTTATATTATATTATTTAGAGAAGTCGATTCGTTTGTTAATTTCTTAATCCTCTATAAGACAGCATAACTAACTGAAGTTTTGGTAGCTAGTAGTAGGGCAGTAGGACTAAAGCTCGTCCTTAAATTCCTTTTATTATATTATTGCGAAGCTTTGGTAAACTTTACAAGCAAATTCCTACAAAATTGTGCATGGAAATCTTAAATTTAATCAATTGCCTTATTGACTACGGATTTACTTAATCCATTGCAGTCACCCGACATCATGTGCCTCGATTGCGGAGATTATGTCTGTGCTGTTCTTCCAGCAGATGCGTTTGAACATCAAGCATCCACGTGACCCCTCAAGTGATCGCTTGATACTCTCCAAGGGCCATGCTGCACCCATACTGTATGCCGCCTGGGCCGAAGCTGGCTTGTTCCCGGTTGAGCAATTGAAGAACTTGCGTAAAATCGACAGTGATCTTGAGGGTCATCCAACACCGCGTTTGAACTTTATCGATGTCGGCACTGGCTCGTTGGGTCAGGGTGTTGCTGTCGGCGCGGGCATGGCCTATGTCGGCAAGAACTTCGACAAGGCTGATTACAGAACATATGTAATCGTTGGTGATGGTGAATCCGCTGAGGGTTCTATTTGGGAGTCCCTGCACTTCGCGGGCCACTACAAACTCGATAACTTGTGCGTGATCTTCGATGTGAATCGTTTGGGTCAGTCAGAACCAACATCGTTGCAGCATCAAATTGATATTTATCGCGATCGTTTGGAGGCGTTCGGTTTTAATGCGCTCTGTGTCGATGGTCACGATGTCGACGAACTGTGCAAGGCTTTCTTCGAGGCGGAGAACACCAAATGCCGGCCAACTGCCATTATTGCCAAGACCTTCAAGGGTAAATTCTTCCCCAATATCGAAGATTTGGAGAACTGGCATGGCAAGCCGCTGGGCGACAAAGCCGATGAGGTAATCAAGCATCTGAATGGTCTGATTCTCAATCCAGATGTGAAGCTGACCCCAAAGCGCAATGTTAAAATGGCATTGGCACCAGAAGTTGATATTACGAATATTAAGCTCTGTGAGCCACCAAAGTACAAGCTGGGAGATAGTATTGCCACGCGTTTTGCCTACGGCACTGCGCTGGCCAAGATCGGCGCCGACAATGATCGCGTAATTGCGCTCGATGGTGACACAAAGAACTCGACGTATTCGGATAAGTTGCTCGCAGCATTCCCAGAGCGTTACATCGAATGCTTCATTGCCGAGCAGAACTTAGTCGGTGTGGCCATTGGCGCTGCCTGCCGTCGCCGCACGGTTGCCTTTGCCTCGACGTTTGCCACATTCTTCTCACGTGCCTATGATCAGATACGTATGGGCGCCATCTCACAGACTGATGTGAACTTCGTTGGCTCCCATTGCGGTTGCAGCATTGGCGAGGACGGTCCCTCACAGATGGGTCTCGAAGATATTGCCCTGTTCCGTACCATACCGGGCAGCACCGTCTTCTATCCCGCGGATGCAGTGTCCACTGAGCGCGCTGTCGAATTGGCCGCGAATACAAAGGGAGTCTGCTTCATACGCACATCGCGGCCGAATACCTGTGTCATCTACAACAACGATGAGAAGTTCGTCGTTGGGCAAGGCAAGGTCGTACGCCAGAAGCCGTCCGACGAGGTGCTGCTGATTGGCGCTGGCATTACACTCTACGAGTGTTTGGAAGCGGCCAAACAACTGGAGAAGGATTGCGTCACTGCACGTGTCATTGATCCATTTACTGTGAAGCCACTCGATGTCGAACTGATCATCGAGCATGGCTCTCAGTGCGGCGGTCGCGTTGTAGTTGTTGAGGATCATTACCAGTAAGTGTCAGCTGGTCTAAGACTAATAAAAGTGACTAACCATTTCTTTCGCTCATTCTCCAAACAGACAAGGTGGTCTTGGCGAGGCTGTGCTCAGCGCATTGGCTGGTCAGCGCAACTTTGTGGTTAAGCATTTGTATGTGCCCACGGTGCCACGTTCGGGTCCACCAAACGTGCTGATCGATATGTTTGGCATCTCGGCGCGTCATGTTACTGCCGCTGCATTGGCCATTCTCAAGAAGTAAACTCATTGCGGCGGTGCTGGTTCCCGTTGCCTTCGCCTCTAATAACCCATTCCATTTGTTGATATTGGTGATGAGGACACCTACTAGTGCGTGCAAGCAGCTTTTGCATTTGTTATCATAAATATTTTCGTATATGCTGGGTTATATTTTCTCGGAATAATTAAGCCACTAAAATAAATTTGAAAGAAAATAATTTCATTTGTACTCTTGCGCCTGTCGCAGTTTTCTCTAATTTTCTTTTATTAAAAATTATTTTTTGACATACATTTTATTGTATTTTCAATCAATTACCATGTATAAAATATGTATTACAATGAAATCTTCCATAATGGACAGTTTCCATAGTCGGTTGGATCTCATAACTGAACGAATTTCGAAAACTTACACGAGTTTCGCTGTTCGGTTATGGGAGGTTCGCCGCCAGTTTCGATATGAAAATTCTATTCTTACAATAATTTACTATGTATGAGACAATGTTAGGCTACTGATATATGTCATCAGGGTTAGGTTGGTAGATCGCGTATTTTCGCCAAGGTTCGTTATCATCCTCAGTGTCGTTATAATCCGCTCCCTCCACTACTATGACAAAACCGCCATTAACGCCATCTTCATCTTCATCCTCTTCTTCGTCCTCTTCCACATCCTCCCCGCTTTCTTCATCATCATCTTCCTGCTCATCTTCGGCGACTACTTCTTCACCCCAATGGGGAAGTCTTTCATTTTTTGCTGACTCGTCATCAGAACCATCGAATGATTTATCCAAGAATTGTGCTGAAACGATGCAGCCAAAGATGAACAGGCATTGCAATGCAATAAATTTGTACATTTTGTTTGGTTTTTAATTTTTTTCTCGAGATGTTATTGCTCAACGTTTCAATTTGATCTGTAGTTTTGAGGATTTTTTTTGAGCGTATTTAAGTGATTCTGTAGTTTTCAAAATAATTCATGACCGCGAACGTAACACAGTTGTGCAAATTATAAAGAAAAAAAAATATGGATAATAAATCGTTGAGTCGAGTCGTAGACAAATATCAGCTTATTTATTCTTTTTTAGAATTTACTATTTTTTTTTATCATGTGTTCCAAATTTTGAGTGCTTTCTTATATACAAGGCCAAAAAGCAACAAATGCTTAACTTTTTTCACAATTTAATAAAAAATGTTATAATTTGCGTTTTTGCTTTTTCCAATCTACAGTTTGAGCATCACTGGGCTACATTATTTTTCGGTAAATAAAGAAAGGTAAATAAGAATTTATGTCGAGGTGCTCAAATACGCATTTACGCTAATTTATTTGAATAGTTGTTTGTAGCTGAAAAGTTCATTGTGCATTCTATAAAGTTTTAAATATTGTTCATGGTAACTTGTGGTACCTTCACTTAATAAAAGAAACCTTAGCTGCTGTAGTGTTTAGCGCATAATAACGGCAAAACTTTTTTATTCCCTTCGTGCCAAATGTGCAGCTGTTCGCTGTCTTAATGGTTTACACAAAAAGCCACTTAAGCTAAATATTAATTAGTATTTATGAATTTATATAATAACCGCGTTAAATGTTCTCCATGTAGCCCATTTTGCAGGCATGTCGCACACAATCAAAAATTTGCAGATTCGTCGCATCGCCGCCAGCCGCCACAACGAAATCATGAAATGCTGCGCTGTGCATGTCCGTCTCGTAGAGCTGCGTTAGTTGGGCGCACTCTGCCTCGCTGCACAAAAGCCAGGGCATAAAGCTTATACAGATCAACACGCCGAACAAGGCATAGCGTGCAAAATGCGTCTCAAAGCGTTCAAAGCTGACAGCAGAGCAAGGCATTAGCTACATCATACAAAAATCAACATGCTCACCTATAATCCTGCAGTATCTGCGCCAACTCAGTTTCGGTACTTCTGGACGCCAGCAATCTGCTGAGCGTCTTAGACATGTGGCGATGATACGTCTGCAACAGCACGGGCCACATTTCGTCGCGCAACTCTGGCGGTGTATTCAAGTACATGAAGAAACTAATATCCATGCACGGCGAGCCATAGCGCATCTCTTGAAAATCAAACATCTTCACATCATCTACAGGCGAATTGGAGTCCGCAGCATCCGCAAAATGAAAGAGCACATTGTTGCGATTAAAGTCGCCATGCTGTATGACGGAGAACTGCCTGTCCAATGCATTATTCTCGAATTGTCTGAGCATACACTGCAAGAGTTCAGTTGGCTCTGCAAAGTATTTCGCACGCAAGTGGGCCAATGCATCGCGCAGTTTCGCGTCAGCGGGAACGTTGACATTTGTCAGCTCGTCCAATTTACGATCACAAAAGTCGAACAAGCGATCGAAGCCGACACGGTACAGCACATGATAGACATTCGTCTCTGCGTCGCGCGGATCGTGCGCATTGCGATAACCAAGTGGCACTATGCCCGTCCTGAGACGCTCAAACTCGGCGGGTTCACGCAGACGCAGCGCATAGCAAGTGGCATGATACTCAGACAGCGGCTTGCACATGGCCAATAGCTGATCACGTCGCAAATGCAGACGTGGGCCCAGTCGATAGCCATCCGGCTTGAGATTTTTAAGAACGAGCACGGATTCACGTGTTGACTCCGTGCTGCTAAGACCTGCAAGCAAAACATATTTTCAATGGAGCATGTAAAGCTGCATAGCTGCTTACCTTCAATATAGCCAAATTTGGCAACATATGCCTGCGGCACCCAATCTTTGATATCTACGTCATGCACGCCTGCCTTCCGCAGTAGACGCGCATAGGCAGGCAGCACTTCCGCATAAATATAGATCTCGTTGGCGAATTGTATATAGGATTTGCTGGAGACGCGAAAATCGTCATCGCCACGCATGAACTTCACTATAAGCAGACGCCGCTGGGCGGCACTGTAATTGATTCAAAGCGATGAGTTTTACTTGTATGCATACATATGTGCAAATACAGTGCAATCTACTTACCCAGCAGCCGATTGCGTGTTGAGAGTTATGTTGTACAATGACGACATGAAGCCATCTAAGCCGGTGGCATTGTCCACTTCATAACTTTGCAGGATTTCGCCGTCGAAGTTGGCAACAATGTCGTTAATTAAATGGTTCTTAATGTAGTCAGTATGCAATTGAGTCGTTGTTTTGGACATATTGTGTCACTTTTGGTGTATAATACGCTACTGGAGAAAGTTCAACGGGTTTTAATTTATATTTTTAAAAATAAATTACCATATAATACAGTTTGGGTTGTATTGTGACAGACAGCGCTCCTAAAACTTTCAAGTCAACGGTCTGTGAGATTGGCAAACTTTTAGAAAAGCTGACAACTTTACAAGCGTAAATGTTTGTCTCACTTGCACTAATACGAAACTTTACAGTGCTTTTTCTCTTTGATCTTTAATGATCTCTCCCGGCTAAAAAGCTTTTATAATGAGTGCAGTTGTTTAACACATTTAATAACAATCAGTTGTTTGCCGGTTGTTGATTTGGTTGGTGAGGGAGATTTTATGTCGGATCAAAATTTGGCAGTGCGCGTGTGATTGAGTTTTTTTTCGGTAGATTGATTTTGATTGTTTTAAAATGCGCTTTTATTAAATAACCGAAGTTAAAGAAAGATACAACGAATTTAAAATTAAATGCATATCGATAGTGTTTAAATGCAAATTACTTGCAATTGAGTTTCAGCAAAATCCGCCTACAATAAAACAAACGTAAAGTGAGCAAGTGTAACAAAACAAAAAATGGAAGTCGCAGGTGTGGAAGACATTGTGTTGTGCATCAAAAATTGAATAAAAATTACCAATCCGATGGACATGACACTTTGGATGTGATCATCGATTGTGTACGAATAATTAGAACCTTACTAAGGTAAGTAAGAATTAAATAAAATAAATAATCTTATTAGTTAAATAAAAACCGTTGTGATCAACACAACAGTATTGGTCCAGTGGAAATGACTCAGCAACTATTTTTTATTTAATAATGTACGTTAGAATCAAACTGCCTGTGTGTGTGTTTTTCATTGTTGTTATTTTCATAGTATAAGTTATAGTACATTAAGGTTAAAAGTTTAAAAAAAAGCAACATCAGCATTCGTACTTAGATTAATTTACTTCTCGTAACTAAATTAAAGTACTAAAGTAATAATTTTTGCAAAATAATCTTCTTTTTACTTTCACTTACCCTTACTTTTTACTTGATTTATTTATATTATCTTAATAGCGTGCACCAAGTAAAACAAAAACAAAACTGACTTAAACCCCGCAAATTAAAAATTCCACTAACACACTGTTGCCACTTTAATGAATATAGTGCTGCAAAACTTTCCATAGTGCACCGACAATGTCTGTTAGCACATCGTTCACACATTTGCTTTGTTAAGTTAAATGCTAAATCGTAGTGCAGGAGAAATATCGATGTTTTCGGGGAAAAAACATCCATGTATCGATATATTGATCTTTCTTAATAGCAATTTTTTTAAAGTTTATATTAATACCTATAATGTGTTAGAAACATTGCAATTTGTCAATTTATTCATGGGTTTCTTATTACATTACATATAAGGCATTAGAAAACAAAAGATATTAAAACACATCCAAAGAATAAAACAAAGTAAAGTACATATAACAAAAACCAAGTTCTATTCCAGGCATAATATCTAATAATACTTAATTATTGAAAATCTAAAATCCATTTATTTTTATTGATAAAATGAAATACTTAGATTTTAGGGATGCCATCCGTGGACTTATTAAAAAAGTTCCCGAATGCTGAATTCCCATATTTTGCTCGCTTACTAGGGATTTCTTCATCAACTTCACTGTCCAACTCAATAGAGTTCGCATTATTGCAAGCAACATACAATAACATTTATATAATATATGATGAAAATACAGAGCCACACAAATAAGACTGCATCTGCAAAATTATAATTACCGTTGCTATTCGAATTTTTCAAAAACTTCCCCATTTCCAAGCTTTGCATATCCTTTTTAAAAATTAATGTTTTTTATTTGTTAATTAAGCTTTATTATTTAAAAATGTATTAATATCTTTTCACTTACCTAGCTTTTACTGCGTTTTTTCCTCAGTGATGTAAAATTAGTAATAAACATCGATAGTCGGAAAAAAAACGTCGATGATCGAAATAAATTTACAAACATCGATGTATCGATATTATATCGATGTTTTGTCCAGCTCTACTGCATTGCTTAAATCGCTTCTCTCTTTTTCACCGGCGCACTAGCTGATGCATTGGTGAATGAGTACACTACAGTGTGTCTGATCATAAAGTTTCAAATGCTTCTTCTTGATTTGCCAGTTACCCTGGGTATTTTAGACATTGTTTTAGTATCTCGGCGCAAAAAGTGTCAAAATTGAATTTAACGCTTACTGTAAATACGGAACTGTAAATGCCCAATGTCTGAAATATATGGTTTGGAGCAAATAATGTCGAGCGACGAAGAGGAGATAATCAGCGAATCTACTGGTATGTTAAATATGCACGAGGAAAGACAAATATATAAAAATAATCTTAGAGCGCAGCGCGTCAACGAATCCGAGCGCCTTAGAAGTCACTGTGGACGAGTCAGATTCTGACGAAGACAGCATGATTGTGCGCAAGCCCAAATCAAAGAAACACAGGCGTGTTGCGATTATTGAATCCAACGACGAGGAGGAAGATGAGCAAGAGGACGAGCAACGCGCATTCTCGCCGCGTACTCGCATGAGCATTACTGGCATACGGCCGAAAGACCTTTCAGATGATTCCAGTGAAATTGATTACACTGATGATGAGGTTAAAAAATTGAAAGTGAGCCAGCGGAGACAAAGTATTACAAGAAAACCACGAAATGCTAATGTGTCCAAAGCTTATAAAGAAGATGATGAAGAAAGTGCCGCAACAGATAGTGAAGAAGAAGATAGTGAATCCGAAGAGGAAGAGAAAGAAGAAGAAAGTCAAGTGAATTCGTTCATAGCAGATTCCGCTGCTGAAAGTACAGCTAACATCGACAGTTCAAGAATTGCCGGAGAAGATGCTGGTGCTATTGATGCTGCAGCGGGTATGTGCGACTATTGTACTTAGTAGTTAAATGAATACTTATACTGTGCTATTACAGTGTCCCCGGAAGCTATGCCAAGCACGCCACGTTACAGCACACATTTTGCCACCGACATTAAGGATAAACTATCATCGACCTTGTTCATGACGCCGCGTGCGCGTAAATCAATGTCGGAGTCGGATGAGAGCGATGTGCTTGTTCTGAGCACTAAAGACAAGACAATCGAAATAAGCAGCGAGTCTGAAACAGTCAATCATGCAGATTCAGCGAAGACGACGCCAACGAAGCCAAATGAAAGAAGCGCTGGCACCCAGAATCTCTTGCAGCCAACAATCGGCAAAGCTATGGCTAAAGCTGCTAGTCAGGAGCCAACCAAACACGTTTCGCAGGAGTTCTACACGAAGGAACAACGTAAGCTGGATGAACTGCGCATTGAATATAACAGTTCGAAGAAACTGTACGAGAAAATAGCTGGCAATCTGCCAGATGGTGGACGCCAGCTATTAGGGCGCATAGAACGTTTGCGAAATGATATTGAGATCAAAGCGAAGTACATGGCGAGTCTAGTAATCGATGATGGTAACCAATTGCAGGCCGACGTGAAGCCAAATGAACGCAAAGCGTTCTTTAATGCAGATGGTATGAACTGGGATGATCTTTCTGCAGCTGTCAACCAAATGCAGCCAAAACACACTGGAACGCAGGGCATGGCCACATTCAATGCCGCTAAGGCGCTGACTGTCGATCGCTTAAAGGTGCGTATGGCTGCCAGCTGTTATGCAATTGATAAAGCTACTGTGATGACTATGCTTAGAATGGATATCTGAGACGCATGCTGCGTGCATATCATGTCTTGACTGAGCCGTTGCGCATGCGTTACTGTGCGCGCGGTTCATTAAGGTCAACGTGTATGCACGGCATGCGCTGATTAAAGTAAATTGCACACGATATGCTGAGGATGAAATTTGTATTAGAATTATTTACTATTTCGATAAGTTTAATCAAAAATGCTGCTTTTTGACAGGATCTGCATGGCTCATTGAAGAACTGCCCTACAGATCAAGTGCTGGCCGAGGATCCCAAAGGTTTGAATGTTAAACTGATGAATCATCAGAAACATGCGCTGGCCTGGATGACTTGGCGTGAAAGGCAAAAACCACGCGGCGGCATATTGGCCGATGACATGGGTCTTGGTAAGACGTTAACCATGATTTCAATGGTGCTCGCCGCCAAGAACCAGGATGAGGAGGCTGACGATGCAGAGCAAGAAGATGCCAAGCAGAGCAGCGATAGCGAAGATGAGAAACAGGGCGCACAAAAGGGCGCTTGGTCAACAAAGGGGCGTAGGGACTGTAAGTGGTTTGCACACGTCAAACACAACTCTGAGAAAATTGATAATTGTATGGTATCTCGCCTAACAGATTACAATGGAGGCACGTTGGTCGTCTGCCCGGCCAGTCTGCTGCGACAGTGGGAGAATGAGGTGAAGACGAAACTTGCACGGCACAGACTGACAGTTTGCGTGCATCATGGCAATAACCGTGACACGAGGCCACGGCACTTGCGCACATACGACATGGTCGTGACCACGTACAACATTGTCGCGCGTGAGCATAAAACAAACGGCGCGCTTTTCGGCATGAAGTGGCGCCGCATTATTCTGGATGAGGCGCATGTGGTGCGCAATCACAAGGCACAATCGTCGTTGGCTGTCTGTCAGCTGCTCGGCAAATGCAGGTGGGCGTTGACTGGCACGCCGATACAGAACAAGGAGATGGATGTTTACGCTTTGCTGAAGTTTCTGCGCTGCACGCCCTTCGATGATCTGGTGCACTGGAAGAAATGGATCGACAATAAGAGTGCCGGTGGTCAGCAGCGACTGAATATGTTGATGAAGTCACTGATGCTAAGACGCACCAAAGTGCAGTTGCAAGAAGCCGGCAAACTGGAGAGTCTGCCCAATAAGGAGATCAAAATTATTGAAGTCATATTGGACAAGGATGAAATGAATGTCTACCAGAAGATTATGACCTATTCGCGTACATTATTTGCGCAGTTTCTTTTTCAACGTGCCGAACGTAATACGGATCTAATTTACAAAGAGGATGGCAATCGTCCGACATTTATGCAGTCCAAAGATCCTAACGGTGCCTATTATAAAATGCATCAGAAATTCTCACGTTTGCATCATGGCAGCAAAGAAGTCAAATCTCACGAGATTCTGACCTTGCTGCTGCGTTTGCGACAAATTTGCTGCCACCCAGGTCTGATTGATGCGGTAAGCAGCATTTAGACTTAGCTTTAAGAAATTACCTGTTGTAGTTCTGGTATTTTATTTGTATGCATATTTACAGATGCTCGAGGATGAGGATGCACAGCACTTTGATGCAGACAGCGATGAGGAGCAGCCGGAAATCGATCTGCTGGCGCAGCTCAACAATCTTGCAATCAACGATAATTCACAATCAAGAGACGCTTGTCTACAAAATAGCATAGAAGATGAGCAACCCTTGCGGCGTGAGGACGAACAAATGGCCAAGGCATCAGCGCGCGTACTGCAGCGCAACAATCCGGTATTCAATCTGAGGCGACCCTCAACGAAAATGCTCAAAGTATTGGATATAGTCAAGAATCATATAGTGAATAGCAACGATAAGGCCATCATTGTGTCGCAATGGACAAGTGTGTTGAGCATTTTGCGAGAACATTTGTTTAAAGCAAAAGTCGACACACTCTCGTTGGATGGCAGCGTGCCTGTGAAGAATCGCCAGGAGATTGTTAATGAGTTCAATAATCCTGCAAGTACCAAACGCATATTACTGCTTTCGCTAACCGCTGGTGGAGTTGGCTTGAATCTTGTTGGTGGCAATCATTTGCTGCTGATGGACTTGCATTGGAATCCGCAATTGGAGGCACAAGCGCAGGATCGCATCTATCGTGTGGGTCAGAGGAAGGACGTTATCATTTATAAATTCATGTGTGTCGATACGGTGGAGGAACGCATCAAAAAGCTACAGGATCACAAGTTGGAGCTAGCGAATGGCGTGCTCACTGGCGTCAAGACCACAGGGACTAAACTGTCGATTGACGATCTTAAGGGACTGTTTGGCATGTGAATGCGCGGCGCATTCTTTCCTTTCCTTTTCTCCACTTTCGCATTCCGCTGTCGAATTAGTTAATGGTTTATTTTTTACACGTGGAACGTGCATTTATAATATAGCCAGACATATTTTTACACCTACCTGCTAAAGAAGAACACGGGTTTTTTTTTAGTTTTAACTTACAGTAACTCATTTTCGTTTATTTGTATTATGTCATATTTCTTAAAAGCTTTTAAAATTTGCTACGTTTAGGTCTAACAGTTAAGTTTAATTAATTTTAGTTGTTAAGTTGAAATGTTTAAATTAACTTTTTGGCCTCCTGACTTCAAAAGCGTGCTTATATTGATTTCATGCCGCATTACATTTTCTCAACCCTTGCTGTGCTCTAAAATGTGTTAATTGATATTCTGAAATGTAATTATTTTTATTTTATGTACTCATGTTTATATGTTTATATATATATATATCAATAATTTCTTTTAAAGTAATTTTTATTATTACAAATTTCAACTATTTTGCTATTTTGAATAGATTTTATTTTGGTTGCTTATTTCTTTATTGCTCTGTTGTTATGAAAAATACATCAATTTTTTGTTTGGTTATTATTTTTTGTATAACTCTAGCGCAGCAAAGCATATGTAAATAACAACGCCACAACATAGTTTAAAAAATGAAAAAGCTAAAATATAAAAAGAAAGGCATTTTCGACTATATTCTTTGCATTTTTGTAGTTTTTATTCGTGCCGTAGTGAAAAATTATTGACCTTAAGAATATTCATCAATTTTGCAACTGCAATTTTATTTTCCAAACATTACATTTATTGATTCAACTTGTATTAGACAGCATAACAAAACCAAATTTATTTTCCAAGAATCTGATCAAATATAACAAAATACTGCAAAAGAGTCAAAAGAAGTAAAATTCAGCAAACAGTCAGTCGGGCAAATTTGAATTTTATAAAGATTGCAGTGAATGCGCGACAATATTTCATTAATTTAAAACTTCATTAATCAATAATATTACAAATTTATTTTCTAAATAAACACAACAAGTCCCAACCGTTTTCTGTATGCGGGTAAAACGAAACCAAAAAGAAATACGAAACTGTATTTATTTTTGCATTTTTAAAAGTATGCATAACATCGATTTTGAGGTAGAAATTATAGACTAGTTTCCTGCTTTCTTTCTGATAGAATCTGAATTTGATTTTACATAAGCTGATAAACTGAAACATATACATATGTTTAAGCATTTGTTGGAGTGGTTGAAAAGTTTATCGTATGTTATATTATTGGATTTTATTTAAATATTAAGAAAGTTTTCAAGTTCTAAATTTTGTTTTTATATTTACAATATTGTTAACATTAAAGAGCTGTTTAAATTTTGTTGGCTGATTCTGCAGAAGATATATATGTACATATATTGAATAAATAATAGAATAATAATATAAAAACATAATACGTACATACATTAGTAAATAAATAAATAATGAAGTATAAATGAAAAGAAAATTAAATTATTCAAGCAAAATGACAATAAAAAAATTACAAAACATTATGAAATAAAAAATTATTCGCAATTTTACATGAATTTATCTAATTTTTTTATTCCAATTACTTGCGTTGATGTTTTACCAAGTGCATTTTAATAAATAAAAAAAAAGAAAATAATATGAAGGAAAATTTATTCTATGTGTAAAAATCAGCTTTGTTTAGCATATAGTATGTATATTTTTTCTTCGGTTTGAGATCAATTAATATTTGACATACATATGAACATACGTATGTATGTTTAATTCACTTAGCGCTAATTTTAAATATTTCTGAGTTCACAAATAGGAATTACATAAATTTTTTTATTGTTTATTAATTTAATAAATATAGGATTATCATTGTTGTTTTCTAGTTAGCAATACAATTTCATCTTATTTAAACATTACTTCAGAAAAAATGCCACACAACCGTATTTGGAAAGTCGGCGCTGGTACTTTTAATCCATGCTTGAGTTGACTGCACGATTTATTAGTCCATATTCTCCATTATCAGTTTCAATTTTTTTTGGCGCATCTATTATTAATTATCTCTGTGGATAAGCAATGGGAGAAACAGATTTAATGTGAGTTGTAGAATTTTATGCAAAATAAACTTTGTGAATGTGAGTTTAAGTTTGCCCTTTAATTGACATAAATATTGTTAACAGTCTCTTTAACAGAACCGAATTATAATGTAATTCATAAATGTTAAGTTTACAGTTTCATTTTGGTTTGCTGTAAGATTACATAAATGAGCTGCTACAATTCTTTACGTTGTTGCACTGTTTTTTTTCATCATTTGTATAATATATATAAAGAAGGAAAAGAAGCGAACACAGTTAAATACATTTTAAAAACGACAAAATAAAAATCAACAATAATAATAATAATATTAAGAACAACAAAATATAACAAAAAGGGCCACAATGTTTATGGGATTTTGCGTATGCAGCAGTTTTCGCTTAATAAAGTGTGCACTGTGTATTGTTTATTTTAATAATGCGTGTCCACTCAAGAAAACAACAGCCAAAGCGAATTGTATCGAATCGTATCGCACAGAACAAAACGAAGCAAATGCGACGCAACACTTAAGCGCAAAAATAATAAACAAAACACAAAAAACCGAAAATCGAATAAAAGACAAACAAAATCTGGCGGCGACTGTAACTGGAAACTTTGCGCGAGAGCAGCAGCAAGCAATGGGAGAACTGAAGGAATCACTTAAAATCTAAACTATAACATTTTTATGACAAAAATACTTTTATGTTGCACATTCGCTTGTGTATGCGAGATCATTAAAAACGAGAAAGAATGCCAAACATTGCCATAGTCATAGCCTACAGCGCAGAAGTGTCGGACTGACTGCCGGCCTGCCTGGCTGCCTGTCTGCTGCCGACATCATGCGTGTGTTTACAGTCGCGTCGAGCCGCGTCGTCATATGCTCTGCTGCCTGCTGGCTGCTGCCTCAGCGGAAATTAGAAATCAGCGGAAATTGTGCAAAAGTGCGCGTATTATGTATGTTTCATTATATTTTCATATAATTTTTAAGTGTTTTTTTTTTTTATTTTCTTTTTCTTTTTGTTTTTTTTTTTCGTTAATATTATTATTTTATTTTATACCCGCCAAAAATGCAACAAAGTAGCTCAGAAGTCAGTCCGACTCGCATATGAATTCGAGCGAATTGGACAAACGCTGCTTGGCATTTATGATCTCTAAGCATCAACGACGTTCATGACGACGGAGGAGGCTGCAGCATTTAACGTTGCATGCAGTCAAATCATAAAAGTTCGCCATATAATGGGACATTGAATGCGTTGCGAGCTCATAAAGACAAAAAATCCTCAATAATTATTAAAAATAATGCTCAGAAGTATTAAGTCACTTCCTTATTGGCAATTGCGTTTGCTAAATGCTGCATATTTGGCAAAAATATTTATGCATGTGCATCGTCATGTTGATGTGAGTGTATATAGATATTTATGCCTATATAATACAATATGTAAAAATGCTCGACTTATTGTCTCTTGTACTACAGACTATAAGCTGTTTTTATATACAACTGAGTTTTAAAATAATCATTTTTAGTTCAAACTTAACCGAAACTCAAAACATTCTAAGTACAATAAACTGCTGATATACAGTTCAATAATCAAACCAATCTGCACATGTGGACTTCAACTGTGGGGAACAGTAAAAAAAAGCAATATAGAGTTAATTCAACGTGAACAGACAAAAATTTTACATATAATCGCCAACGCTCCCTGGTATGTCTCTAACTAAGATATCCAACGTGACTTAAATCTGCCATTAGTTGCTGAAGAAATTCAACAGGCTGCTAGCCGAAGATACCAAACTAAAATAGAAACTCACTCCAACAACGAAATAAATATGTTACCTACCCACGAGTTAACCCTACCAAGAAGACTTAAAAGGTGACGTCCAATCGAACTCATCTAAGACAAAACTACACATCATAACCAACAAAATAAATGGAACGACTTCTTTGCTGAAGGCGGAGTACGACATGGCATCTCGCAAGAGCGGGGAAGCTGTGTATAGTATCTTCCTTCAGCAAGGGTGAAATGTATACAAGTCAAATGTAAATAAGGCAAAATACAAAACTTTTAGGAAATTAAAAAAAAAAATTTTAAGTGAATAATTGAGCCACAACAACAAATTGGTGCAAGTATTCAAATAATTCATATTTCCTGTCGAAGTATGTCTGAGAAGGCATTAGTCGCTGAGCTTTAACAATTAAAAAGACACATACATATATATATATCACCAAATTTGTAATTATTTACTTACTTTAGGCACAAGTTTGGTTTCTAATTTTTTCAATATAAAAAAAAAAAACAATACGAAAGCAAAACATTGAAGTCATTGATTCTCTAAGATTTACATGAAAAAATCTTTTATAATGTAGAGAAACCTAAAGTTTTTATTTATATTAAAAAAGAAATAACCATTTCGTATTTTATACTAAACTCCGCAGCTCATAACTGATAAGCTAGTAGCTGACTCAGTTGTGAAGCTTTGGGTTTGCTGCGCAAACAGAAGCTTGGTATTATTGGGTTCATGGGTAGACAAGCTTAAGTAGCCTGTTACAAAGTAAAAAACTAATTAAAAAATGTTTTATGGCAAAAACATGCGATGCAGTACTCACATTAATCAATGCCCTAACAAGTTAAAAAAAAATGTCATATTCAGCTGAAGCAGTTGGCACTTGTGTAGTTTTATAGTTAACAAAAAAAAAAACAAAGAAAACAGAAGTTTAAAAAAAAATCGACATTAATAAAGAAATATAAAAAAAAAAAAACCGAAACGAAAAGTAAGCTATGAAAAAAGCAAGTAGCAGCATCCTTGAAACGCATCAAATATCAAAATCAACAATTATTCAAGTGAAAATTCGTTGCAATAAAACATGAAACTGAAACAATGCAGGATAAAGACGACAGACAAAGCCAAGGGAAAACTCAACTTAGAGTGCAGCGCAGAAACGTAAGAAGGACTTTACGAGCCCAACAGCAGTGCAGCAAGGCAGATAGAGAGCAGCAGCAAGGAAAACCAAATAAAATTTATGCCAAAACAAAAAACGAGGAGCAAAGCAAAGGCAAAAAGGGAATAGACGTATCCTGCGCGAGTTTTATACGCTACAATACGAATGCAATTTTACACGGCATTGTCAGTGTGTTGTTGTTCTTTTTGTTGCTGTTGTTGTTATTGTTGTTGTTGCCTTTTCAACGCCAAGTAAAATGCGAAACATGCCAATGCCAATAAATGCATAAGTTTCCGTTTTACGATATTTCCACACTCTTCTCACACTAACATATAGCACCTTCATGCTCTCTCACTCTAACTCTCTCTCTCCCCCTCTCTAGCTTGCGTCAACAGCTTCTGCATGATTTTTGATATCGTTTAGACATCGTAAAATTCTTTCACCTTTTGTGCAAGAAAACAAAAAACAAAAAAAAAAATCCAAAATAAAAATACTTTAGTGAGTTTTCTTTCTTTTCTGCTGCTTCTGCGTGTGCTTAGCTTTTGTTGAACTTTTTATATATTTTTATTTCTTTGCCGTTTTCATTAAGCTCATTTCTGGTGTTTCAATTGTGCGTCAAGTGTTTATTTGATGTTCAGTTTATTTTTGTTCCCTTTGCGTATTTTTTATATGCATTTCATTTTTATTCATTTTATTTCTATTCTTATTTTATTTAGTATAAGGATAAACTTAAATCGTTTCTATAAAAATGCTGATATTTTCACTATTTGTCTGTAAAGTAGAATTAAACTAAGAAAATCTGATCGAAATGTTAGAGTTACAATGTAAAATTTTAAATAAGAAATAAGTTTGGTAAATTGTGAGTAAAAGAAATGAAGAAATGAAGGCTCAACATCATTAATGCCAAAAGTTCTTAGCCATATTCAGCGCATTTTTTAAGTTCTGTTACTAAACTTGGTTTAATACCTTATGAATCTCCCGTCGTGAGGTTCATTGCGACTGTGACTTAATTGCTGCATTATAGACATGATCCTAAAGGATGTGAAACTGGCCTGAACTGCATGTTTCTACAGCAAATTGGCACAAAAAAGGCAAAGGCAAAGGCACAACTTAATGCAGCATTTTTGTGAACGTTTTTTATGGCTAACAAATGTTGCAAACATTAAAATAAAAATAAAATTATATTTCGATAAACCTATATTTTTGGAAGCATTAAAAATACATCAAAGCAAGTCTGAATTCTTACTAAAAATAAAAAAAAATAAATAAATGAAGAAAATAAAAGACAATGTGAAATATGACGATTGCTGCTGCTAAACAGCATAAATAAAAAAAAAAAAATAAGAACTTTGGAAGTAGGTAAATGCATGTCATAGATGAAATCCAAGATATATTTTCAGTTCCCATATAGTCGGGTAATGAACTTTTTTAGCAAAGAAGTTTAACGACTGCAGCGTCATGGCAATCGCCGACGCAGCAGACGTGAGACTTTGTTGAGCGCTGCTCGCTTTTGCCAGCCGGCAACAAAATTTTAATTACGCGAACCGCGTACAGGGCAGGACTCCGACATGCCTAGGCTTAATTGGGATTTCTTTCGCACTTCCAATTGCAGCTTGCACGTATTGCTTTGCTTTGGTTTTTTTTCTTTTTTTTTTTTGTGTTTTTAGTTGTTTTTTTTTTGTTTTTGCTGCATTTCTTTTTGTATTTTTTAATACTTAAATTATAAATTTTTTATTATGCACTCGTAAAAGTTGTTTTGTGCGCTCTTTGATGCAGCGCAGCAGCAGGAGTATATGCTCATAATTTTTTTAATAGCCGATTTTAGCAAATGCTCCGCACAAACAATCAAAGTGTGTGCGTTTTAGACGCGACGGCGACGGAGACAGCACGACGCTGCCGAAGACGCATATGACGGCGGTGACGTTGCGGCGGAAGGTGTCCACCCTAGTCAAAGAAATATGATTTAGCATTACGCCGACGGTTTGCTATACGAATACAATATTTTATTACCTTCAAAGTAGACAGCACTGCTGCGGCCGTGGCAGCGACTATGGCATGGCTGTGGCTGTGGCTGTGACTGTGAGTGTGGCAGCGATGCAACCAAAAGACTTAGACACAAAGGATGTGCCAAAGGAGATACTCGTAAAATGAAGTTTTGATGTTGTTTTGAAGCTGTGCAACATTATCATTTTGCTTTTTATTTTTCTAGATTTTTTGTATTATTATTTATGATTTTTGTTTTCTTATTTTTTTTTTTATTTTTTTTTCGTTGTTTTCTTATTTTTTTTTTTATTTTGTATTTTTTTCGTTGTTTTGCAGCAAAATAATAAGCATAAATGGCAAATAAATGCCATATGAAACTATAAAATACTAAAAAGGGATCAAGCATCTTCTTTCTGCTTAGAAAATGCAAGTTCTCAGCTTATTTTTTATTTAATTTGGTTTGGTTTTGCATTGATGCGCTTTTGCCATAGCTTTAGAATTGCTTAAGGCAACGTGCAATCCATGCAAGCTGGCCAATGGGCTTGTGTAGGTAGTTGTCAAGTAATTTAGGTCCCTTTCTTCTAGACTATTCTTCCTATATGCAAGTCTTCAAAGAGCAGCTTATCTGACAAAGTAGAGAACGGCTTTGATATAGTGAAAGCTTTGCTATTGATGGCGTTTGCTTATACTAAGAGAAATAATGAAAAATTATTACAGAACTTAGGTTTATGAGAAAATTCATAAGGTTTTTGTTCGTGCAGACATCATTTTATTGAAAGCTGCCTAATAATAACTTTTTTAATTGCTTTTTAATATTTTTTTTTTTTTATTTTAATAATTTTTACAAAATTAAAAAATATTTAATATTTTTAGCATTTAAAAAATTGCATTTCGTTTATGTTTTGCAACATTAAAAATAAAAGCTAAAACTTGCTTTCACCTGACATTCAAACTTTAAACAATGCAGATTGACCCCAAGGTTGACTGACATAGCCAAGAGGCTTTCACTGTAGGCAGCAATGCCAGCTGCAGGCAATTTCATTTTGGCTTGTTTTGGCACATGCGACTTAAACACGACACACACACACACACGCACCCACACATGGGCACATTAAGAACACATTTCGCATCATAAAACGCATACTGCAGGCGTTAAGTGGGATGGTGCACCAATGGCACAGCTGCAGCTTAGGCTGCTAAAGCATTTTGCATTGCCAAATGCAACTTAGGCATGCGCGTCGTCGTCGTTCCGTTTCCGCTTGAGCCTTGACCATGGTCACGGCCATGGGGGCCTGCTACGCTGACGCCATATTGTGCGCCATTTGTTATGTTAAAAGCGTTGTTATGTTAAGTGCATTGCCTGCTGATGTTGTTGTTGTTGTTGTTGTTGCTGCTGCAGCAGTTAGTGTACAGGACAGTAACAATTTGTAACTGACCGTTGCGCATTGCTGCTACCTTAGGCCATCGGCCATTGCACACGACGGCAGCGACCTGCGCTTTTATCTGCTGTACATCATTTGCGCTTCTATAAAATTTACTTTTATGGCAATTCTGGTTTAGTGCGCTCTTAAACTGAGCATCCAGCGCATAAGAATAACAACGATGACGACAACAGCAATATACAAAAAAAAAAAAGAAAAATAAACCAACGACTTTTTTTTTTCAAGCGCAGGTAAATGTGGCATCTTGGCATCATTGCTTGTGTTTTTTTTTTGTTTTGTTTCTTGCTCATTTGTTTCTTGTGTCCTGTGTGTGCCATTTGTTGTCTTGCAGGAGAGTTTTCATTTTTTTTTTTGCTTGCTGTTGCAATTTTCGCAGTCATTACAATGATTTTAATGGTTTTTATGCTCGTGCTGTTTAGTCTCTGCCATATGGGCGCGTTTTACGACGCAAATGGGTATGACTTCAATACAAATTTTTCATGGCAGCAATCAAAGGAATTGACAAGCTTGCTTGGACAGTCGATTTGCAAATGAATTAAATGCGACTGTGTAGACTAGATTGCGAGCAATGAAGATATAACAGCAATATTGGTTCTTGAACCGAAACTCACTTTGCAGCTGAGTTTTAAAATTATAATTAAATTACATACATATGTTATGCTTTTGGCAAATGCAAACAAAAAGTTCAAACTTTTACAATTTGCCGTCTTCTTTTTCTTTCAAGTGCAAAAAAGTCGAACATGCTTTAAAGTTGTATTACGCAAAATTCAAGTAGAGAAACTCAGTGCACACAGCTTAGCAAAGTCCAGGCAGCACTTAAGTTTTAATTAAATGCAATGCAACTGTTAACAAAAGCAAAGCAAATGTGTTTAGTTTTTGTTGCTTTTAGTTTTACTTTAGTTTAAATTAAGCAGAAGCTAAAGCAGAAACAGAAACAAGCAGCAAAAGCAGCAGAAATGGTAAACGCTGCCAAATGGAAATTTAACACTTTCGTCAAAATTAAGCAACGCCGTAAAGTCGTCAGCATACAAAAGAGGAATTGTTTTTCATTTGCAATAGTCATTGTCATTGTTGTTGTTGTTGTTGTTGTTGCTGCTGCTGCTGCTGTGCGAGAGTTGCTGATGCTATTGCTGCTGCCGTTGTTGTTGTTGTTGTTTACGTTGCTTGTTGTATTATGCTGTGGTTGCCTGCTGCAGTGCTCTAGTGCAAATAAATGACAGAGGAAGAAGAAGCAACAGCAGCAGCAAAAACTATTGCATACTTCGCTGCGCACACGAAGCCTGCGTTGCAGCATTGCCGCATGGGCTAAACGATTGCTTTGCCGTTGGCGACGAGCGAGGGCCATGTGCTGAGCACGGAAATGAAAATGAAACACAAAACTTAAATTGTAAACATAAAACTATGCAGAGAGAAATTGATTTGATTAAAAGCAGCAGCCCTGCCTGGAATACAAAATGAGTAAGCACGAGTGCGAGTGCGAGTGTCTCTATGTCAGTCAGCATTGTATGTGAATTGCTTACTCACAGCAACAATAACAACAACAACAAGAAGAAGAATAAGAATATGTACAAATAAGTGTGCAAACATGTTAGCCATAGCTAACAGCTAAGCGTGTGAAAATTTGCTGCTACACGGAAATTTTGATTAGATTACACATCCACAAGAGTGGGCAGTGGCTACAACAACAACAACAGCAATAACAACAATAAAATTAAACAAACTTCGAGTTGGCAATGATATACTAAAGACAGTGCAAGGCCAAGACTTGGCCAAGAAAAGTTTACTTACACGAAAAGCACGGCTGCGGCTGCTGCTGCAGCAATATTCCGGTACTGCTACGTTGCGGCTGCTGCTGCTGCGGCGGCGGCTGCGCTGGCTGTTGTCACCATGAGACTGCCCGGTGGCGTTATGGTGGCACGGCGACTTGCCGGCGGCGATACGATCACACGTGGCGTCAGGCTGCGCTCAACATCGACGGTGGCCGCCGCCGCCGCCGCCGCTACACTGGGCATCGTTTCGCTGCCAATGCTGCTGGCCGGACGTGATGGCTTGGTGGGACTGGGCGGCGTGCGACTGCGCGTGCGCGTTTCGGGCGTTGGCGGACGTATGAGCGTCAATGGCAGATACGTGGGATCCGTGTACCAGCCCTGTTGGCCCAGCAGTATGGTTGGGCATGGCACGTGATACATGGGCGCTCCGTTGATCGCCATGGTTTTGTAATGGTTATAGTAGATCTGCGCTACTATGCGATTGATATCTACTTGCGCTGTAAGGGATACACAGAGAGAAATCTGTTAGTTGCTTCATTGACACATGACAGCCTAGCGCGGCTGTGATAACGTTGCGCCGCTCAATGCGTGCGTGTGCGTACTGAGCGGCGGGGGGTAGTTTTTTCTTTTTATTTCATTTTTATTTCAATGATGACGAAGATGCTATTGGTGATAATGATAATGATGAAGATGTTGATTATGTTGCACAGAGGTACGATTTATTGCACTACATTTCACTGTATATGTTTTGTTGCAATTTTTCAACGAACCTCTGTGCAAAAACAAATTTTGTATTAATAAATACGTAAGTGGCACTTAAAAAAAAAATACACTAAAAAAAATAAGCACTCAAAAAAAAATGTATTTGCATGTCTTAAGGTTCACTTAAAAAAATATGTATGTATGTACATTAAAAACTTCCTGTACTTGGTAAGTTCAAAGAGTATGCGTATTTGTTGGGCGGAAATCGATTTATATTTAAAAAAAAATTTATTTGCATCATATTATATTTTTCTAACACACGCGGCTCTACACAGACAGAATATTTGTTTCATAAAATTTATGGTATTTTTTGAAAATATTGAAATCGGTTTTGTCAACTTTGTAAAAAAAAAAAAAAAAAAAAAATTTCAACTTTTCGAAAAGTTACAAAATATTGCAAACTTGAATTCATAAAAAAAAAAAAAAAAAAAATACAATCTGTGTGTGGCAATATATTTTATATGGAAAATGTAACAATCTGTGACTTTTTATTAAAAGGCAACAAAATAACGATTTTTATTTCTTCTTTTCTGTTTTACACTTGCTACTCGGAACACACATGTAAAATAAGATGCACATGAATTTAAAAAAAAGTGGGCACGAGAGAAAATTACTTTTTATTTTCTTTTTCACTATTTTAATAAATTAATAAAAAAAAAAAAAAACCGCAATACTTTCTGTACATATCTTAAGTGCATGTTGTCTATTTAATGACTTAATGCAACTTTTACATTTTTTTATTATATATTTTTATTATGTGTATACAAATAAAAAATTCTTCCACACTAAAAAAAAAAGACAAAAACAAAAAAATATAAAAAAAAAAATTGTAGATGCATATTTTATAGAAGGCGCTGCAAATGGCTCAATAGTCATGAAGATAGTCGAAGCGCGCTTAGCCAATGCACTGTGCGGCGTATTTATGGCAGTAAAACGTGTTTTTTATTTTAGTAGTTTCTTGCGTTTTCGACGCACGCACATAATAACGAGATATGATTACGCATACGCAGCGTTGTAGGTTGGCTTCGAAATTAAAGTTGGTCGCTTTGTAATCCGCACATATACACGCGTGCACGTATACGATTTTTTAGCACTTTTGCGGCACAGCCATGCAAAGTTTTTTTTTACGATCGCGCGCGCACGTTAAGGAAAAATGCAATTTTACTTAATTTTTAATGGGTAGCACTTTTTTCTGCTCGTTGCTGCCGTCGTTGTAGCTGCGCACGAGTTGGCACTAAAAAAAAAAAAGAAACCCGAAAAGGAAAAAAAAAAACTGCAGCTAGTTGGCCCCAACTCACTTTTATTGCTTAGCTAATACAAGCCGCAACTTCAGCAAACTGGTGCAACCTTTTGTCCCGCTTGCACACATGACACCGACTTGCATTTGATGTTTGGCAAATAAAAAGTCATAAAAATTGTTTGAAATTTCCCGTAAGATTAAGAAACTTGTTAGCTTAAATTATAAACGCATACAGAGTTAAGCGAGCTTATTTTGCCACTATACAATAAGCAAAACAAACTTGCACACACACACACAAACATAGACTCAGCATAGAAATGTGCAATGCGTCGCTTTTGCCTTTGGTTGCGTTTCTCTTACTTTATACATTTACAACACAAATGATTTAACTGTGCAACTCGTTTGCAACACTTTATTGGCCTCTCGCTCGCACTCAGGCACTATGCATTTGTGTTGAGTTACTCGCTGACGCTGAGGCTGACGCTGACGATGATGATGACGATGATGTAATAAATTCTCGCATGATTTCACGTTAATTATAAAATGGAGTTTTCTCCTGACTAACGAGCGTGCGGTCGCACATTTAAGTGCAATCTTGTCTCGCAGCACGCTGTGCTCCCTCAAGTAATTCTATATGGCAAAAGTTGATTTTTTATTGCATATGGAAGTTTTTTGTGTGCACTTTTATTACTTTTTCATTAAAATTATGGTTTTTAATGTGGTTTCCTTTCTATTTTTCGTTGCTGCTTACCTTAAGGTGTTTTGGTTTCGTATTGACTGCATTTCAAATGGCAAGTGCTTGAGATTTTGTCATAACTTTATTGTATGCAGTTTGCAATTATGGCATGAAATTGTTTCTACTTGAAGTTTTATGGCGCAGCAGGTGCCTTGGCATGCATCTGAGAACAGGCTGCTGCATACTCATACTAAGTACAGTTACTTCGACCATCTCTTGTTCAGCAAGTATTGGCATTTGATTATTACTAAAATGCAGACTATTAGTGCCAGTTGTTGTTTGGTGCTCAAGGTTTGACAAATATGCAGCATAATTCTTAATTGCTGCTGTTTACAAAACTCAAAGTTCAAGCCAAGCCAGCATCATATTTATTTCACATACAATTTCAATGGCAAAAAATAAATTAATAAATAAAGAAACAAGTTTATAACATAAAAGCAGTTACAAATTGCCTTTGCTATTATTAAAAATTGACCTCTAACACACAAGCATTTTTATTTTAGGTCTTTAAAATTCATTCAAGCATAACAGTTTGAATGGCAACTGCACTGTTCAGTAATTTCATTCATAAATGTTGATGGTTGTTGTATTCTGCTAATACAATAAACATATGTTCAATTAAATTTATGTTTTTAAAATAAGAAAATATAGACAGCAAGAAAATATTATCGACAGTTTTGAGGTTGTTATGCACTTTAAAGTTAAAAATAGAAAGGCAGTAGCTATAGTCAGGCGCACCCGACCATAGAAAACCCTTTACTCAATCCAAAACAGATTATATTTTTTTGTTGCTTTAATATTTTGTATTCATTATGTAAGAATATCTAATATTTTTTTTTCTTAGTAAGTCATTTTTCGGCCGATAGTTCCTATGGCAGCTATATGTTATTGGTTGAATATCGAAAGAAAAAATCGTTATACTTATGGATTAGAAGAGTCTTCGTGCCAAATTTCCGTGAGTTCATACGGACAAACAGACAAACGGACATAGATCGACTCGCCTTTCGATACTGATCAAGAATATATATACTTTGTAGGGTCTACCATGCCTCCTTCTGCCTGTTACATACTTTTATATACCCTTTACCATTTTTCGGTACAGGGTATAATAACTACAGCCCGTGTGGGTTTAGTTATAAAAAGAAATCCTTTACACTCGTATAGATTTTTAGTAATAGTAACCATAAATGTGATTTATTTTACTGCTCAGCCTTTTGGCTTTACAAGTATAGGACATTGTGTCTTGCAGCATTGAAGGCATACTTGAGGGACTTATCGTCGTTATTGGTGTCATCGCTTTCAGTTGCTGTAGGTATAGATAATATAATATTGAAACTCTGCAACAAATTTCATTAAAGCTAATGCTCTGTAGGTTGCTAATCAACTGACAGATGTTATTTTATTGCTGTGCATGTTTTATTGCCAGGCAATTTGCTGTAAGTTGACCTTCCCATGCTTGCTACAATGATGCTTATATTTCTATGCTAACTTAAGCTTACTGCAGCCAATTTAGCAGACAACTAATTATGCAGCCAATTAATAAAGTTATTGCTTAAGCGATTGCATATAAACATACATATGTACTGTAAAAATGTTTGCTCTTGTCTTTGCTATAAAACATAAAACTATTTAAGTCAACTGAACGCTTAACTCTTTGCCTTTAAATCAATGCAATCCATCAGCAAACCGCACAATGCTCTTAAGTTGAATGCTTTCAAATACAAACGACTGCTAACAAGATTGAACTACAATGCCGCGCGCGAGCAGCAGTGGCAGACCTTGGATTATCTGCTAGTTTGCAGGCATTAATGCTGGTCACTAAACGCTAAACAGAAAAAAAAAAAGAAAAAATAAAAAAGAAAATAAGCAATGAGAGGGAAGAAAAACTAAGGCAAGCAACGGTATTACTTGTAGTGTTTTAGTAGTTGTGGCTGCAATAACTTAACGCCTGACTGCGTCACAACAATGACAAATAATCTCAACAATTTAATGGAAACACGTCAGGCTATTTATGACAAACTGGTTCCTTATTATTTAACACCAGGACGTTGAGAACAACAGCTACAGGCAGCAGTCGCAGACGCAAAGCACAGCGACAACGAAAACGAGAACAACAACAACAACCAGAGGAGGAGGAATAAAAACCACATGAGTTTAATTCAAAACTCTCGTAAATGCGATGAGCAATGAGCAGGCGACCATAAGCCAAAGTCAGCTAGCCGAGCTACCTACTCACATGTGCTCATGCAGAGGCGAGCTTGCCTCCATGCTGCACAGTAGTAGATCATGCTCAATAACTGTCCAACAGTCGCATCGTATGTAGTGTAGAACACTGTGGTGTAGGTGTCGGTGTGGGAATGTATGTGTGTGTGCGTAGTTTGCCAGCGTTGCACATTTTTACGACTATCCACAATATGAAGTCGTAAAGTTGATACTCGTATTCATGCTGCCTTACTGCCATGCTGCTGCTTTTAATAAGCGTGCATACTGCGCGGGTGGGTGGCCGCAGAGGGGAGCTGGGTGCTGTAGTGTGGTGTAGATGGGCTGCTGTAAGTGCATACGCTTGCCATTACACATGCGAAATCAGACATAAGCGTATATGTATCAGGCACGTCAGCTAGTCAGTCATTTAGACAGTCGAAGAGGCGTTGGCTCTAATGGCGCCGACTTGGTTAAAATTTTTTTTGTTTTTGGTTTTCGTAAACTTAAAAGGTTTTATGCGAAAACAAAGTTAAATGCATAAAAAGAAGCAGCAGCAGCAGAGAAAAACGCACTTACAAATAATAAAATGAAGTAAAATTTTACAATCATTTTTAGTCGTTGTCGGCATAATGAGTCTGTGTTTTATTTTTTCTTGTTTTTTTTTTTAACTTGGACCATAGTTTGACTAAATTTATAGTCAAAGTTTTTAAAGGTTTGGTTAGCTGTTTTTTTTTTTTTTTTTTGTTGTGTTTTGTTTTTAGCTGCTGGGTCAAAGGATTATTTGGCATTTAATGCTTTTAATTTGTAGAAATATTTGCTTTCTATTTTTAAGAAATTTATGCTGCCTATTGCAAAAGACATTCGCATTTTTATGTTAGTTAAGACAAAGCATGTGAAGCATTATTAGACTGAAAAAAGCAGCGTGTTTGCTACTGCGCTAAGCAGTCAGCCAAAATAAGTTTGTGCAGTTTTGGAAAAAATTAGTCATATAAGCAAAACCTTGTGGCAGCTTTGCAATGATTGTGTGTTTAATTTCAAAAATAATTTCTTTCGCTCATATAGGCAGTGCAATGAAAGTTTTGCAGCAAAATATTTATATTGAAAAGTTGGTAATTTTTATTTTACAAATGTTTGCAAAATTTGTTGTGATATTGCACAAGGCAAAATTTAATGCAATGCAGCACATAAGCACAGAAACTAAGTTTGCCTGGAGTCTGTTAAGTTAATGCTAAATGCCTGCATATTAACAGTAACAGTAATAGAAACTGTAACATGGCTGTAAATAAATGTCGTTACTGCTAAAATGCAATGCAAATATTTGTATATAAATAAAAAAATAAAAAAAATAAAAAAAAAAATAAAATATAATAAAAAAAAAAAATACGAAACATAAAAAATAAAAAGTAATACTCGAAAATGTATTGAGAAGTTATATAGTTATGCTGTTAAGCGTTTATGGTATGTATATGCAATTCAAGCATTTTCAGCCAATGTTTATTTAAAATTTTATGCTTAGCATAATTTTTTTTTATGCTTAAACTTTAAACTTTTCGCAAGTGTGTTTGTTGTTACACCTACAAATATTACCAAACTTAAGGTTAAGCTTGCCACTTGCTTTCAGCCAACCGTTTGTTGACGTGTTTAGTGCCAATGCAAAAGTGTGTTGATGGCTGTTCGTGTATGCAAAGGAGGTGTGAAGAAATACCTACTAAAGACCTGCGGCGGGGCATGTGTTAAAGCACAATATACCGGTCTATGTGGCATCCTTTAAAACTTGCGCTATATGCGGCTAAAGTGCTGTTATTGTTGTTGTTGTTGTCGTCGTTGTCGTTGTTGTTTGTGTCGAATGTGTCGTAAATTTTTCGCATGCATTTTTCGGTTTAATGATGCATTTACGATGCCAGTATACCGTCAGCAAGGCAGCAGCAACTTCCACCGTTGCCAACCATTCTGCCGGTGCCGAAGGACGAGCAAGGTGTGTGCGCAGTAACTCGAAAAGCAATCGCTACAATTTTAATGTCATCAACGAAAACGAACCGACAGCTGATGTTCCCTGAAACGCTGCTGCACTACGCTTTTAGCTAACGAAAAACAAAAAACTCACTCTCTTACACACACACACACACATACATATACAAGTTCAGCTCAAAGCACTTTTTACGACTTTTAACTGTTTCATATTATTGTTTTTTGTTTGTTTTTTTTTGTGTCCTCGAGGTATGCTTTTTCGTTTACTAATAAAATGTTTAATTTTCCCGACATTGCCTTTACACCTGTCGTGTTTTCCTGCAGCTTAGGGATACGTTTTCATTACATACGACGTTGGCATTTTTTTACTTTAATTAGTTTTGCCAAATATGGTGCCTTCGCTAATTGCTTGAAATATTTGGCAAATTTCTTAGCCGAAATTAAATTGGTAAAAATGAAATATTAACGAACATGAACCGAGTGCTAAATTTATAGCATAGCATATAGCATAAGCAAATGAAAAGGCTTAGGTTTATGCTACATGGAATAATTCAAATCGAAATTAGACAGTACAGTGTAACTTTTATGGCTTTTTGATTGAGAGATTCTAAAAGAAGACATTTGTTTTGAAGTACATTTGAAAGAAAAATGGGGGGAAAAATATTAATAAAATTCGCAGTGCTTTTTTAGAATGTATTTTAGAAACTTCAATAAATCGCAGTCATTAAAGTTCCGTTAGTTAGCAGAACACTTTTATTGCTAATTGCAGTGTACTTTAAACTTCGAAGCTCAGGTTGAGACATGTCTAATTAATATATTGTATAATCTCAAATAAACTTGCAGTAAAAATCGTGAAACCCAATTCTGATGATTACTTCATTTGAAAAGCAAACATAAATAAGTTGCATAAAAGTTTTTATGTCTTAAAATGCACCCAGCTCAATAAAATTAGATAAAAAAAAATGTTAACTTTACACATTTAAAAGTAGTAAGTACACATATTTAAATTTCACTGTCCTGTATGCCTAGTGTAGCAAATTGTACTGAACCTGCCGTAGATTATCATTGACTTTGGTTGTTTTTTGTTTTAAACGCGTGTATTTTCACAGTCAATTCAATTATAGTCAGTTAAAAAGTAATTATAAATAATTTGCGCACATTGGCATATTTTTAATGCCGCAAAAAAAAAAAAAAATTACAAGTAAAAAGAAATGAGTGAGGCCAACTCGCGACTTAGTAGCTAAAATTGCACTTAATATATTTATTACAATTTACAATTGTAAAATAGATTAACGTTGAACTGTAAATTAATAAAATATATAATAAACTATAGCTAACTTGTATTAATAAGGTTAAGATTATTAAAATGCAACATTTGTATTTTTACATAATTAAAAAATAAATATTGAACAATTTATTTAAGTAGGGCTTTTGTGAGTTTTCAAAAATGACAAACAGTTGTAATATTAACAAAATTATATAAACATGAATAGTTTGTTTAAAAATTTAAAAAAGAAATACTACAACTGGCAAGCCAAATAAAAATTAAATTATTATTCTTTTTTTTTTTGTAAATAGAAATGTTGCATTTTAATTAAATAGATTTTTTCCCAACCACTTAAAATAAATGCAGATTTTTGTTTAGTTTTGTTTTGATTATGCTTTTTTCCTGTTTAATATATTTTATTAATGCATATTACAAACTATTTAAGTTTTATCACTTAAATTAAGCAATTAAATTAAATGTTTAATTAAAAGTACATACATATTTAATTTTTAAATTGTAACATTTGTGCTTTCGCTCACAACTAATGAAATTATATACATATACAAAGCTATCCGAGAGTATCTTTATAATATCAATTAACTTATTTTGTTTTTTATGCACCAGTTTGTTGCTTTTATATAAGAAAATCGAAAGAAAAAAAGATTTAAAGCTGCACGCGCATAACTAATTAATATAAAAAATTTGAAAAATTCAAAAAAAGAAAAAAATATTTTTTTTTCATACTGAAGTGCATAAAACAAAAATATTTAAAAAATTATTGGTTTAACCTTAGAACCGAGTTCTAAAAATTAAAAAAATAAAAACACATATGTATGCTTAGAGTATTTTCGTAAAATTAAAAAAAAAAAGAGTTTATGCAGAATTCGGTTGCCGTTTGCTTGGTTTGTTGATTGAACTGTTGTGGGCTACGGAGCCATTTTCTTTAATTTTCTCTCTTTTCTTTTTGGTTTGTTGGTTGTAGAATTTTCCGCATACAGCTTGGGGTATGTTGATTGAAGAATGTTGAGCGTTGAGTTTCTAAGCTTTTGGTTTATTTTATGCAGATTTTTTTTTTAACAGCAGCCAAATTTGAAATATTTACACGATTTAAAATATTTTTAATTTATTTAACTCGTTTTAGTTATGTGTTTTTGTTTTTTGTTTTAAATAAACGGCATAATTAAATTAAGTATTATTTATTTTTAAGTTTGCGCGTATTTATTAAGTGTAATTTGTTTTGTTGTTGTTTCATGCATAAATAACAAAATAAATTATTTCGCGTTGGGTCTTAAATTTTTTAAATTTGTAATTAATTTATTTGTAATTTTATTTATTTTGTTTTTTGTTTTTTGTTTTTTTTTTTTTGTCTCGTATTTAATGCATTAAGAATTATCATCCGCATTGTCGCGTGTTGTTGCGTAACTCGGCGCCGTCATAAATGTTTAAATTGTTTTGACGAGAGTATTCGTTTACAACATATTGGCCTAAATTTTATAATATGATTAATAATTACGAATAATTATAAGCAATTAGTTAATATATAAATATATAATTGTTATAAATATATACATACATAGCGTAATTGTTATGTAATGGCTTGAGTTTATATATATATGTATAAAAGTGTTAAGATAAACTTACCCTCTTCAATGCGCCGCGAAGCCTCTTCAATATTTGCACCAGCATCTTTTAATATCACATACATGAGCGGCATCAACTCCCAGGGATAACGAAATTTCTCTAACAGTTTTTGACAATAATCTAGGAAAACCTCTTGACCTGCAAATGGTTAATAAAATATATATATATATAAAAAATTGCATGTTTTCAAATATATGCTTAATTGCAAAAAAATTTATTCCAAATATTGTATGTGTTTATCAGCATTTCCCAAATTAAATCATAAAATAAAAAAAAAATTAAAAGGCTAATAAAAACATTTCAAAAAAGTTGGCTGCCCAAAAAAATAAACACTAGAAACTGATACATTGCACAAAAACAAACAATTGAATTTGTAAGTTTTTGTGGATAAAATCAACACGATAAGTTTTCGCTTATGAGTGCAATAAAGTTCAATAAAAATATTTGTATGCAGATATGCGCCTGGCGACAAAAATAATTTGCATTATATACAAACAGATAAGCAAATATGCAAAAAAAATAAAAAATAAATGAATAAAATACTTCCTGTGCCATTGCCCCACACAAGCCAGTTAAATGTGTATATATGTATGCCTCTATAGTAATAAATTGTTATGCATTGCCTTTGCTTTTATATGGATCATTTAAATGAGGAATTATTTAATGCAAATATTGTAACGTAATGCTATTCACTTATAAATTCAGGTGTGCGAGTCTAAAGTGCGCTTCGAAAGGAAAAAAATCATTTAAACGGTTAATTAAACAACTTGAGCACAATTATAAGCTGAGCGATTTTAATCAAAGGTTCAGCGCATATATGCAAGTGTAAAACATGAATTTTAATACAGAGAAAAGAATACTGTTAAAAAAAAAAAACGAAAGCATGGCATGTTACAAAATTGAAATGTAACGACAACAGTAAAAGCAACAACGCTGCCAACAATAATGACGTCGGTGTACAACAATTACAATAAGCGGCAACCATTATTGGCAGCTACAACAATAAGAAAAACAACAACAACGCCAGCAACGCCATCAAAAAGTTCGCATGACAGCCAAGCGAAAATGTTACACCACAGCACTGAAAGAAATAAGTCAACAGAAACATAAATAAACTGCCTACACTTATATGGACTCTGCTTATGTATTTGTTTGCTTTTATTAACAAAATTCATTGTTTTTTATGAATTTTAAAATACATATGCATATATTTTAATTTGCTTTTCAATGACTGCGCCTAATTTGCTAACATTTGATTTTGCTTTTACCTAACCAGCTTCGTATGCTGATATAATCACTTTTGTTGTTGTTTTTCTTATGTTTGCTGTTTTTTGTATTTGTAGTTTTATGTTTCGTTTTGTCTTGTGTACCGCGGTGCGTTGTTGTTGCAGTGTTTCGTTTTTCTCTTAGTTTGTGCTTTGTTCTTGTTGTTGTTGTTGCCTTTTCTTATGCCATATTGTTTGTGCAGCAAACTTGTTTTTGGTTGTTGCACGGCTGCTTCAGTTGCTGTTGTTGTTAGTTGTTGTATGCATTGCTGTTGTTGCTGCTATCTTCCATGCCATTCCATGCTATGCCACCATAGCACTCCATTCCATTTCATTCCGTTTGCCTCGTTCAACATCGTTTAGGTTTTTTTTTTCTTGTTGCTATTGTAGGCGGAGCTTCATATTCATTGGCCCGTTTTATTATATATTCCCTCCTTTTGCTGTGTGTTTCTTGTGTTTGCTTTCTTTTTTTTTCTTTCTTTTTTTATGTTGCCAGCTGTTTGCCTCACACGCTAAACTTGTTGTTCTTTTATTTTCCATTTTTGTTTCTACGTGCGCTGCTTGGAGTATCAAATGTTTGCCAACTTTGCATGCAAAATGTACGAAAGAAAAATATAAGTACAGTTGAATTCCGATTTAACGAACACAATGATTGCAGGCCAGTTCGTTAAATCGATTTTTTCGCTAAACCGAGTACCAAAGTAAAATGGCATATTCTTAATACAACAGTGACTAAAGTTATAGGAAGTGGTATTTTTAAAAGGTATTTTATTGAAATAATTATTTTAAACATAAAAGGAACAATCCAAATCACATTGGTTATTTAAAGTCAAATTATAATATGCAAATAGTGTGCATAGTTCATTAATTTCATTTTTCAGATCATCGCTTTTTAATTATTTATCATTGTTTGTTTCTTTGGGATACAAATATTACTTTTAGTTGCATTTTTCTTTTCGTAGAGTCGAATGTTCGTTAAACCGGAATTCGACTGTATCAAAAAACCAATGGCTATGCAGTTTCTGAGACGAAGTTGTCAAGATTGTTGTTATTGTTACCGACGCTCTTAACAATTAACGTTATAAAATTGAAAATTTGCCAATCATAGTAAATTGCACGCAAACGATTTCATATATAACTATTTTATTTTCTAAGTAAGCTATTATAAAATTAGGTTTATTTTATTTAAGTATACATATATGTAATTATCTACATATATATGCACATACATACATATGTATTTAGCATGATGCTAGCCTCAATTTGATTGAAAAAGTAATTATATTGTTAATTAGTATTTTGTAAGTTATAAATTTAATTATTATAAGCTCAATTATACGTCGTAAAACCGGTTAATTTATTTTTTATGATTCAATTAATACGTTTACTGGCATTTTTTGGATTTTGATCTTATGCCACTTCTCATAAGTAGAGGAGAGGTAAATCAAGTTTCTTTGTGTTTACTTAGTTTAAAGTGATCGTGTTTTTTATATCATAGTTAAAAATCTACGTCACACTGTACTTTGTAAGTCACTGCGATTTAAAGATTCATGATACCCTTGGGTAATTGTATCTTAAAAATACGACGGTTAAACAAGATTTGTAACCTAAATCGATTCCAGCTTTACTGCATGACTTGAGTCTAGTTTCCCATTTGTTAAGACATAAAAATTATGCAGCAAAAGCTCCCAGAAACGGGCACCGACGGTTGTGGTAATTTTATCCGGTTATGGCGGAGATAAACATTTTTTATTTTAAATAAATGGCAAACCAATCAAAGTACAGTTTGTCTTTGCCAGATCCACCTGCCTTAACAAAACTCATCATTTATTGACTTCCATTTAGAACGAATGGTTTCTTTGCATGTCAAAGATCAACTTGTTTGTCAAATTCATATGATAACCGAAGTGAAAGGAAATATATTGTTATAATAATTTTGATAATATACATGTGTATTTCGCGTCAATTGTCGCTAAGTACAGTAGATTCTCACAAATTAGAACTACTTGGTTTTTGAGGTAATTCAAATTTCTGAAATATTGTAATTTCTGGATCTTTTTTTATTCGAATAAAAATAGAAAAATGGAGAAAAATTCTTTAAAAATACACAAATTTCTTTTTTTTTTGCTTTATTTTATTTAATGAAATAAAAATAACAAAATAAAAAATTATAAAAATAATAAAAAAAATAACAAAATATTACGTATAACAGATAAATAAAAAAACAAAAAAACGATCCCAAAAATTTTAATTTTAAATTTTAATTTTAGAGTCTTTAATGTTCAATTCTAATTTTCGAGAGATTCGAATTTCTGAGGATTCTAATTTGTGGGAATATACTGTATTAGTAAAATATCGCAAATGGCGCCTATTCTGAGCTTGTACCTAGAGAGGTATCTGTAAGAGTAGCTAATAGACATCTTCTTGCTTGTGTGATTTATGCGATTTCTTAGGTCATCTTAAGAGAATTTTTTAACAAAATTTTGTAAACTTTTGGTCACTAAAGACCAGGTCCGGTTAAGCGTCCGTTTGTACGAAAGCATTTTGAATGGAAAAAATGCTTGCATCCATGAAATTTGTTCTGTTATTTTTTCAAAATAAGTGCGTCTCCTGTTTTATATGCAGAACTATAAATGTTATTCAATGCGAATATTAGCACAAAGGTCAACAAAACAAATAAAAAATATTTAATGAAATAATTTAATTTAAACGAGCAAGCATTATTCGCACTATTGCGACAGTTAACCAATTAAACAATTAAGTATCGCCATTGGCGTATGCATGGAAAACGCCCCAAACCCGAATATTCAGATTATCGCGTTCTCACGCAAAAGCATTCAATTTACAGTTGGGCAACAGCGAGTGCAGAGAGATGCTCAACTGATGCGTGCATAAGCCGAGCTATGTGCACAGCCACGTCCTGGCACTTCCGGTGCATGAGTGCAATGGCAACAGCAACAGCAGCGGCAGCAACAACAACAGCAAAGGCAACCACACCCATTTAGAAGTTACAGTTAACCAGTAAACGATGCCATTAGCGCGCATAAACGTTGCGCACATGAAAGTCGAGTCGATTCGAGTCGAGTCGGCATAACACGCCCGTACTTTGCTGCATGGACTAAGCATGTCCTATGCACACACACACACACACATACATATATATGCATAGCAAATACATAGCTGCCTGTGTATGTGTGAGTGTGTGTGTGTGTGCATGAGTAGTTGCAGTTGATGGTATGCGCGTGTGTCGTTTATTACTTTTATTACTGTGCGCTGTGTCTATATCCTCATTTGCTGCAGCAGCTTGCATTCGTTCACTTGCTCGCTCTATCTCTCTCTCGCACTCGCACACTCACAGGCGCTGGCTCTCTTTTGCTTTAGCTGCCAAGGCATACAGCTTCAGTTGCCTTGGCAGGATGCACAGCACTTCGGCACTTTGCGTACTTTTCGTCGGTTAAGTCGTTACCGAGTTTTGTTAGCTTTTTTATTTTTTATTTTGTTGTTGTTGTTGTTGCTTTTGCGCCTTTTTACGAGCTTTGCTACACTTTTAAGCGTCTTGACTTGCTTTTTGTTGTTGTTGTTGGTGTTTGTATTGCTGCTGCTTCTGCTGCAGTTTTGCTTATGTACATTATTGCACCAATTGCAGCAGATAGTTTCTCCTATCTAGCCAAGAGTATACATATGCATACCTACACACATACAAACTCGTGCATATCCTTCTTGGCTTTTTAGTAAGCAAAAGAGAAGCATATAAGCATCGTGTGCTCTTCTGGCTCAATGCCTGTGCAAGTCTATGCCGACTTGCCATATATGCGTTGTTGCTGCAGAAAATAGGCGTTGAAATGGCTTTGGACTATATCTAAAATTATGTTCAAAGCGGTTTAACCAAGCAGTTGGGTTGTTGTGAAAAAGGTTGGCTTATTTTTATTGTTTTTTGCTGTGTTGTATGTAAGTGGCTCTTGTGTTCTCCTGTAGCATTGAGCACAAGGATGCCATCATCAAGCAAATAGATAAAAGTATAGTGTAGAAGCGAATTTAATGATATTGTGGGTAGTTGGCAATTATTTGAGGTGTGGGCTTAGTTGTGAAGGCTTGGGGCTGCTTAGGCTTGTAAGCTATCAATATGATATTGTTTTGGAATTATGGTGACAGCTTTGTATGCTTTGTGCACACAGTTCAAAGAAGTACGAATTTGTCTAAGACTCAATAAGATATTTCCTAACAATTGAAGATGTCAAAATAGCAAAAAAAAGAAAAAAGGATCAAGTGGATGCACAGTGTAGAGACCTACATAACTGTATTTTAAACACAATAACATACAAATACTTTTATTATTGCTTAAAATGTTTATAAAAGAATTTGGCTGGAATCTTGTCAACTTTGCCAAACATAACATTCGCACTTAGCATGACAACCAATCTTTTGAGACATAGTTATTGAGATACACAGATTTAAAAAGCAAATAAAATACATAGTCTGTATTTAAATTTAAGGTTTGAGCAATCAATAACAAAACTATTTTCGATGGTTGAAAAATTTTCCATCTTAACTTGACTGTAGATCTTCAATAAGAATAAGCGAACCTATGCACTATTAATTTAAATGAAAATATATAAACTTATAATGATATTGTTTAATGTTGATTATTAAACATATTTGATAACCAAAATTTATATTTTTTCAAATAAAAAACAGAAGTAAACAACAAATATTCACATTAAATGATTGTACAATTTACTTGGATAGTTAATTGCTTGATCATGTCTGACTGTCTCATATGAACAGTATAAAAAAAATTATACGTTAAAAATAAATAAAACCTGTTACTTCTAAAGAAACCATTAAAAAACTAAAATCTTGAGTGTAGGTGGCAAATAGAAATTTGTACAGGTTAATGAAAACTTTCTAATTCGTAGAAACTGAATTCTGTTATAGGAAAAATACAATGTTTTTATAAATGCTTTTTAGTCATTTATAAATTTTGCAAATAAGAAAAGTTTTTAAATTGGGTAATAAATTTAATAATCGTTTTTCTATTCGTTTCTTTAATTAACAATTGCCTCTTTAAAGCCTAAGCAAACTAAAAAAATAATACCTGATATTAAAGTTTAGGATCGTCTATAAAGCGATTATCGATTATCAAAAGGAAAGTTCGTTGCACGTTGATTTTAATACGTTGCTGCCAGCTCCAGAGATGGTACAATATCATTAAATGGCAAATGCAGCCGCCTAGTTAAAATATTTATGGGCAAACCCGTCTGCAGATAAACTTGGCTATGCGTCTACCAAAACCACAACGACGGAATTGCATGAACGTCGAATGCTGGAAAACATCTGCATGTCGAATCAGCCGGAGGAATAAAAGTTGTAAAATTAACTTTTGTAATAAAAAACTAAAAATTTTTGATAACATTTTGTGTGGAGCGCATGCAAGCGTTGTACACACACACACACACACACACACACCCACATAAACCCACACAGACCCAACGCCAGCATAGCCCACAAGATGCATACATCATTCAAATACATATCTGCGAAATATTGAGCTCAAAAAGTAATGAAAACGTATCTCTACAGCCAACGAAGAGTTGATGCTGCATATTTACGCAATGTCGTCGTAAAACGTAACAACAATAAAAATAATAAATCGACATAACACGGAATGGTAGAAGACACCAAACAAAAAAAAAAAAATAAGCGGAAACACATAAGCGCAGAGTTACGAGAAATAGGATGTGGATGCTGCATTTCTCTGCAGAGCAGCATGCAAAACTTACGCATAAGCGTAAAGTATCTAATGCAATGGCAATGTATGTATGTGTGTATATGTGTGTGTACGATGTTTGTGTGCTTACATGTGTGCATGTTCACATGATGCTGCTTGTGTGCCTGGGCTACTCTCTGCTGTAATAGAAAAGTTTGTGTACAATTTTCATGTTTAATTTGCGCTGTAGACAATAGCAGGAATAATGTTAGCCAGGGCTGCAGCAACTTTTGCTGAGCATTGTGTCCTGTGTCTGTGTTTAATGCCGCATTGCAGCTCACGGCATTACTTCGGCATTTGCTTTGGGTTTCAATTAAAATGTTCAGCACTGCTGTGAAATACCTGCTAAAAGAATTTGCCAACTTTTTTAAATAAAATTCTGTTAAACATTTTCGAAACGTAGCTGAACGAAACAAAGTGCTGCACCTGAGGAACCGTAGTCATGTTTGCATTTGTTTGCCTGCCCTCAGCTGCATTCAAATCGTGCTTTGCGGTATGTGTGCATTTCTTTTGAGATTTTGCTTTGTGCCATTGTCGATGCTTGGCATGCGCACGAGTCTTTGTTGAGTAAAAACTTTTAACGAAATGTGAGTTTTGCAAGTTGAAGTGCGCAAACGTGATTAAGGCAGATAAGCACAGACTGATTGGAGTTATCTACATACACACATATATACAATAGAAGGCAGCGCTTATACTTATGTTAAAGAAGTTTAGCAGAGAGTTGGAGAATATACGCAGTGCAGTGGATTTAATTTAGAGCAGCACATATTATTGTTTATTGGGCTAAGAGCTCACTTTGGCCAATTGTTGACCGCAGGGCTATAAAATATTCAAGCTACATTCTTGCCTGTATCATCATCACGAATACCTCACTCAAGGTCAGCTGAAATCCCTTAAATATAGTTTACTTGCGGTCCCAGCAGTTGTTATATGGCCCGAACGTTGGCTTGCCTCCCAGTGCCCTTTACATACATATATACCAAATTTAACAATCTATTTCACGATTTTTGAATTTCTCTTACATATGAGGGCGTGGCACCGCCCGCTTTTAATATGCAACCTAATATGCACCAAATTTCATTCAACTACCCTAAATAATCCAAAGCATACAGCGAATTCAGTTTTTCGCTTATATGAAGGGCGCCTGACCCCGCCTAAGCTGTTCTCCATTGATATCTGCTCAACATATTCGGCAATTAATTTTTATAAATATTTATTTATAAAGCCAATGAATGCTAAATATTCGAATTTTGCTGTAATTATGCTCTGCACGTTTTGCTAATGCAATAACGGAAAAATTGAAACCGAAACTAAAATGCTTAAAAATAATCGCCTGCGAAATCACTTACTGCGAATTACAGATTTAATTTTCATTTAACAAAAAGATTTCCCCTGCTTTTCGCAACAAAAATCCGCTACCCGCTGACTGCTAAGCATTGAGAACACTTAAAGCTCTGACAAATTGATTTGCTACGGATTAGTCGGCGGCATACATGTGTGCGATGTGCTGCTCATGCTGCTTAAGCTTAAGCTTAGCATGGATTTGTTTCCGGCAGCTAATCTGCTGCTGAAACTTGGTAACTGTTTTTGTGATCTAAATAAACGAAAACATAAGCTACTGCGCCAATGTCATGGCAGAGCTGTAAAATGAATTCTCATTTGGCAAAAGCGACGATACACGAAAGCACTAAAGTGTAGAGGGAGCATGCAGGCGGCAAACAGGACGATCGACGGCAGGAAGTGTATGACGAATGCAGTAAACGCTAATAAAAGTGCATGTCGCAGCTTTTTTTACGACACACGAAGCCAAGTTGGCAAGCAGGCGATGCCTGCACATGACAAAGCATTTGCTTTGGTTGCCAAGTCAGCCCAAACCACGTCAAGCCAAGGCAAGGCAAGGCAAGGCAAGCCACTTGGTGACGTCGCATGCGTTAATTCAAATGAAAATGTGAAAGCCGGCAGTTAGAAGCGACGAGTGACGAGCTACGTTGTGCTGCCCTCCGAGTCCTTGCTGATGTTTTGTTCGTGTTGTTGTCGTCGCTGCTGTGGCATTGTTTGGCGTCATTCGGTCTCCTGCGTTCGGGTGTGAAGCTTGTTAAGCGCACGAAAGGAGTTTTAATCTCGAAATTAAAACGTTTGCAGTTTTCAGAGGTTTACGATTTTTATAAGCTATGCAACACGCTCATGCTGCTCTTTGTTGTTGTTGTCGCTCGTGTAATGTTCGTTGTAGTTGTCGTAATTCACTTCAACTTGTGTAATATTCCGCTATTCTCAACGTTATTTTTCCTGTAATTTTTTGTGCGTTTTTTCTTTTATTTTGTTTTTTTTTTCCTTATTTTGTTTTTATATTTTTATTTTATTTTTATAGTTGCAAATAACATGTTGTTTTTTTTTTTAATTTTATTTTTCTGTTTTGCTTGATGTGTGTTTTTTCTTTAGTTTTACAGCTTTTTTTAGTATCTGAACTTAACATTTGACATTTATTTAATTTATAGTCTTGGCTGTGTAGGGTGCGTCTTACGCCATGAAAGGGGGCAGGGCGGTGTTACTGTGTGTACGCCGGATTTTTCATTTTGTTTGCAAATTCAATTAAAAATTTTATTGCCGCATTGGGCAGAATGTCGCACTGCATATATATTCTCAAAGAGACAGAATTTATTTAAATAAGCTTATACAATATGCAAAAATCTAAAATTAAAAAAAAAAATTTACTTTTATAGAAGTAATAAATATGATTTTTCAAACCAAACACATACATAGTAGTTTGTATTTAATGAAATTCATATTTTTTTTAACACTAATAAAGCTACTGGTGTTTTTTTTTTAATATTTTTAAACTGTTATTTTTGTTTAGAGGTTTGTTTTTTATTAGACTATTAAATAAAAGTTTCAAGTTAAAATAAAAAAATTGTATAAATTAGAAATAATTTTTTCATAGAGGAAACAATTATTTTAGGTATTTTGATAAACACTTGAGTTACCTTCTGTCGGCATTAAATGTTTAAATTACAGATCAGTTCGAATGTGTTTGACAAATAATCTATGAATTGATATAGTTAATATTTTATATATTGAATTGTTCGGATAGTAATTTCTTTTGTTTTTATTTTTTTTTTTCTATGAAAATTGAAGGCGATTTTCTTATATTGAATAAATATTTTATTAAATTATATATTGTCCATTTCGAATTCGATAAATTGAATATCTTAGTGATCTCATGGCTTATTCGGCTCTTTGTATCCATTAAAGCCTTTATAGCGACTTCATCTGCTTTAAATAAACTTTCAGAACGTGATGCCTCTAAAATGTCGGATCGAAATTTCGCAAAATAGTTTTGGCAAAAAAAATTAAAAAATTAAATAAGTGTGAAAAATACAAATAAATTCTCTGTGTGAAAAAAAAATTCTTTCCGAACAACCTAATAATATATATTTAATCTTCACTTGCAGTTTATATATAGCGGCTCTGTTAAGTAATAAAATAAAGTGGCTCGATTTGAGCTACTCTGAAAATTCACATAATATTTCAATAAATTCAGAGGCCCAACTCCATTACTAAGTTTTTATAGTGTGTACACGTAGAATCTTTGATTATTTGAGCTTCTAGACAGCAATGACTATGATGTGCTCTCATGTAATAGAAGTCTGTACTAAGTTTTCAATATCTTTTCTCCACTCACTGATAACAGTCCCAAAACCCATAGATGTTATCATTGTAATATTTTACATAATTTTAATTTAATTTGATTTTGTTTATTATGTATTCTTATCTTCTTCGCATTTGTTTTGCCTCAACTGCAAACAATTTATGAGCATGCCAACATTGACGCAGCTAATTTGTCACGTCTCATGATATTTGCCACATGCCGCACGCGTGTGACTCTTGACTCATTTAATTGGCACAATGACACAATGACATAGAAATTCATTTTCTATTTGGTTTGCTATTTTTCGCTGTGTGAAAATTCTAGTCACACCGATTCGCTGCTTAAACTTTTGATTAATTTAGGCAAATTTCTAACTTAATTTGCCTTAATTTGTTAATTCAGTTGTTGTATGAAATTAAATGCATTTTTTGTGAGATTTTTGAAATTTTAAACTTGATGCAGTCACAATTAAAATGTGATTTCCTCAAAGTAGACAATGCCGGAAAATCGTCGAAATTTAGAAACTATAGAAAAATAAATGAAACATGTCTTGAGTATGTTTTTTGTAAATTTAATGTTGCTTGCAGAATTTATATCAAATCAAATTATAATCAAATCTGTTCCTGTGTTTTTCCCTATGCCAGTATAGCTCTAAAAGTCTAAGCGATTGTCAACTATGAAATGTCTGTGCAAATATTTGTTGGCACATTGTGTTGAAAAAATAATGCAGCTAATTTATTATATACATTTAGATTTAATTCATAAGCACAACGTACAGATCAGCTAAAATAAATGACAAACATCACGAAAAATGTGACAATGCATTTCACAGTTTGTGTCAAATAATTAGTCACATTTTGCTCTCATTAAAGTGTCAAGTCAAGGTGAGTTTTTACTAAAGGGAATTTGCTTTTTTTTTTTACAAAAGCAAAAGCAAACAATGCAATTGGCTGTGCGATTGCACAAAGCAACAAAAAGAAAAGAAAGTATACACTAAGTGCAAGTATTTGATTAGAAGCAATTCAAACAGCTCATTACTCTAGACTCTAGTCTGGTGTCGGGTCTGGTCTGGTCTGGCCTCAATGACAATTGCACACTCAATGCAATGCAAACACACACATCCCCCCCCATCCACCCCGTACGTATAGTGTAAGTGAGGCAAACGCAAAATTTTCACTTTCATGCCCACATGTCGAGCTATCAGCGCACACAATGATTATACAAGTGCTCATACAGAGCACACGAATATATATGCATAAGCAAGCCCCCCTCCCCCCGCTCCCAAGCAGCTTTTGCACAGAAACCCTTATTCATGCGGTCATGCACGTTGTCATACGTTCGCTCACTCGTACGATGCCAGCAACGAAATTGATTTGGAAAACGCAAAAAAAAAAAACTTAAATTGCCATACAAAACACAAAGGGCCAAACGTTTTATTTGTAATAGCTTAAATCTTATCAGGTTTAGTTGCCGCAACCGGTTTTTAACGCAACACAAACTCAAATCCAAACGCGAACACGAATGCGAATGCGAATCACCGGCGACGCTGAGAGGGAGTTTAGCAACGCCTTATGTTATCGCGCGGTAGCCATAAAGATAATGTCGTCAGTCACAGGCGGTCTGAGCGTCAGTCATTCAGCTGCCTGTCCGTCTGTCAGTTCGGCTGTCATTCACTGCGAAAATGAGTGAAAGAAAACGTGACCGCAATGCTTATGTGCGCATACTCGTTTATAGGTACGAGTAGCTTCTGCCTGCCTGCCTGCCTGTCTGGCTGCCGGCCAAAGGGCAACTCGACTTGGCTTGACTGCAGACTCGCGCATTGTAGGCTGCCGTAAGTAAGGCGTGCGCTTTAATCGCAAATGGGGCGTTTACTTTTAATTGAATTCGATTTTTGTGCTGGCCAAGTTTGTGCAGCGTGTAGCGTACATGAGCGCATTATGCATGGCATACGCGACGTATGCGTAATATCGAAAATGTTACTACAATAGAATGCAGCCGAACGTTTGGTGCCATTGTTGTATGCGCTGTGTGTTGGGCGAGGTCAGTACTTTGGTATGATTAAGTTAGATAGCGTTGCTTTTTATGCTTATGTGTCAACAAGAGTTACAACAATAACAACAACAAACATAACAAATACAAAAACAAGCGACTCCCGCTGCAACTGCTGCTGCTGCTGCTACTGATTCTGCTTGCCTAATAAAAGTAAAATTTACCTTTGGGGCTGCACATTAAAGCCAATTGCCAACAATTCCCGTTAGCTGCTTCGCACGTCTTTGACAGCAGCAGTCGTCGGCACTTTGCTTGCCTTGTGCGCTACATTTCATATCTTGTAAGCCATTTGAATTTGTTAATATTGTTAAATACTCCTACTCCTTATGCTTTGTAGTCGTGTCACTGCATTTAGTATAATGCCATTGGATATTATAAAATCGTTATGAAAGTTTCTCTGAAGGATGTTCTTGTCAAAAATGAATGCTGAATGGCTTCTTCAAGAATAGATACTCAATATAGAAAAAAACTCACCGCTTAATTCTTCTAAAAGATAAACACTGTGATCAGTTGAGTTTTTTAATCATTATTTAAGCGAATATTCCAATCATTACTGCTATTTTAGCTTTCTTTTACATATATATAATGAAATAATAATTGTTTTTTTTTAAATTTACATTATGCATTTGTTACTTGAAAGATTATTTTTTTTAGTTCCTGGCTAAATCTAGCGCATTTTATTACAATGAACTTTATGTTGAGCTTATATGATGAACACTTTACTTCACTTAGAGTGCAGACAACGATTCGACAAATGTATCTGACATTTAGCTTGAAAGTTTCATATGCACATATGTAAGTATAAATTATATATTGAGCTGCAGACTGAGCTGCCAATGTTTGGAAACTATAAAGTTAAGCTATGCAGTTCTGTTTTTGTTTGTTGCTTGGCTTGGCACATAGCCAGTGCAGGACTACAGTTGTTGAATTGGCAGACGTAGGCCGAAAAGCTAATCTGTGTGTGGGCTATAGACACAATTGCTTTGTGTGTGATTATTTGCAAACTGCGGCTTTGCGCCTACAGTGGGCCTACGCAGGTGCTGCTTTCTTTCATTAACAGCTGCAATTTTGAGGAGCTGAGGTTAGCCTGCCTCTTTGCTGTTTTGTCTGAACTGAACTGTTGGCTGGCTGTCTTTATTATATGTTATTTGAGACATAAAACAATAATGGCAATTTCATAAAATTCATGTGGACTTAGCTGCTAAGCCTTTCTCTGCTATGCATTGCTTAATAGTTGAGCAACATCAAATGCTACACGCCTACCATATTTTTCAAAATATATATGAGCACTGTGAAAGACCCATTAAGCAGTTTCTCATGGACTTTCGTTATGGCCGGTGCGCAGTTGGCGTTGTTAGCTTGTCTCTCCTACAAGGCAGTTAGCCTGCAGTTCAGCAGCACCTTGGCTTGGCTCAGCTGCGTAACAGAGCTTCGGCTGTGGCTGCTGCTGTGGCTGCTGCTGCTGCTTCTACTGCTGCCTGTTAACATCAGCGTCGTCATTGTCAATCTTGATTGTTTGTCGTAAAATCGTAACTCATACAAATTTCCGCACGACTTTTGGCAAAATGCTAAAACCGAAACCAGCCACTCATTCTCACTCTCTCTCTCTCTCTCTCTAACATCCTATCTATCTCTTTTGTTTTAACTTAGTCGCACATAAATGCATGTGGTCCAACTTGCATGCTGACGCGCCTTGGCTGGCTAATGCTTGCTAGACTGTAGCGTCGTAAAATGCTGACGACTTTTTACGAGCGCCCAAACGACAACAACTCGGGTGGCATTTCTTACTTAAACTTTATGTGGCTGTTTGTTGTTCTACTTGGTGTTGTTGTTGTTGTTAGTGTTGGCGTTTTTGCTCGTAGTCATACTTATTCTTATTTATTTCCGCGGGCTTTCATTTCCACTCGCACAATGCTGCTCGTCGTACATCTTATCGTATGCTACATCATCGAGCTTTGCGCTCGTAAAATTTTGTGCAAGATACAAAATAAAAAAATAAAAAAAAAAAAAACACAAAAATCATCAGAAAAAAAGAAGGCAAAGAAAGCAAAGCAAGCCAAGTGAAAGAATCGTCAAAAAATGCAGCACAGCTATGTGGGTTTTCTTGTTTTTTTTTTTTTTTTTTTTGTTTTTTTGTTTTGTATTTATGCTTCACAGTCAAGGCTGCACTTGCAGTTGGCTTAGCAGCATTTCAGTTCACTTAATGCCTTTGCGTGGCCCTTTTCGGGGTATTACTTGAGACAATCGCGTTAATTGCTTAGGAATAAATCGGGTAGCACATTTGCTTTTATTTTATTTACTTGGCCTTAATGCACGGGGTCGACTCGCTGGCAATTGCTTAAAAGTTTCCGAGCTTGGCTTTTATGCTTAAACGATTTGCCCTGCAGTGTGTGCGCTTTTCGTTTCGCTTTATGGCTTCACTTCCCCCTTTTCGCACTGCTATGCTACATGTTGTTCAAATATTATTGCGCACAAAATCCTTTGATCCTTTGTGCTGTTGAGCTTCGGCTCATACTCGTTGCATAAATCAAAAGTGCTGCCCATGTGTGACCACATATGCATGCATGACTCGTCTGTCACATTTGCATATTCGCTGTTTGCATTTCTGCTCAATTTGCAAATATTTACATTGAAATTAACAGGCAGCAGGTTGACAAGTGTGCAGAGGTCAGTTTGGCTCTGGTCGTTGTTGCTATGCATTAAAAAAAAAAAAAAGAAAAATAAAAACATCAAGAAAATTTGATGTTTGAAGTGCGAGCACACGAGCGTTTATATTTGATATTTAGTTGACGGCTTCTAGACACTCATGGGCGCCATTTTATATTTTATAAGTTAAGGCTGCTTATTTAATAATGGCATAAGGCTTTTTCGCTTACTATAATGCAAATACTTACTGAAACTATTCAAATAAAGCAATGAAAAGTCTTCAACTCAATCATTTATGCAGAAGAATACAGCAATTTAAAATTAAGAAATTAAAGCAAGAGACAGCCAGCATCAAGTAACTGTCGGATACCACAACATTGTGTGAAATCAATAATTTATTTGCATTTATGTTTAAGTGTTTTCAAATTAATCAATTATTAAAATCAGTCCATTTCAAAGCTATAGAGCGCAAGTAATAAAATGTACTTACATATTTGCAAAAATGCCGATTTGTCTTTTATAAAGATGACAGCCAGCACCAAATGGTTTGCTAATAGATTATTTATATAACAATGTGTTTAATAAAATATTTATCAATTTATAATATTTTACTGCAACTAAATATTAAGACATTTAATGTCTAATTTTTATTAAAAATTCTAAGCGTATGTGTAAAATTGTATAACATTTTATAGCTTCGCTGTCATTACAACAGAGCTGAGCGCCCATTTACGCAACACCTACAGCCGACACTGCGCAGTGTGCTGCCTTTGATTGTTTGCGTTTTATTTTTTGATCTTCTATTTAATACTTTCCACTGATAAGCTATAAGCTATGAAGTATAGACAAAGGTGCAGCGTATATTAAACGTTAAGCATCCAATTTGCATTTAAATGTGAGAATGCACTGCGTTTATACTGTGAGTGGAGATACTCTTATGCGTCTACATAAGCGATGTCCTTTTGCAAACAATTCAGAGAGTCTACTGCCACAAATTCATTTTAGTCAGCATGTGTGCGTGTGTGCGTGTGTGCTAAAGTTGCTTAATAAAACGCCTGAAGCTCATTGATTTATTTCAGATTTTGCATGATTTATTCTATGTCGATTAGCGGCCAAATGCAGCCATTGCCGCTGGCGTCTGTGTGTGCTGCCTTGAGTTGACGCTACCCAACCAATTTTTGTTCGCATGTATTCGGTACTTGCGGTATCTATTAAATGCTGTTAAGTGGCTGTCGACTCTGTTATACTCATACGTCTGCCTTTGTACATACTCACACAGACAATTCATGCAATTATAATTACTCGTTAATGATATTGTGTGTCTCATGCATATACTATGAGTTAAACATTTGAAGTTTGCCACAACGTCGTGATAATGACTTATCATTGCTTGGCCATTAATTTATGACAATGTGTTGCATACTCAATCACTTAATTTGCTTGTAGATAAACGTACAATTAAACAAGGCTGAGCTTGCGTGAATAAGTTAGAGAATGCACAATTGAAGTAAATGTTAAAGGTGTAACAATTATTATTATTTTATGTACTAAAACACCACGGATACTTTTCAATACCATAACCCTGCTTTTCTAGTTAAATTTTACGCAATTAATTCACTTACAGTGATCTCGCGATATTGAGACAAAAATAACATTAAACACAGATCCAATGGACGAAAAAAATAAACGCAGTTAGAAACAATTAGTATGATTTAATATTATCACAATGTGTATATTAACTACGCATAATGTTTGCGGCGTACAAAATTGTAACAGAAATACTTATCTTAAGAGCGCAAAGACTAGCTCAAGTGCTAAAAACTCTCAACCAAAGCAAAAATTAGAAGTTAAGAGAATTCTTCGCCTTTACGACATGCCAATTCTTTATGCTTAACATTCTCTTTGATGTTTATATGCTTGTTGTTTTACTCTCAATCAAAGTTTGATTTTTAGTTGCTTCTAAGTTTCTGTTTGGTTTAGTGCGTATCGAAAATATAAAAATTGCTGCAGTTGAAAAGTAAATGTTTTCGATTATTTAATTATTAGTTTTTTTATTTTTGTAAATTGGTGCAAATTATTTGTAAAAGAGTGAAAGTGAGTAAAAAAATAAATAATATGTAGCTGTGTTGTTTGTGTATAAATACAAGGCAGCATCGGCGTCGGTTAACGGTATTAATGTCGTTAAAGAGACAACGCAAGCTATTAATTAAGAGAGCTCAAATAATGTACTCAGTTTGAGCACATGTATGAATGTTTTTCGTTAATCAAAAATAATTGCAACAAATTGTGCATTGTTGTTGGCTTTAGTGTATGATATACATACGGCATGTGTGATATTTAAAAATGACTGAAAGAGGCTCGTCATCTGCATGTATAAAGGTAAGAAAAAATTGCACTCATTCTTAATTCACCGAAATTTGGTTGTTTGTGATAAGCAAAATTCTTGCGGATTTATTAGCATTTAACATTATTTATTTGTATTTGTAATTTTAAATATGACAAAATTAACTTATTTCTCTTGGCTTTTTATACCCTGTACCAAAAAATGGTAAAAAGAATATTAAAGTTGTGCAAATGTATGTAACAGGCAGGTGGAGGCGTGGCAGACCCCATTAGGTATATATATTCTTGATCAGCAGCATTTTTAAATATTCAAACAGGAAGAAAAGGAAAGCCAAATCTGTAACTTAAGACACGTAGTTTACATATGTAAAATCACTGAAATGTAAACGTTTGGCATTTTTATGCATGATCTTTATCGAGCATTAGAAATGGATCTACAAACGCCCCAGTAATTAATTGTACTAAAATGCAATTTAATTACTATACAAAACTATAATACCAGACATTTTTCACACAGCTGACGTGCAGCACGCAATGTTTAGTTTAAAATAATTAAGTCATGTACAACAAAATGTTTTGCTTTATATATATAAATAATTAACGAGTACATGAGACCGTAACATGCCGCATGTGCAGTGTGCATGAGCAGATTCAACAGTTGAAATGGCATGAAAAATAATAATTATACAAAAAAAAAAAAAACTGCCGTCAACAGTTTAACGCACATTAATAAATGATTTATTATTAAAAAACCCAAAGTAAATAATTTTACTTACTGTATGATTTTCTTTGGCCTATGCAATATTGTGAATTTTCTATGCACTCACCTGCAATTAAAAAAAGGAGAAAAATTTTCATTAAGATAATTGCTAAAACAAGAAATTTCTTTAATTACTTGGCAAGTGATGCAAGTTAACACATGCCTGTGCAAATAATTGCAATTTTCTTTATAATTAATATTGTAAAAATTATTGCGCTAGATTTTATTACCGGAACAATAAAAAAAGAAAAAAAGAAAAAAATATAATAGCGTTTGCTATTTTTTCTTTACTCATAAAGTTTGCTTATTTTCGTTTAAATTATTTTTTACAACCCATATTTAAATTAGGCAAAATAGTTGCGCTTACTTACTGTGTACAACAATGTTAATAATTTTGTCTAAGGGCTGCTGCAGCCCTGTGCAAGATGAGTGCAGGCAATTACTGCATAGCGTAAAAAAAGTACTTACATACGTCAGTAATACGTTCTGCCTGCAGTGAACAAGTTGTTGCTAACCGGCTTCACAAGCACTTCAGAGAACCCGTCAGTTAAGGCATTTTCTATCTTCGTTAATAATAGTATATTTTAAGTGGCAAACAGCTCAATGCATTTGATAACAGGTTTAATTATTCTTTGTCTTAAATTATTCATTTTAGCTCGTTGCAGACTTTACACTCAAACGACAAGTACACACAGTCATAATACTTCAGTCAGACAGTTTTGAGGAATTAGATCAGTAAATATTTAAACAATATTTTTCCATTTTGCCATATTGCTTTTCTAATGTTTACGTGAACAAGTTTGTAGTTTTTGCAAACTAATTAGACTAATAAATAGGGTAAAATAAAGTCAAACAAACAGGAAGACTCTCAGCAAGTTTTTATTGCGTATATATGATCGCTTTTACGGGTCTTAGTTGTCTGTCGCTTGGCTTCGCTCGCTTTTCCAAATATAGTACTTACATTGTATTGAGTAAATCTTTTGTCTTTAGATACCATCTGCTAAATATGCAGAATTATGCACCTGATTAGCCTGTATTAACTTAAGGGAATTGGCCTTTATTACTTTTTTCGTCTCAGTTGAATATTGCAATGGTTGCTTGTCTAAGGCTAGTGTGATTTGCCAATTAATTTATTATCAGCTCTTTAAAACTAATTGTCCATTTCAATATCAATTTTTTCAACAGCTTAAAAGATAAAGTCTTCTTGTCTGTCAGCAGTCTATGTAATAATTATTGCTAAGCAAATAAGCAACCAAAAGGCTAAAATAAATATTTAACTAAACAGCAAAAAAAAAAAAAAACCAAAAAAAAAAAAAGGAAAAGAAAATCGCACAAAAAATAAATAATAAAGAAAAAACAAAATTAAAAGCAAACAAAAGCAAATACAGTTGTCAGTGTCAATGTAAAGTGTAAAAATTTCTTGCAAGAACGAAAAGTATAAAAAAAAAATAAAAAAAAGATTTTAAAACAAAAAAAAAAGTTAAATGCACCAATGTAAATATTTTAAGAATATTTGTGCATTTGCCTGTGTGCAGTACAGCAACGTTGTATGGCGCATAATGCAGCGTATGAGCATTGCTGAGAGAGCACGCGTGCGGGAGCGTAACACATGCCGCTTTATTTATTTTTTGTTTATACTCAAATCAATTCAAGGTCAAGCCAAATGCAATCAAAATGCACAAATGTATGTCGGCGCGCGCTCGCGTTTGACGTTATATAAAAAAGGAAAGCACACTTACACTCAAAGCGCAAGAAACTGCTCAACTAATAAATGAGTCAACCCGAAATGAGCAAATAGCAAACTGTTGCATTGCTTGTGCATGTCCAATGAGTATAAATGGTTTGGGGTTGTTTAGAGTTGTTGGGCATTACGTTCAAATGCTCGCGCTGTGCTGCACTCACCCACTCAATTAAATGTTCAGTTAGACACTCTCACGCTCTCATGCTCTTGCATTCGTCTGGGACTACGTCAATAGTTTATGGATTACACGTGTACAATGGCTAGAATATGTCGGGCAGGGATGGACGTGTGCGACGCTCGGCGAATTTCGATGCATTTTGTTGTAATTTTTGTTGATGTTTCTCTTTTTTATTTCGTTTATTGAGCAGCTGACTGTCAATGGTAATTTGCTTACAATGTTGCGGTTGTACGCGAAATAGAGCGGAGGGTGGTTTTAAAGTATGGCTTGGCGGCGTAGATATATAGCGATGATATTTTGTGTTAATTTTATTTAAATTACACAATAAAGACAAAACAAGTTTTCTTAACAATCATAAATAATTATTTCAAATAGTAATTAATTACACAATTTAACTTCGCTAATTACTTTTATAATAAAATATTTATTTAAAATTTGTTTGCAATTTACAAGTTTGATTTTTATATCGGATTTTGTAATTTTTTGTTACGTATTGATTTTGTAACAGATTTTCGCTTTACAAGTAATTGTTGAACTAGGTTACGTTTGATAGTTTGTGTGACTTTTGTACTAAGTATTTGTTAACACTTGAGACGTTGTCGAACATTCGAAGCGTTATTAACAAAGAAAATAATTACATTAGGGGAGTTACGGATCTGGCGTGAATTACAACTGATGTAAGAAATGAATTTCTCACACGCAGTATATGCATGAACATGACTTGTTCGAGATAACATGTACTCCGAACTATACAACTGTCACTGCCAGAAAATACGAAATTGAAGAAGCACTAAGGAGATGTCTATCAAAAGCAAGCGTAGTTTGAGTCACGTGCGTCTTATCAAAATAAGCTAAGAACTGCACACCACTCATACATATACAGTACTTTTCGCTTATAACGAACTTCAAGGTACCGGACAAAACGAAGACTCAAACGAAACAATTTATGTATATGCACATGCATCTATTGTTTATTCATTAAAAGATATTTGGAATATTTTAACATAAAGAAATTAATTTTTGAAAAATCAGCAATTTTAAATTGTTTAGTACCAATATTAGCTTCCTTTATGTACACTTCCACTTGAGCCAAGTGGTCAAAAATTTGTTGATTAGTGTCGTGTGACTGAAGTAAAGTTCTTACATAGCTTACGCTACGAATTTCATCCAGGGCAGTTGTGACTGGGATTGGCTCTTCGTTGTCATCGCAAAAAATTAATTTTTTGTTCATAATGCCACTTTTTGGTTCGTTTATAACCGAAAGTTCGTTATAACCAGGTTCGTTATAAGCAAAAAGTACTGTATATATATGTATAATAAAGGGTGATTTTTTAAGCGTAGCTTTTTTAAAAATCGAATAAAATTTGCTTAAAATATTCAAAATTTTTATTGTATCGATACATAGGCCTTCATAGGCCTCCACGTAGCCGTTGAGCCAAAAATGAACCTCATCGCTGAACACAATTTTTCGATAAAACAGTGGATTTTCATGGAGCTGTTCTAAGGCACATTCACCAAAAATTAGACGTTGTGGTAGGTCGTTCGGCTTCAATTCTTGCAGAAGTTGAATTTTATGGGCTTTCAAACCCAAATCGACACGTAAAATTTTCCATGTGGTTGAGTAACACATGCGCAATTGCTGAGAACGGCGACGAATTGGTCGTAACAAACGGCGCACATTTTTCACAGAGCATAAATTTTGATAATAAATTTCAATAATTTGCAATCGTGTAATGGCGTTCAAACGTCATCTGTCAAAGTGAAAAGTTTTCAGAACTGTTCGTTTGTAAGTCTTTCCATGATTAAATCGCAAAATGTTCTGAAAACTTTTCACTTTGACAGATGACTTTTGAACGCCATTACTAACCAGTGCTGCCAACCTGAAAAACTTAACTCTTAAAAAATCATCCTATAAAAAAAGAAAATAAAATAAAAACCCTTTCAAAATGCTCAAATATAACCAATTCTAAGAAGAAAAAATAATATAAATTTAATACGACTCTTTGAACCTAATAGCAACACTTTCAACTTTTGAACAACGAAAAAAAAAAATATATTATCATATATATATTCATTTTGCACTTAAAACTAATGCACAGAAATGCATAAAGGCATGTCTGCGACTGCGGCTTGTTTGACAGCTTCGACAGAGTAATTTTAACATATTAAGCGTTTTTTTTTTTGTTAAAGTAAATAAATTACAAAAATAATAATAATAATAAAAACAAAAACAAAATGGAAACAATGCAAATATTTGATAGTCTGCTGCACATAGCGTATACGTAATGCGTAGAAATGACTGATTCTAGCTAAAGCAAAATGCATGATATATATATATTTAAATAAATTAACAAAACGCAAATGAAAAAACGTTTGACGCTGCCTTTGCCAAGTGAACAAACTACTGCAACAACAACGTTGACAAATAACACACTAGCAACAATAAAAAAGTTTGACTTTGTATTTTTCGATTATGACAGCAAGCAAATTGCTTCCACGTGTCGTCGGTGCACTGACAACTGCGCCTAACTGTGGTGTGTGCATGGGCTAACACATTAAAAAAAAAAAAATAAAAAAAACGCAACACAAAAACCAGACAAGTGTAAAGAAAATTAAATCTATATGTGACTGAGGTTTTGTTTAAATAAAACACCAATACTAGAACATTTGCACATGGCAGCATGACATTTACTTTGCTTCTTTTTCATTATTTGTCGTATATACTTTTTCCTTTATTTAATTTCACTGCATGCCCCTCAGGCGTTATGTCAATACGTGCCAACTTGTAGTTTACTTTGGCAAAAATTTGCTGCTTTCTTTTTTATTTATTTTTTTTTTTGTTTTACTACTTCTGTTTTCTTTTTTTTTTATTGGAATACAATCAGTTTGCGTCGCTTCAAAGGTAATAAGCGAAGAGTGTATTTTCGATTGCATTTACCTAGGTTCGGTTTCGTTACAGTTTTCAAAGCATAACAGTTTTAGCAGCATTGCGGAAGTCTGATTAGAAGGTGACTGATAGAGAGAGATAGGGAGATAGAGTGTCAGTCAAGCCATCCGTCTTTCGTGCAAATGCTAAAATACGCAACATAAGCGCAAAAATACAATAAATTTCGCTTTCGTTCTCCAACGCCTTATGCCGTTTACAGTTTATTTTCCGCTCTATACTTACACTCTACAACAACAACAACAACAAATGCAATTATTTATTTATTTATTTATGCTTTGGTTAAATTTTTTCACACGTTCCGTTCGTGTTTGCATACGTGCATTTACACAAAAAAGATAGCACGCCATTGCAGTGACGTTGCCAGCTCACTGTCCTTCAAAGTGCTATTGAACTTGTGACTGTGAAACGCGCGTGCCAGAGCGAGACAACGGCACAAGTGCATTCACGTATATGCGCAGTATAGGAAAAATCACATTATTACATAATAAAAATCAACATCAATATGTTGATAATGAAGTTGATGATGTCGATTATAATGATTATGATATTGTTGATCGTAGTTGTTGTACATAAATTGCACTTGAACTTGAATTTGTATTCGTGTTTGCATTATTACAAAGCGAAAAGGAAAATTTATAATTCTATATTTATTTATACGCGATGTGGGGTAGCAGGCGGCATTGTAAGTCGCATGTGGGCACGTCACTTGTTGCATGCGCACTGCTTTGATTCTGTTCATATACAAATGTATGTTTTCATTCGTTAAATATACAACAGAGCAGCAAGCTGTGAAATATTTCTGTCTTAACGCGTATTTAAAATACAAAATGTAAACGATTAATTGAAGTTTATGCGATTAAATAGTTAGGGTTCAATTAATTTTGAAATGAGTTGGCAATATATGATTAACAACAATAGGAATATAATTAAAGATATTCAAACATACAATTATTATTTTTTTTCGCTTATCATGTAATGTTACTTTTGAATTCATTTCTAACAAGTGAAAAAAACAACTACAAAAAAAAAAAAAAAATATATATATATATATATATAAAGCTAACGTCAAAGATCTGTGCTGCTATTAAAAATGAGTGCTCTTAGCACAAATCTTTTAAAGTGTGTCACTCAAATATATCAAAATACATTTACTCAAAAACAATTTATTTCAATACCCATCCATATATCAATATATTCACTCATCCGTCTAGTAAACTTTCTGTAACTCTTCAATAGCATTTAGCTCTAAGCATTCTTAACTCTTAAGTCAGCGAATTTTAAATTGTTTATGACTTTTCAAGTAAAGTTATGTGCTAACGTTATTTGCGTTTGAGTAATAAATCGAATTGGCTAACAGCAAGTTTCTAAATTTAATGCCACAAAAACTGAACCTAGAAATTTAAAAGTAAACAAAATAATGCATGGCGTGTGAAATTTAAATAAAATGCTTTGAAATGTTCAGTTCCTCAAGCGAGGCTAATTAAATTTTTTCACAAAATCACAATGCGAACTCGAATCAGTGTGCAGAAACTTTAATTCGTTTGGATTTACAGATAAAATTTGAAGAAATTACGTTGTAAAAATTAACTACAAAATTGTAAGTATAATATTTGGCATTTGTTGTTGTTTAGACTAAGTAACTAAAATAATACAAAAAGCGAGAAAACAAAGTTGTAAATTTTAATTTAATGTTCGAAATCCAATTGATGACTACGTCAAGGTAAGACAAAGACAAGACGTCTTGACGATCTTGTCGATGTTGATGTTAGTTAATGCTAAGAAAAAATATTTAAAACCATTGAAGTTGAGCATTTATGAAGACATTGTGTGTCTATGTATAGCAAAACATGCACTGAAAGAAATGTGAGCTCTAAGCTCAATAAAAAAACGAACTGCAAGCCATAAACGAACAGAAATGCTTGGGGGCCTGTTCTGGCTTTGTGCGATACGGAGTCGTGCTAGATAGGCACGTTTCTCCCAGTGTAGACCGTAGAAATTCGCAATCAATACAAAAAAGAAAATTAATGCACTACGTGTTTAGAAAGAGTCTGCGCATGTAAAAAAAAAAAAAAATCAATCCCAACAAAAAAAAAAACACTTGCCTAAATGCAGCCTAGGAGTGCTGATTGGGCGGCAGCAGTTCATGGCGTGTAAGTGTGCTTGGAACAATAACGGCTCATTATAAGTAGGCGACACGAGTGAACAACTGCCACGAAGTAATTCAATCAACTGGCAATGATCTATGACCCGCAACGTAGCAAATTGTGGGACAAATGTTGAAACTCGAAACCGGCAACAAAAGCACGAAAGCTATTGAAATTTTGCATATGCACTCCATGGGGAGTTAAAAAAATTGGAATATACAAAAAGCAAAAAAAAAAAAATAAAGAAAATAAAGTAAAATACTTTTGTATTGGCAAAATGCATGTTTCACATGACTTAAATCGCGCACCGTGCTGAGAGTTTACAATATGCAACAACGCAACATAACAAAACTATAAAAATTAAGAAATAAATAAAGAAAAAAAAAAAATCGAAATAAAAAAACCAGGAAAAAAAACAGAAAAACCCATAAAAGGCTCATTAAATGCGTCTGCGCGGCACAATTTGCCAGCTTCGTCGCCGGCACCGCCATAGTCACCTCCAACGTCACCGCCAACGGCACCGCACTGCGATGATCGCTTACGGATCAGAGTCTACTGACGAGTCTCAGTCTCAGCACTCTCGAGTGCTCATGCATACAAAATTTACGACAGAAAACTCACAGCGCGACATTTACAACTTTGATGCGAAGCTGTTTTCAAAAAATAAAAAATAAAAAAATCAAAACTAATTTGAAATAAAATTACAAAAAAATTAAGTGAAATATGCAGATTTTTACAACAAATTGTAAAAATGTTAAAAATAATTTACAAATGTGAAAATCTTGCGAAAAAATTAAAGAAGCATAACAGTTTTTTATTGCTGCATGTTTTAATGGCACTTAACGCTGGATTCTCCTCAAGAATGCAAAAGCGAATAACATCTGCAGACATATGAAAGTCCTCTTATTATATGGTATATTATGGTATTATATTTTACTACATTTTAATAAAAACTGACTAGGAATATGAAAAATATTTAGTCAGAAGTGATTTGTGTTTTATTCATTATGTTACAGTGAATGTATATTAAATGTGCTGCGGTCATATGCAGTCATATCCATCAATATGAAAAATATCCGCCTGTAGTGCTGCACCAGCAAAAAGGCACAAATTTTAATAAGTTTTCAAACTTAATGCAGTGTCTATAGGGCTTTAATATTTATATATATATATATAGATGTATACATATATATATATATTTTTTTTTTTTAAGAGCGTTTTTATAGATCTTATATCAATATTTAAATAATACAATTATTTAGCTAGAATATTTCGCTGAGTACTTAGTAAAGCAGTGTGTTTAGTCTGTTAAGTCTGGTAGCATTTAATTGATTTGTGTTCTTACTGTAATTAATATTGATTTTGTTGTTTAAAAAAAAAATAATCATTTTTTTTTGTTTTATTGCATATTACAAGTGCAATATTTACTTTTACAGTTCGGCTAGACATGTTACACAAGTTATCGCAATAATTCGCGAAAAGTGTACAGATTGTCATATAATTACGTAAACAATTAGTTGTCTAGTGAATGTTGGTATGTCGCCCGGACGATTGTTCCTGGATGAACTATTTAGAACCAAATGTTGTATATACAACTATGTATATATAATTTTGCAAATATATTTAAAAAATTCATACAAAGTGTTACAGCAATATACTCTAAGATGTCAGTAGTGAATACAAACTGATATAATTATTTTTTGCCTTTATATTGAGTCGATAGGTTTAACTATTCAAAGTGCTTCTAACGTCACCCAGAACAAAAATATGCAGTTACATTGTAGCAAGGACCTAAAAAAAACACCACAACTAAAACGTACATATGTAATTGAATTTCGATAAGTACACGCATAGCACACGGCTTAACATTGCATTGAAAACAAAGCGATTAGAAATTGAAAAAGAATTTTCATACATTGTTGAGACACTTGAGTATAAAAAAAGCTGACTTAATCGGGATTGGGTTGCCGGTATTGGAAAAATTTTATTAAATACCAGTTGAATCTGGATTGATACAGTTAGCGAGTCTAAATGTTAAATCGATGTACGATGGGGCAAAAATAATAGCAAATAAAAACAAAAAAAATGTACACATTAAAGTTTTTTAATACAAACAGTAAATTAAGCACAGTGAAGCATGTGCTATGCTCCATAAATGCATTAAGTTTTGTCTGCATTCTGCTGATACGCAACAACTGTCCAGCAACACCCTCAGCACCTACCTTACACCATAGAGACCCATCCTGAGTACATTGCCTACCTTACCACGCGCAACTCGGACTATAACAGACAAGTGTGGCAGCGTGTTTTCACTTGTGTACGTGTACGTGCCGCATTGTTTGCCACTTTTTTCTTGCTGCTCTGCCACATGCGAGTTAAAAACAAAGAGCGAAAAAAATAAACCAACATAATTTGTGCTTTATTGAACCGAGCATAGCGAAAGAATAACAAATTGACATGTTGATAAAAACATGAAAAACAATAACTAATGCAGCAGTCGACGGATACGCACAAACAACAACTTAACCGATGACGAATGCGGTTGGCTTAAATTTGAACCTAGTTAAAGTGTTGAAATAATGCTGCATGAATTTTTTGTTAATATTTTAAAAAATATTTTTATAGAAAGCCTACAGGGAACAAACGTTTTTTTTTTATATATGGTACAGTACAACTCTGCTAATTTGGATCAATTCAAACCGCGTCAACCTGGATTATGAATGGGAGTCCGGTTTACCAAAGGCACATTAAAAAGAAAGAATATTTATAAATATTAATTCATTTATTTTAAAAATGTTATATATATTTCAAAGAAAATTAAAACAGGATTAACAAACAACGAATAACTGACAGAAAATCTTACTTTTATTGCATTTCATAAGTAGATTAACCGTTCTAAAAGTTGGCAGAAAGTATAACGGAACATTGTATGCGAGAATTATTACTTGAGGTTCTGTGACGTCATATGTTACATATGTTGAAGTCAGATACTTTACATGAGAGTCTCTCCCACTGAGCATTTTTTTTTTTTTTTTTCATTTATAATATTTTATATTACCGGTTTAGGCTGTAGAAAGCATTTATTTATTGACTTCAACTTATTGTTTACTAATATAGGTTTATATACATATGTATGTGTATAGACATAGATAGTGCTCTGCGTGCATCTTTCAGCTGCTATTACCGCAATCGACCACTCTTAAGTAAATTATCATCAAGATTTAATTACTGAGCTACGGTACAATGTAAACAAGAATACCTGCCTTAACAAGTTCGACAGCTTCTTTCGATGCTCACATGCGTTAAGCTCAAAGGCAAGTACGTTGACAGGCGTTAACTGACACAACGAAAACTGACACTGCAAACTTGTACGCAAACAAGCAAATAAGCCATGTTTAACCAATTGACCACGTATGTGAGGGACACGAGCAGCGGCGTCACAGCGTTGCGCAGCGCAATTACATAAAAAAATGTCAGCGACCGAGACCTCAAGAGTGTCTTGCTGACTAACTGCAAAGACAACATGCTGTCGTTCCCAAAACTGCATGACACACAGACTGTCCGAATATCCCTGCAGACAATTTACAAAGGCCTGTATGTATGTAAATACATACGTACATATATGCCTGAGTGTGTATATAACATACATATGTGCGCACTCACATTGGAGAATAAATCTTGAGCGAAATTACTTAGCTTGTGTGTCAATTGTCACAAGCCAAAACTAGTTTTCAAAATTTTCCTTATAGTTTTATATAAACATTATAAAGTGCGCACGCCGGCAGCAATTACAATATTACATTTTTCGTTTGCATATATAATAAATAATAATGCCACTTCATAGCAATTTGTGTCTGATGTTATTTGATTTTCTGTTTATTTTTTTTTTCAGTTTGAACTGGTTTCTTGTTATTTGGATGCTGGAGATATAAAAAATGGTAAGCGCTTTACTTACATATTTTGTCTTGCTTAATTGAATTAGAAAGGCTACAAAGGCATAAGCATTGTTTAACATACTCGCTATTATAACAATGATAACTTAATCGTCGATTTTACTTATAATAATTTTTGATTTGTATGCTTTATTAAGTTACATATGTATATACATATGTGCACATATGAGTTATAGTTTGCTTAGAAAAAAGTTATAAAATGCTTTAATCAGAATACATTTATTATATTCTTATTTATTTTAATGCTATATATTTTCTGAAACAAAGATTTCTTTTGTTGATTAGTCTAATCTGTGTCAATATACACACTTAAATTGCATTATTGTTTCCCATATTTCGCTTGTTTCAATTTAATTTATTTGCATATATAAGTGATATTTATAAACTAAAATATTTTATATAAATAAATAAGCTGCCTGAAGACAACTGCGTCAGCATAAACAACGCTTTATTAAAATACACAGACAATGAATAAGCATAAAACTGTAAAGTGAACATAAAAGCTGAGCAGCACATTAGCTATCTCATTCTTGCGAATGCTCGTATTGGGCATTTGAGCACCGAACAAACAAGCCTTCGATAGCTCAGTTGGTAGAGCGGTGGACTGTAGATGAAGAGATTTGCGAATAGATATCCATAGGTCGCTGGTTCAAATCCGGCTCGAAGGATTTTTTGAAACTTTTTTTTTCAGTTTTATGTATAATATGCTTGTACACTTTTAAAATTAAAATACTTTTCTAACTTAATTTCAAAATTGAAATTATTTTTATGTATGTAAATGGTAAAGCACTTCGTTGAATGTGTTGTTAAGACATAAAAGCTGTTACATATCTATTTAACGAAGTGCAAATTGTATACAATGCAAGCTCATGATAAAACACTAGCATTTGCATGCTAATGGTAAATAATAATCAAGTGCAAGTGCAAAATTAAACGACACAACTAATTTTAATCAAAATACCTATTGTACATAATAGTACTGAACAAACATAGATTTGCAAATGCCATAATTTATATAGAAATCACTTACAATTGCATAAACTATGTCTTAAGTGGCATTTAAGTCTGTTGCATTGCAACAAGTAAACATGGAAACAATTTAAAGCCAAGCAAGGCAAACGCGGTTAATGCACTCAATTGAACGCCAGCGGCAAGCAAGCAGGCAAGGTGTAAATGAGATAGTCATATTAACATTACTCATATACTTGTATATAATTATTTGTTGTTGTCAATATGGCAGCAGTTGCAGTCTTTTACAGCAAATTTGTAAATAATTAACAACAAATTGAAATAAAGAAGTGAGTGCATAATTACCAAGCATGTGCATGTGCAAGACAGAGAGAGAGAAGCAGTATGAAAACAGTGGAAGCACACTGTTGTGTCAACAGAAAAACGCACGATAACTGTCACGAGCAGAAATACCCCCCACACATCAACAACATTGGCATCCCCCCCATCGAACTGCGAATGCACAACCGACCACACGTTTGTCACTTGTTCACTTCATTAAAACTTGTTGCAATTTCAATTTTGAATGCCAAATGCTTGTGTGCGCGTAAACCGGCAGTCTGGCAGTCTGGCAGATTGGCAGACAACTGTAGCAACAACAACATTGAAGTTAACTTGTTGGTCATTGCATTTAAATTTAAATTGCTTCAGCAGTCGCGCTGTGGCTGCTGCTGCTGCCGCCGTTGTCGTCGCCGTCACTCTTGCTGTTGCTGTTGCATATTTACAAATGGACACACGCCGCACTCACCACAGGCGGCACTTAATATTGGCAAGGGCAGCAGCAGCAGCAGCATGTGAGCTTGCTTCATTGCCAATTCGTTTACATTTGTTGTTAGACATTGTTGTTGTTGTTGTTGTTACTTTCGCATGCTGCTACAATTTATAGTGTAAATATGTTCGATTTGTCGCAAAACATTTCTGTCCTGAGCAGTCCGAGTGCAAAAATGCCACGAATCTGCTTAAGCGTTAAAGCATTGGCAATGAATGCAAACAGAAATTGGCAACTGATTTGGCCAAATGAGCATCATTTCTGCATGATATATGTAAAGTTAGATGATTGCAAATGCTTGGCAGCTTTTACATAATTTGTGCAAGTTAAGTGAAGTTATAATTAGGCATGCCTGCATATTAAGCTTAAAATCTATTAGCGCCGTTTAGTGACAATCAAGACAAGTTAGAGCAGCTGCAAGCTGTTGAGGTTCATTTGTTTATCATTGTTATTAGTTAAGTCCATTGATGTCATGACATAACAGGTAAACGTTGTGCTAACATTCTATGAAGCCACAACTTTGTAGTGAAATTGTAAACGCTTTGGCTTCTAGCATAATTTGTAAAATTAATTTACAGTGCACTGCTGAAAAATGCCTTATGAAGATTAGACCTTTAGCCGCTAGCCTGGCTGACGCAAGAGTCGCTGGGCGTGTATTATAATTATTTACTTGGCAAAAATAATTTTCTTTTAAGTTCCTCTTAGATTACAAGGTTAAAGTTGTTTGGGGGTTTTTTTTTTTTTTTTGTTTTTGTTTTAATTTAAAAATGTTTTTTGTTTTTTTTTAGCTTGACGTAGCATTTTCCAAGTAGCGCTATAAAAGTTTAATTTGACTGTTAAGCTGATTTGGCTTTGCAGCATACTTAATAGGTTTTGCCAAATTTTAAAGCGTAAAGACGAGTCAAAGATGGGAGTATATTTAAAACTAATAAAACCGAACAAAGTCTGAATTGACTTCAAAGCCAAGCCAGCGGCATAAATGCAACAAAAGCCACATTTTTGCATTAAAAACAATAATAAGCGAAAAAATTTTATTTGCAATAATGAGCAGGGACTCAAAGCCAGACAGGCAGACAGACAGACAGAGAGCGGCCGGCACTAAAACAGTTGGCCACCAGCAACATTTTGACGATTTCAATATATGTGCGAGTATGTCTGGGATATTTTATTTTCGTAGTAGCAAATCTTAGCAGGAAATCGCATAAATTATGCGCCGAAATGAGCTGTCAATGTGAAGTTGTGTGTGAACTTCACTACTATATATATTTATATATAAATGCATACATATATATATATATATATATATATATATAAATCAATGTATATATAAAATAAAAAAAATACTTAAGTTTTACTAACAGAAGTTCAACGCTTGATGCTTGACGATTGGCGTCTTTGTTGCGAAATCGAAAAGCCGCAGCAGACACTGCCGAAGTGGAAGCGAAACGAAATTTTTACAACTTTATTTTTTACGAGCTGGCAGCAATTCAAGACCTGCGGCGGTGGTACTACAACAATAACAGCAACAACAACAATCAGAGAGCGAGAAAGAGATTTCATAGGTGGCTTACAACTTAGCCACAAAAACGCTAAGCAGACAGACTGACGTACAGACAGACAGACTGAGGAGCGCTATACGGCAGCGCAAAAGCAGCAAGGCTCGAAATTAATTAACTGAAGTGTATCGATGGCTTAGCAGGAACGCGTATAAAAACTTTAAACCAAAACCAAGCTGAAATATATAAAAATCAAATAAAAGAAACGAAACGAAACGAAACGAAAAGAAAAGCAAAGGAAAGAAAAGGAAAGGTAGCAAAAACGCAAGCAATGCGAAAGTGTTAAGCAACCAAACTGAGGCCACAGTGAGTCCAGCAGCTCAATGCAGCACTGCATGGTAATCAAACTCGGGGCTGCTCGTTGGGTTTCCACTTTTACGACTCCTGTGCGTTCTAAGGCTAAGCAAAATGGCAAAGGCAAAGGCAGGGGCAAAGGCGTGTGCAGGCAGGTGCCCGATGGTTGCCTTTTCGTCTTTGGCCTTTTGGCTCGAGACAGCCATGGCTGCGTGTTATGAGCGTGCATTGCTTAGCTTAAGCATGCCTTTTTATGACCCAGCCGAATGAGAACAGCGCAAAGTGGGCATTGTCATAATTACTTGCTTATAAAATAAAAATAAAAAAAAAAAAATAAAAAAAAGAAAAAACCTAACCATGGCATTCCACGCTATGTGTGACCATACATGACACACACACACAACCCAATGCACTTTTGCCAAAATGCGAAAAGGTATGCAAGGCTGCTTATTGCTTGTATGCAATGCAATTATTATAAAACAGGCATATAAAAGATATCCCACAAAATATTATAAACATAAATTTTTGTGTACAAAAAATTAAGCCACTACGTTGAAACATTAATGTGCCCATTTATGGCCGAAATTGTGCACAAGAAATGTTGAAATAAAGAAATGCATATGTTTAGGTCTTCAAAAGAACTTATGTTGTTGGGGCTATTTTTTTTTTTTTTTTATTTTTTTTTTGATCATCTTTCTTTAATGAACTTATTGCATTGCCACACGCAAGAAGTGTTCAAGTGATACTCTTGTAAATTTTAGATATGCTTACATGGTTTTTGATTATGCCAGCTCAAGTTTTTAATAGAAACTCATAAAATAATGTACAGTTAACACAGCTGGGAGTTATTAAAAACCCGCAAAAAGTAGCCAGACTCATTTGCTTACTGTGGCAGACCTAACCCAGGTAATCCCTTTTATGTTGCCTCAGCTCACAATTATGAAGCTTGAGTTGATTGCATATGTTGCTTAGTTATTGTATTGTTTCATAATCTTTGTGTGGGCTACGAAAACTTTCCAAGCTAGAAGAGTCTTTGTCAGCCAATTATAAGACGTTTATCAAAAGTGTTCCGAAGCCTCAATGTATGTTTGCATGTATTACTGACTTCTTAAGCAGCAATGGTCATTTAAAAAGCTAAATAAATTATATCAAATTAACAACTTAGTATGGCTACTAGATGTTGTCTTATGTGTGCTTCTGGATCTCTTATGCTCTTAGAGTATTGTACATATCAAAAGTGTTTGACTTACATAATTTTTAAGCCACATATTGCCAATAAAACTTTTTAATGACAGCTGTAGTATGGAAATACATAATTGAAGTCCTCATTGCTCATAATTGTGTGTCACCTGCTGAGTTGCTTGTCCAAGTGCTTATTAGCGACCTACATAGAACTACCGCCAGCTGTCATACCCCTCATTACAATTGATCATATAAGGGCTTCATTTATAGCAAATAATTAATAAGCAATTAGCATTTCGCAAGCAAAATACTGTTGAGGTTTATACCAATGCGGGTAAAATATTAAGCACCTCAAATGCCAATGCACTCAGTTGCAGACATTTACTCACATAAGTATGCAGACCGCATGGCGCTGTTGGATTATATTAAAATGATAAATATATGCGCATTTTCTTAGTTTTTTATAACTGCTCTGAGTTTATAGCCAAAGTCATGAAACTTGCTCAATTAAATGCGTTGACTGGCTTAATTAATTCGCATGCATGTTGCAAATGGCGCCGAGTGTGCCAGAATGGCTCAGGGACTAACAATTTTTGCTGAAAATGCAACACGGCAAGTAAGTTGCGTGAAGTTATGAACTGAAGTGAGTCTAATTAGGTGTTAGAATTTCTAATGATAGGCTTGCTTGCCTTTGTGCTTGTTTACATTTTTATAGACCTAAGCTCAAAATGCAGTCACGCAGTTATTAGGCTTAGATGCGATAACATAATAAGCCTTACTGCTTTTTAATGATCTATTAATTGGAGTAACACTAATTTGAGTTAGCCAACTTGGGATTAGCAGTTGAGTTATCGTAGCAACATAGTTAAATTGATAATTATATTAACTTAAGCAGCATACAGAAAAATTACATTATTATAATGTAAACATTGCAAGAAAATATGAAAACTATTTGCAAGAAAAATAGTAAGATTTTTGAAATTTGTAACATTTCATGCAGTAAAAGAACATAACAGAAATTCAAGGACACTTAACACTGACGGCATAATAACATTAGCAGGCATGTTTAATTCTTAAATTATGCAAACTGTGATGGCTGTTGTCTACTTATTTGCTCCCTTCGTTTTTTCAATCAAATATGTTACTTAGCCCAATAAGATAGCAGCGCAGCATTCAACTGCATGACTTGGCACATTGCCTGTCTAGCCAAGCGTTTGGTGCTCAGACAATTTGTAGACAACAACCAGCAATTGTTGGTCAAGTACAAGAAGAGGCTGCTCTTGAAACTGAAGTGTCTAAAGCCTGCAATTAAACGGTGCAACATTTAGCCACGCATCATGTTTCTGGTTTTTAAAATGATTTTACTCTTCTTAAGCAGCATAGAATTATACATGATTGTTTGTTAAGAAATGCATTTGAAAAGTTTACTCATTAAGATACACTCAAGAGCGCAATGAAACGATGAAAGAGTAAATATAAAAACAGGAAGAGAGAGTAAAGTAAGAGCAAAGTAAAGTCTTAAGTAATTCACAGGTAAATCAAACTGACACAACATTGCCACATTTTGTTAAACACGTGTTCACGCCAGAAAATCACTACGCACATATTTTTGCCTGCAAACTAATACAACACGACTTCTTTACGCAAATCATTACATGCCGGCAAACCAGAAGATCATAGCCATACGTAATAATTATGTCGAGCGCACGGCTGCGTGGCATATACTAATGGCTCTGTTGCGTGTTACATGGCAATTTACATAATTAATTAAAGCACAGTTATACAAACTTCAATGCTGCAGCAAGCAACGTGCAACGTTGTCTGCAGTGTCAAAAGTCAAAGAGTGCTAATTGCTTTATTTTCACTTAGCAGGTGGCCCAAGACATCACTCAAAATGGCTCTTTTAATTATTTTTCTGTAAACAGATGCTCTGCTGTAGGAATAATGTAAATTCCTGTAGTCAATGCATATATTTTTAATATTTTATTGTGCGTAGCTGGCTTTTTAATTTGCTTGACCCATGCCGACTATAATTATGCTCTGTTAATGTTTGTTAATTATGTTGTAGATAAAAGACATGCTGCTGCAGCCGCTGTGCATCAAGGACTGAAGCTGGGCCTATGCAGTAGCAGGTTCAAAAGCAAGACACATAACAAAGGGAGAATTATCAAAACAACTTTGTAGCTGTTACAGCTCATCTGTTGTTTTGAGCATGCAAAAAAATATCTTATCTTGTTGTTCTCAACCTGAACACGAACGTGACTGTAGTTTAGTGTAGTCCTGGGTAAAGAGGTGTCAGGCATAGGACTGCATTTAGAAAGAGATAATTCGCCTTTAGTGTTTAGTGAACTAGAAACACTAAATGTTGAGTTATATACAAATCACAATATGTGACTTAGATATGATCAAGATGGCTAAATTATTGTTCTAAGCAAAAAAAAAATATAATTCCTATACCATTTCCCGACCAAACTGATGTTGGTTGGATAAGATAAAATGTTAGCAAGTTTACTTTATTATGTCAAGTCGGTAGCAAGTAGAAGAAACCCTTTATATTTTGTAATATGTGGCTTATATAGTTAATAAGTCAGTAATTTAAGCTCTAAATAGTGAAAGGTCACAGCTTACTGTCAGGAGACTTATGAAATGTCTGCAACCCAGACAGTATAAAAGCATTAAAGTCACCTGACCAATAATTCTTTTATGGCAAGTAAATGCAGACAAGTTTTTTTTTACACAAAACATGAACATGTTTGTCTCTTAATGTTGATTAAATGCGACTGTTGTTGAATTTACTAAATGCTCGTCTAAAAGCAAATGATTAATGGATATAAACAGAGAGTTGTGCCACAAGGCGGTTAGTTGAGTCATATAAGGCAAAACGCAGACAATATGTCTATTACTTAATTTGATAATTTGTCTAACCAGACAGAAATCAATTCAAATATGTTGCCTTAATGCATACAAACAGAGGCATTATAGCAAATATAAATAATAAAAATAAACAAAATAGTAATACATAATATTAACAACATAATGAACTAGACAATTGTTTCAAGTTATGGCAAACGTCTGTCGCCCAGCAATTACCAATTCTGAGATATAATAAATACCTGCAATTACCTTAAGCGCAAACCTGTGCGCAATGCAAAAACAACACTTTGCCGATACTTTTGCATATCTTTCTACTTTTTTTGTTTCATTGAGAATTAAGTAGCAAAGCAACAGGCAAAAGGCAGCAGCAAAGCAATTGACAGCCGATTGATGCAAGTGGCGCAATGCTCAAGTACACAGCGTCGCACATTGGCCATCGAACATCGACCGACGACTGTCGACCGCCGTGCGGCAGCAGGCAACGGGCATCGACAAAAAAGTGCGCACTTGAAATGCGTTTGATTGATTCACGGTAGCTGCTGGCTGCCAGTCGGCTGTCATCAGGGCTCGGCCGTCGGCAGTTGCCGATGTTGAGTATCTGCAAACAGGCAGCTGATCATTGGGTATGATTAGTAAATAATCATGATCAGCAAACATGATAATCATCGATGCGAGTTGTGTAGACGCGATGATGTGCCGCAGTGACGTAGGCAATGCTAGTCACTCACTTGCTGCTGCGCTGGGCTGAGTGCAACGCGTCAAGAGAGGCGAATCGCGAGTCGCTGCATGCATGCTGACATGGCTTGCTCGTCGCGCAGTGGTTACATTTGCTGTTATTCCTGTTGTTGTTATTGTTATTGTATTTGTCGTTTTGCAACATTGTTGCAATAATACGCATTTAGCGGTTATACATATATGCCGCAATTGCCTGTTTTGCCATCTCGGGTACTCTGCTTCGTTTCTGCTTCGCTTGCCTCGTTCGCCATTCGCTGCTTGGTGTAAATTGTGATACTTATGCAGTTTCGGCTGTGTGATGCTATTAGGCACCTACGCTGAGGCTACTTTTAATATTTTATTTTTATTTTTTACTTGGATTAAAAATATTGTATATTATATTAACACACAACTTTGGCATTTATAGGCAATAAATTGAGTTCTTTATCGAAGCATATAACGCTTTCCATATTAATGGGACTATGATTCCATACAGTGTGCTTCACTTAAAGTCTACCGACTCAATTGTCAAATAATTATATTAACACTAAAGACATTCATATAAAGTATGTATGTATGAACCACTTCAAAAGCTTTCAAATCCTAAGTCTAACTTTAAGTGCTTTTGAAATCTAATACAAGAATTTCTGCTCTCCTATACAGAGCTCTCAAGTAATGCGTTACGCAACTTGCTTTTGCAATGTGAATTAGCCAGCGGCATTCTATAGCGTTTCCCCTGTTTTATGTCTATTTAATTGTTTTTGTGCTATATTTAAGTAGTTATTCTTGGCAAGCCCCATCTTCTTTTTTTTTTTTTAGATTGAGTTATTTAAAAACATTACGCACAAATTGAAGTCACCTCTACTACATATGCGTAAGTACATTTTTTTGAAGCCAAGCAGGCTAAAAGCTGATTCCCTATATGGCGATTAAATTGTCCATGCATACTTCAATTATTAATAAGCTACCTTCACAGTCGCTTAGACTTCGGAGACAGCCGACTTGCCAATACATGCTACAATTTCAACTGTACCGTTATGTGTTGCAGTTATTTTCACCTTCTTGTTGTTGGTTTTGCTTTGGCAAACATCTTTACATTACACTTTTACTAAATATAGATTTGCATACGGCTGCCATACACGCGCGCTAAAACATTTAAAAGTATTTCGTTTGCTTTTTCAAAAAAAAAAAAAGAGATCACACACGTGCCGGCAATTTCTCGAGAGCCAAACTAAGAGCGGCTACTCTCTCTCACCGTGCTCACCAAACTCATTGCTTTGCAATGGCTATTCTATGCTGCCTTGCCTATGGTATAAGGTGTAGGACGTGCAGCAGAGTGAGATAGAAAGTGGCACAATTTTAAAACGTTTAGCGACCTTCGTTTGTTGCAATTATCGTTGCGTTGTTGTTATTGTTGTTGTTATTTTTCTTTAGTTGCCTGTGACAGCTGATTCAATTAATTTATCATACGACACTTAATGCATTGCAAATAAAACGCAAACGCTGCGGCGCCATCAGACAGGTTTTCGCTTTCATGTAAGCCTAAATTGGCCGCTACTGCACTTTGTTAGTCATATAAATATAATAACCGTTGACAACGTTTGTATTTTTAATAACTTTTAAAAAACCAAATTTCAAATCCATGCGTATTGCAGCCAAGTTTATAAAGTGAAATACCGACATGCAATGCATTTAGTGGGGGAAAAAAATTGATTTTTAAAACTTGGAATTGTGTGTCATGCAAGCTTTAGTGTTAATTTTAATTCAGTTTCACATTAGCTGCAGCAGTGCATTGGCACAGTCTGCAGGCCCGCAACTGGTTAGAGGCGTCTCGCACATGCATCAGCTGTTTGTGGCCGGCCGAACCAGTTTCTCGCATTTAGGCGTGTTGGCGCGTGCATGGTTAGAACGACGTAAAATGCATTCATTATGTCGCAAAGTATTCTACATTTCAGCATTTCAGACATTTCGGCATTTCTGTATTTTAATTTGACAACAAAATGTGTATTATTACTTTTTTCTGTTTTTTTTTTCCATTTCATTACTTTGTTTAATGCATGTGCATAGGTATATACCGGTTTGCGTTAGTTACTATGCAATAATTTTTAATCTATTTTTGTAGATAGTGCGAGTGTGTATATGAGCAAATTTGAAAAGCAGCTAAAATATGCCAAAAGTTAGAAAATGCAATTACAAAATCAAATTCGCAATTCAATGAAATTAAAATATGCAAATATTTTTCTATATGCATTTTGTTCAGTGTTTTTTGTGCTTGATTTAAAGCAAAGTTAAAATTAAAATTATGATTTGCATAATAACGGAAAAAACAAAAAAAAAAAAAAAAAAAAAAAACAAAATAAATCCAGCAATAATTATCAAGGGTCAGAATTGTGCAATTGAAATCGATTTAAAATAAATTAAATTTCTTGAGACTTCTATACCCGATTTTAACTACATTTCAACATCTGCTTATGTTCTAATCACTCAAAATCATCTTTGGAAATATGTTTTAGCTTTTTTGCTATTTTCGAAGTGGCTCAGTATTCTTTCCGACTTCGTTGTACGAGACTGATACAAATATTGAATACGGAAATTAAAAACTAGGTAAACTTTAGGATTGAGAAAACCAGAAGCCATCATCATAATCAGTGAAATCTTCCGACAGTTCTCATAACGGACAAATTTTCGCAAGGTTTCAATAATTTTTTTTATACAAAATGCAGTGACGAGAATATAATAAACAACAAAACTGAAAAAAGCAAAGCAAAAAGCATACAGCAGTACTAAATGTAAAAAACAATTTTACATAAAGTACGTAATTTGCTTACATGATTTAACAGGACAAAAATCATTTTTCTTTTTCGTTTTTTTTTTTTTTTTATGGCCGGCCTGCATAATTATGGAAACCAGACACCATTTGCAAGAATTCAACGAAGCGTGGCGTTGACAAGTATAAATTTCGAAAATTAAAATTAAAAAAAAAGAACAAAACAATTTAAAAAAATCATAAAAAATAAAAACAAAAAACAAATGTTGCAGCGCTGCAAAATGCACTGAAATCGTATACCTTCCTGTTAGTAGCAAATCAGTGCATCTTTGTGGATATGAGTGCATGAAAATCACTGAGCACTGATTCAGATTTCCTTAACATAAACTAAATTCATGAAATGTCAGGGATACTTTTTTAAGGCAGTTTTACAAAAATATAATTAACATAGTGTTCGTCGCTAAAATTGTTAAAAGAAAATCATTTATAAGAGAAAACTTATTTGTGTAAGCATTAGTCAATTTAAAAGTATAAAAATTTTATAGTAAACAATATGGAAAATATTGAAAATAAATCAAATTGTGTTTTGAAAGCCTTAAAAGATTTCAATGAACCAATAAGCCTAAATGCACTTGTCGTTCATATAGCGAAGAATAACGGACATCGTTACGATGAAATTGAACAGCTCTTTGACGAAATCACCTTAGGTCTACGTGAGTCAGTACGTTGTGGCTTTGTGGATAAGTTCGATAATCTGTACATGCTAAAACCTGTCAAGAAGGCTAAAAAAAAAGTTAAATCCAAAGTGGACACGGTAAACTTACAATATGTGTGCATTAATACGACAAAAGTCCCTGATACAAATAAAGTATCGAAGAAATCACTGCCATATAAAGCAACAAAACTGAGAAAACGAAGCCGAACTGCATCAATAAAATGCCTTAAAGAAAAAATTAAATCAACAACGAGCTGCAAAAAATGCAATCAGATCAGCACGGAAATTATAAAAAGCTCAACAAAGAAACTGAGCAAAAATTCAAAGAAAATCTAAACGGCAAATAAATTCAAAAAAATCCTTTGAATATTTTGCTAGCGCCTAGTGCTCAAAGCGATCGATTAACAGAATTAAACAAGAACAAGAGAGGAACAAGAGTTTTTTATCAAACAATCTTTTACGGTTACCACATATAATTTTGTTAATTTTTGCTAAATTTTTGCACTAGGGGTTCATATTATGTAGTCTTTAATTAGACAATTTTTGGCACATATAAAAAAAAAAAACACCCACAATCTATTTGTTCTTTTTTCATCTTATTTACCTAAAATTAAGAACTTAATGCTGATCTGCTGATATGATAAAAACAAAACGAACCAGAGAGCTAGAGTCCCTAGCCAATATGCTGCTTAACGCATATTATGGGTCATATATTGGATTTAGTCGCTTCAAATGTTCCGACGATAAAAAAAAGGGTAATAAAAAATCCTTTTATAAGTTTCAATTTTATATATGTAGATAACAGGTTTATAAGGCTAAACCATATGATATAGCTAGGATAAGTGGCAATTATTGAAAAAAAAAATATGTATATAATATTTTTGTGTTCCCATTGACTTTCAGTTGCCTATATAGCGCAGACATGGGATAAAATGAATTATAGATAATGCTAGCTTAATAAGAATGTGCATTATCATATGTAAAATGCAACTCAAGGGAAATCGCATGACATATATAACTTCATATATAAAAAATAATCTGTTAATAATACTGCTCCACATCGAGGAACTTACAATGAAAAACTCAGCACTGCTTCAACACATAAAATCCTTTTTACGGTGACACTTTTTTTCCTAACTGGAATATTTATCTGTCATTGCTTACTGGAAAATTGCTTTAAAAACCTTAAACATCAAAAAATAAAATCATTGTGAAGAATGGCACGTCGTTATGATGCTCGCACTACAATCTTCTCGCCGGATGGCCGACTCTACCAGGTGGAGTACGCCATGGAGGCCATCTCACATGCCGGCACCTGCCTGGGCATACTGGCCGATGATGGCATACTCTTGGCTGCCGAGTGCCGCAACACAAACAAATTGCTCGACACTACGGTGCTTTCGGAGAAGATCTATAAGCTGCACGAGAATATGGTGTGCTCCGTTGCTGGCATAACCGCCGATGCGAATGTGCTCATATCCGAACTGCGTTTGCTGGCACAACGCTATCAATTTGCCTATGGTGAGATAATTCCCTGTGAGCAACTGGTTTCGCATCTTTGTGATGTCAAACAGACCTATACGCAGTATGGGGGTAAGCGCCCTTTCGGCCTTTCACTGCTCTATATGGGCTGGGACAGCCAATATGGCTATCAGCTGTACCTGTCCGATCCAAGCGGCAACTATGGCGGCTGGAAGGCCACTTGCATTGGCAACAATTCCAGTGCGGCCATATCCATGTTGAAACAACAGCTGAGCGACAAGGCCAAGCTCAGCTTGGAGCAGGCTAAGGAGCTGGCAATTAAGGTGATGAGCAAAACTTTAGACACAAACAAACTGACGGCGGAAAAGGTCGAAATGGCAACATTGCAGCGCGAAAGTGGCAAAACCCAAATCAAGATACTTACAAAGCCTGATGTCGGCAAGTTTATCGAGAAGTACAATAAATGGGAGGCGAAGGCTGAAGCCGCCGAAAAGGAGAAGCAAGCAGCACAAGCCAAGTACTAAATGGTCAACATTAGAGGATTTTGTTTTATAGATGGGAGCTGCGTAAGATTTGTTTAGGGCAATACATTTTTGTATATGTTTATAAAAAATAAAACAACAACAAATAAAAAAAAAAAAAATTAAAAAAAGGAAAAAATAGAAAATCGTTCTGCTAAAAAAAAAAATTTGCTGCTTAGTAACTGATCTTCAAGAGATGAGGGGGCACTCACCTAATGGTATATTTGCATGATTGGCATGCAAGAGCGCAACTGAAGTGGACGTCGGTGAAGGCGACGATGAGTCGCAGGAACCCTCAAGCGATTGTGCGGGTGTCGGCACGGTTGACATTGGATGCTGATCGGACGGTGTGACGCCGGTGACGCTGTCGCCGCTGCCACTGCGCCGTCCGCCGCCATTGCTGCCATTGCCATTGGCGGCACCGTTGCTATTGCCATTGAGAGCACCATTGTTGCTGCTGCTGCTGCCGACGCCGCCACCGCCTCCGCCCGCATCGCCGGCTGTGCTGCTTGGTGCGCCGGCGCTGCTTATCGAACTCGAAGCACCGCCATGTTCGCTGTGCGGCGGCGAACGTAACGTTGTGTTGGCTACCTGCGCATGTTGATGATGATGATGATGCGCCACCGCGGCGACCGCTGTGGCAGCATGTGGATGATGCGCGTGCAAGGTATACGGATGATGATGATGATGATGATGGTGTCCATGATGCGGTGCAGCACCGACCGCGGCCACCAAAGCAACGCCAGCGCCGCCGCCAGAAGTGACGCTGCCCGCAGCACTGCCGCCCCCGACGCCGGCCACGCTGCCGCTAATGCCATGATTCATGGGCTGCTGATGATTATGCCATGGCGCATGATGATGATGTAGATTCAGTGAGGTCGGCGGATGCACTATCGGCGGCACTTCGTGCAAGTGCAAGGCGCGCTGCTCATCCTGCGCTTGTGCGCGCCGCAGCGCCGTCTGCAATGCCATGACACGCTGTCTGTCCGCGGTCAGGCGGCACTTCTCGCAATTGCAGCAGCGGTACTTGCAGTAGCGCTTGTGTCCTTTCAGTGTGATCTTGAGTCCGTGATTGCGGCAACGCGCGCAATTGGGCGGCGTGCGCGGCGATATGGAGCTGCCGCTTGAGTTGGATGCGCCGCCGCCACCGCCGCCGCAGACGTCATTCTTCGAGTCAATCATGTCCGAGTCGGACATTGTGTCGCTGTTCCAATTGTCCTCAGACACCATTCAAAATGATTTTCGCAATCTGCGATTTCTGTATGCTTCGTAAAATATATAACCGACCAACGGCTTACAATTAATTTTTTTATTTTAAAGTTTTAAATTTTTTTTTGTTTTCCACTGTTGTTTTTTTTTTATTTTCTGTCGACCATAGATACACGCGATTGCAGTTGTGCTGCTCGTTTGCGCATTTTAAACACTCAGCAGATTATTCAATTAAGCCAAAATATTTTATATATTAATTTTTATTTTTTTTTTTGCTTAAGTAAAATATTTGCTAGTTATGAAAGTTATTTAATTAATTTTTGTTGTAATTTGATTAAATATTTTTGGTTTGTATTTTAATTATATTTTTTAATTTAAACACGGCGTATTTTTTTTTTTAACTTTTGCTTTGCATACTTTTTTATCAATGTGTTTATTTAATAATATTTATTTAAGTATTTGTAATTAAATTAATTTTATTTTAATTAGTAGATTTTTGTTTGCATAAATCTATTGCAATTATTTGCATGCTTGCATTTTATTTATTTATTTATTTAACGCTATTGCAGTTTGTTTGCCTTTCAATTGTTTGCTGAAATGAAAAGAACAAAAATACAAAGAATTGGTGAAATGTGTTCATTGTTGAAATTTGGTTTGCACAAAATGAAAGTGCAATAAAATTGCAATTAATAACATAAACAAATTAAACAAACATACAACAACAACAGTAGCAAACAAAATGGCAAGATCTAAAATTCGGACAAAAAGAAACCAAACAAATAAATAAAACCAAAATAAAACCTACTGATGAAAGATCTTGAACAGTACGGAATATTGTTTAGTATGGGGATTTATAATATATATCTTTTTATAAACATAAATGCTGATAATGTATTTTAATAAATACACACATATTGGTGCTGAAATTTAAATAAATATATCATATATATATATATATATATATATATATATATATATTTAATATATTTTTGTGTTTAGGTAAAATAGATAAAAAAAAAATTAAAATATTGGCATAATTTTTTAAGCTTGTTAAGGTCTGTTCAGGTTTAAGCAAAAACTCGTCAATTTATGTGTATTTGGATGAGGTAAAATTATCTCAAGCTAATCGAATGCTAACATTCTAAATCGAATTATAAATCATATTCGTACCAATGATTTTAAAATTTTAATTTAAAATAAGTGAAGGTTCCCAAGCCAATAGCAAATAAAAAAAAAAAAATTTTGCTAGTTTTGCCATTATCGCGTCAGGAATTATTTTTGTTTGTTTGTATTTGTCCTAGGTCGAGTGCAACTCAGACAAGAAACAAGTCATATATGGTTAGAAAAATATCTAATTAAACAAGTAAAAAATGAAAATTCAAGACAAGAATGGATTATTCTACATCAGCCAACCGTTGTAGCATCAACCTCACTTTAGAGATTATTTCTAATTAAAGTTATTAGAAGTGTTGTTTACAAGTCAAATTCATATAAAAGTATTAGAATTTTATATAGAAAAAATTTTTTTAAAAAGTGCATATGATCAGTGTTTTAATTTATTTAAAAGTAAATGGGCAGTTGCATTTTATTACTTGGGATTTTTTCAAAGAGCTGCAGGCAGAAATCAAATCTTTTGATGTAATTACCCATCAGAATGCGGCGAGTGTGCCTCAGCTTATTAATAATCAAAAACACTTTGCAGTGTTTATTCTAAATCTTGCAACAATTTATTATGCGCATCTCATATGTGAACGAAATTGGCTGGCATCCAAAAAAAAAAAAAAACGGAAACAAACAAAAAACATCAAAATTTTTTTATTTAAATCTACACATGTCTACAGCTTAAGTGCCGCTAATAATGACATTTATAATTTAGAAAACTATGCACGTACTTAATAGGTGCACATTGGTATTATGAATATTAATAATATAATTTGTTTTTTTTATTTTGTAATTTTTTTTTAAATGTGGATATTATAAAAGTTTGATCTCAGCGAATAGGCAGAATGGGTTTTCGCCATAAAATTTTCTCTTTTTAATGACTGAGTTTCCTTTACGTCATTGCCACTTACTTTTGAGAATTATTCAACTGTTTTCTTTATATGCGAATAACGAAAAAAGCTCAACCATTAAATTGTGCAATTACAGCATACCAATTGTTAGCACATAAGAAACTACTATAATGTAGCACCCATTATATAAACACAACTAAAAAAAAAAAAAAATTAAATAAAGTTAAAGAGGAAACAAAAATATTTAAAAACACACCCACATGTCCAAACTGCCAAACGTAATAGCGGCAAAACACAAATTTTATCGTTTGTTAAATAAAATCTCAATTGTAATAATTTTTCTCCAATCTTTACAGCACCTTTCACTGGCGCTTTCTCACTTGGTTCAAACATTTTTGCGAATGTTTTTGCCACAAATAAATTTTCAACTTTATGGCCGACGTATTTACAACAAGTTTTTAAATACAATATTAAAACATTTACGTTTCGCAATCCTATCAAAATAAAAACAGCAAAACAAAATAAAAAATAAAATAAAATTTATTTTTCAATATTGCTGACTGTGGATGCTTCCTAACATCATAAAGTTAGCCAGAGCGCGTGTAAAATGTAATAAATTTAAATCAACTGACATATTGGCTTTCTTTTACACATATTCCGAACAGAGGCAATATAAGCTGAAATTTTAATTTTACTTTTTATTATAAAAAATCGGTTTCGGTTAGTCCGAAATGCTTTGCATTTCCTAATTCCTCTTTAAGCAATTTAAAATGGAAACTTTTTATCTTATTTAGTTAAGTTAGCTTTAGGATATAATACATTAAATAGCAAAATATTCAGTGATCTCATCATTGATCAACTATAAAAGCATTACTGTTTGAAAATTTCGATCGTATTAATTTTCTGACATTTATTTTGTTTTCACAATATTTTCATTAATTTTTGTTATTCATGATTGAATGGGATCAAAGACTGCAACCCTAACATTTATCAAAAAAAAAAAAAAATAAAGAATTAAGCACATCATTTTTGATAGCCGCATTTTCATATAAATATATTCTAATGATATTTATTATAATTTTTTTTTTTTTAGTTTTTTAACTAACAAAAAACTATACTAATTTCCATGTGATAAGATAAAAAAGAACATATGTTTGTACTGCATACATAATAAAAACCCATGGAAACAATTTATTTTCAGTTTCAAATCAGAAATGCCCATTTGCCATTTAATAATTTTTTAAATTCATTGCACACAAAACCAGTAAAATCTAACAATGTTTTTTTTTTAACAATTTTAAAAAATGTTGATTGATTGCCGGCGGCATAGAGAAATAAGAAAAATCATTAAAAAAAAAAAAAAATTCCTTTTATTTATTCTACTGCATACTATTTTTTTCCTGATAATTTATGTTTCATCCAATCAAGAGCTTACTTTTTTTTTCTTTTCTTTATTTTTTTTTTTATAAAAATAAAAAATCTAAGTAATATATAAAAATAAGTTACCTTTAATTTAAATAAAATTTCCAATGCATCTGAGTGTACGTCCATATATTTTTTTTTTATTCAAATATTTTGTAAATATTATAATATTATTATATAACTTTTCTATGTATAGTAAATTTATTTTTTTAAGTAAATATTTTTTGTTAATATTTTGTAATCATTTAAAGTATTTAAAATGTTGATTGCTTTTTTATTTATTTATTATTATGTTTATATATATTTTTTTAAATATTTTTACAAGTTGCACCATTCATTAATGAATTCACAATTTTTTAATAATTTTTTTTTTTTTTTATTAAGTGAATACAATTTTTGAAAGTTGAACTTTGCTAGAAAAGCATTTTAAACACGTTCTTGTTTTTGTTAACCGTTAAAAAAAATTTAACGCATGTAAAATTGCCGGCGGCAAATGCACGGAAAAAACTATTAATTACAATAGAATCAATAAACACACTTTACAATAACAAAGCAACACAAATGCCAATTGTTAACAAAAACTGCATTAGACAATTCTCTGCATATTAATTGACGCAAAAAAAAAAAATTGATTAAATACCAATTTTGTCTTGGCCTGATTTAAGCTGCGCGCGCGATTTTTTGCACGCCGCGTTTAGAAGTAGTCGACGACGTCGTGCGCTCAAAAGTTCTAAGTCAAATAAATTGTGATTTTTTGTTGCTTGACTCGTAACGGCCGCGTATCGCAACGTAGCGTAAAGCTTAAAAAAAAAATAAAAACTGCAGAAATAAAACTAAACAAAGTTCTGTAACAGTGACTTCAACTGCGACTGCGATTGCGACTGTGTCTCTGTGTCTGCAACTGAGCGTGCGAATGTATCGGAACTGAACTGAAATGAATTGAAATGTATCTGAAGTGAACTGTGTGCTTGGCCGTGCACAAGGCAACTCAAGTTGGGTAACAAATCGCGGATGCAAAGAACTCTCGGAAAGAGCCCGACCGGCCAGACCAGCCGACCGACCTAATGCGCGATTTCGATTTCCGCGTAACGTTGTATGCGAGTTTGCCTGATGATGACTTTGTGGGACTGTGTGCATGTGCATGCGTTTGTATGGGTATGCGCGTTTTTGACTCTGCGTGTCGGTTCGTTTGTGTTTGTGAGTGTGTCTCCTTATACAACAAACATAACTCGCACACCGACTATTGTTGTGCCTTGCCTTGACGACTGCGTCGTTGTGCACAAACTAACAACAACAACGACGACGACGACGACGACAGTGCATTCGCAATAGTAACAACAAAAACAACAAAAGCAACAATAACTCGCGTCAAAACACATCCACATCCACATCCAGCTACTCATCCGTCCGTCGTACACCCAAGCAACAAATATTCCACCATCCAATTCCATATACGCCTGCATGTATGTATGTATTTGCGATTTGAAACGAAACGGAAACGAAAGCTACAACAAAACTATCCGACTTTCGTTTCACTCACTCATTTCATACTCTTGCTTATATACGCTCCATCGCACAGCAGCTCACTGTGCTCTCTCGTTGCATTTGTACACTTGCATTGTGCTCAGCATACAGACACATACACACACACAGTCATATCGACAGTAAGCTCATTCACTCATGCTCACACACTTCATCAGTCATGTCACTCATTCGCACTGACGAGCACGAAATGCAGCAGCGTGCACATGCAGACTTAGGCGGCGACCCCAACGGACGGTAGCGGCAACAACAACAATTGGTGGGGTGTTAGGTTAGCTTTGCATGTTTGTTCGTCGGTTTGTTGGCAAGCCTGCTTGTTGTTAGTTTGTTTGCTTGCTGTTTCATAGTTGTTGTTATTGTTGTTGCTTGCATTCGTCAGCCAATGTATGTGAATGCAGCTATGTTAGCTTGTGTGTGAGTGTGTGTGTTTTTGTCTATTAAATGCTCGGAATTTTACTAGTATGTGTTCGTCATGTTACTGTTCGCACATTGCACATTGCGTTCGGTGGTTCGTGCTTGGGTGCTTTCATCATATGATGGCGTTCGTTCAGTGGTTTGGCATAAATGCACATAGCGTCAATATGCAAAAAAAAAAAAAAAAAAAAATTATTCTGCGGGTGCAGATAGGTTTGCTTTGTTGGTTGTTTGCTGACTTTTGGTTTGTTCTTATATTCGTTGCTTTGTTGTTATGGTTTTGCCGGCATGTTATGTTGTTGATTTTCTTGTTCGCACCTTTTGCTTTTGCTTTCGGTGGCATTTATTGCTTGTGACAAATGTGGTCTGCCCTGCACTAGCGGCATATTTTTTTCCACATTTGCTTGACGCTTTGTATGTGTAAACATGGTTTTCTCTATATTTTATTTATTTATTTTTTATTTTTTATGCGCCATTATTACGTTTAAACATTTACAGACGGCCGCGAAAAAAAAAATCGCAACTTCTTAACGTATGCTAATTATTCACTAGGATGACAAGAGGAATGTCGTACATACATACATAACATATCTGTAATATTGCACATGCGTTTCTCGTGTTGTCTGGGCAAGATATACAATAATTCTTAAGCTGTTATTGTTTGTGGGCATGCATCAAGTATGCAAAAAATAAACAAATTTTGACTTTGTAGTTTTAAAAAAAAACTGGCATTTGGTATCTAATACTAGGCTGCCTGAGTTTATAAGGCAATTTGGTGTACAATCTTCGGTTATGCACAAGTCCTAAAAAAATACAAATGTATTTATTACAATGTATAGGCAAAAATATGACAAAATAATCCAAATGCAGCTAAGTATACTATCCTGATCCCCATTTTTATGTTTCGAATTTAATTACATATGTTCACAAAGCTTCCTCATTTAATACAATTATTGTTCGAAATTCATTGTTCACACGCTGTCATGTACTTGCAGGCTAAGCAAAACGTAATAAACTTTGTTCACTTCAACAAATTTTTTATTCATACATACATTTATGTATTTTTTTTTTCTGTTTGTTTTAACACTTTATCTTAAATGATTTTTTCTTGCATTTATTTTTCGTTTTTTTCTTTAAGTCAACATTTTTTAAGTCAACATGCAGTTCGTTTTGTGGTTTAAAATTATTTTTTGTGTACATACATGAATAAGCACAGAAACCGCAGTGTGGCAGATAATTATTAATAATCAATATAATGTACTCGCTCTTTAGTTTATAATTTATTCTATAAGAGGCACTGCAAATTGATACTTATCGCCTGATCTTTTGTAAGCTTCACGCAATGTAGATTACGATCAAAGCCACTGATCCGCTGATGCTGCAAAAAACCTCTCAAAAAAAGGTTCCAAATCAAACCCAACATTTCTCACGAATTTGCCAATTTCTTTAATCACAATCCAGAAAAACCTCATAACAATATTAATAAAAAATTCAATTCTTACCTTTTTTTAAAAAAAAACTGACATATGTACGTCGATTACTCTAAAAATAATTAATTTTATTACAAAGAATAAAATACAACAACAAAAAAATTATATAAAAACTCGAATAGAAAGAAACTTTTTGGCTACTCTTGTTCACACGTGCCGGGTTCAAAAAACTCTTGAAATGCCAATTAAACGTCAAACATAAGCAAAAAAAAAAAAAAAAAAATTCTCACGCAGCATCTTTTACTCAAAACTGTGACAGTAATTGTTGCTGCAAACGAAAAAAAGCATAAGTGCATACGCAATAACCGAATCGCAAAAAAGAGCATCGAACGATCGCACTGACGGACCTAAGCTCAATAATGAGAATTGATAAAGCACCAATGCTTGGGACGCAGACAGCAACTAGCAAAAAGCAGACTAAACGTTATTACAGCCTTGCTTGCGGTCAAGATAATGCGAAACGTCGATAAGCGGAGAGTGTTATGCAAACAGCTGAGCACGTCGCATTTAACGAAAGCTAAGAGCGCCAAGCAATATGATTAACATCAGAATTGTTTAAGAGGTTGCAGCAGTATGCATGCAAGAGTGCAATTTTTGAACACTTGCACACACCGGTGCGCTCTTATTTATTATGTCTTATCTTTGCTTGTTCGTATTTGTAGAGCAGTCAAGCAAAGATTCTTTTTACAATTTTTAATATGTAATATGCCTTTTAGGCTGATAGTCATGAAATTAAATTTTTATGCAATAATTTTGTAGTTCATTATTTTACTAGCAAGGCAAATACAAAACGGGAAAACTTATGCTTACAGTGTTACTCTTCTTGTGTGTCACTTGCTTTTGTGTATGAGGAAAGTAAAAGAATTACGCTTTTTTTACTAATAATGTGCTGAACAGATACATTTATCATGACCAATATGAACACTTCGATATATTAATGAATCTAACTCGTCGTTGTCACTTTGCCTTGAAATCGTAGCACTAGGCTAATTAGATTTATAAGGCATAATACATTATTCAACGGTTTACAACCGATGGGAGAAACTTGTATCTTTTTTACTTTTTGCTATTTGTTTTACGTTTGACTTTTTTTTAATTTTATTTGTTTTGGCGTTGCTTTGCTTTGTAATGCACAAAGATAGATATAGTTTTTTATTTTTATTTTTGCCGTTTATTTCTTTGCCAGTAAACTGTGCTAATAATAAAAATTAATTCTATGATTGCACCAGAAATGCATAATACTCACCACCAAATGCGAACATATTGATGCTTGCGCGGTTTGTTTAGTTATCGTGGCTGCGTTTGCGTTTTTTCTCACTCACTGGCTTTGGCAGCACAATTAACATATGTAATAATTACAACAACAGCAGTGCACACTAAAAACTCAACAAGTGTAGCAAATTATAGGCTTGCAGCTGCCTTTGGGTTTGCTTTGGCTTTTGATTTTGTTTGCTGCCCTTTGCCTTATGTGTTTTTTACAGATTGTGCCTAGTTGATGTGTAGCTTTTGTATTTGTTTTGCACTCGACATTTTCTCAAATCTTCATTAGCAGTTTTCTTCTCGTATTCGTACATTCACTAAACCAACTTGCTCATGCTTATCAAAATCAAATAAAAATAGCAACAAATTGCAAAAATAAACTAAAGCAAAATACAATAATAACGACGTCCACGACGACAACAAACTTATAAACAGCAACAATGGCACTCATTGAGATTGTAACGCATGTAGCATACTGCGCGCCACTTTCGCCCGTCACGACACTCATGAAATTTTATGACATATGCACTTAATAAAAAATTTTAAAAAATACACAAATAACATAACATTCGAATTGCCGTTAATTACACATATCCATTAATATTGTTAAGCTCTAAAATGATCACGACGAGATTTTTTAGTTCTATGTGGCGTTAAACCGAATTCAGAGTGCATCAGCGACGTGCGAAGGACGATCGCTGTCGGTAAACTGGTTAAATGCTTTGCTAAAAGAAACACATGCAGTCGCTTTGTGTTGCTCTGTGTACGCTCAATGCAATCCCATGCATGCATTCTCTTCTATCTGTTAGTCTTCAGCATGCATAGTTTGCATGGCAGTGCAAAAAGCAGCAAAAAACAAAAACAAATTGTCTGTGTCAGAGCATAAGCTGCCACAAGTACAGCTGAGAGCGCCATAATGCCAAACACAGTGGCGCAACATTGTAGCTGGCTGTTGTTATGAGCGCACTAAACTTACCTGGTAGACCGGTAGCTTGTTGTTGTTTATTGTGTATACCCTTGTTGTTGTTGCTCTTGTACTTTGCTGATTTCTTACGTTGCATGCAAAGCTCAAACCATTTTTAAGATCGTCGCAAATTATTAGTAATGTATGCTTGAAAGAAGTATCTTATTTAAAATATACATCAGAAGAAATGCATTTTTAAAAACTTCAAAGCTTTGTTAAAGTTTTCTTTTATTGCATTGAAATAGTCAATGCTGTCCCTTATGTAAAATAAATAAGAAGAATTTTAATGTAAGTCTAAATAATTTATTATATTATAGCTTTGTAATAAAATAAAATTACAGTTTAATTAATTGATATAAACAGGATATTAATAAAACATGTTTAACTGTGGTAATTAATCTTTGCTTATTAAGGATTTCTTGCAAGTTAAACAAAAAATGTAATAAACACCCCTTGGGCGAACCGGCGTTTGCTCAATCTGACACTCGCAGCATGAATGCAATTTGCAATAAATCATAGCGGCGCGTGCACTGCTCTTTTCACTCTGTGAGCAGAGTGCTGTGGGCGAATCACTCGAACTTTCATAGTTGGGAGCGCCATGTTGGCTATGTCCCATAAACAAACATAAGAGCGTCAAAATACATTGTATTAATGAGCAAAGCAAGGCATAAAGCGCATGCAAAACTGACTTAAGAGTAAGCAATGCATTGCACTTATAGACTTTTACGCTCTGCCTTATGCATAAACTCCAATGGAGAGAGGAAGAGTGGTTGTGGTATGATTTAACATTATGCTCTGTTGATCATTGCAAGTGCGTGACGAGGCCTAAAAGAGCAACACCAGGCGATTTCACCAAACAGACGTCGGTTGGCAACTAGCTGTGCGCGTCGTGCTAAGTGAGAACTCGTTTATTTCAGCAGACGTAACATAAAAACGAAACTTTTTTGCAAAAGAAAAAAAAAACGAACATTAAAAGCAAATACGAAACAAAAAATAAGAAAATAAAATTTTATATTTATTGTATTTTTACAGTGTTTATTTTTGTTTGGCCGCATTTATCTGGATCGTCTTATATCAGCGTTCAAGCAACCACTCGACCGGAAAAATGGCATTTTGCTGTGGTTTACTCTTCGTGCCTCTGCAATGCTGAAGTGCATGCAGCAGACGCATAACTTTTTTCGGGTTCTTTTTTTTTTTTTGTCGTTTCATTTATTTTTTTTTTTTTTAAAGCGTTGTCGATTTTGTGTGATATTTTAATGTGATTTTTTTTTTTTTTGGCATTTAATTTTGATTATCGTAAGTTTTTGTAAATCTTTTTTAAAAAATTTTGCGGTCTGCATATTTTCTAAAACTCAATTCGCCTCGTTGTCAAACCACAAAACATTGAAGCTGCAGTGCAAATGTTTATGTAAAATGCCAATATGCGAACACTTATAAAAAGACCTAAGCCGCCACAGCGTGTAGCTACTGTATTTAGCGTTCTTTAATCTTACGCTTAGCTGTCCATTTACTGCCAGTTTACAGTTGCCAGCTCAAGTCCCGTAATTATGTTAAAATTTCAAACACAGCGGGCACAGGCTCAATTATGTATTTTCTTTTCAAATTTGTTAGACCTAAAGGAACGATGTGTGCATGCAAAGAAACTTATTGGGCCGCTGCCTGTTGCTTTGTTGCTGAAGAACCTGTTTTCTCATAAACTTGCGCCTGCATGTGTCATTGCTGCAATGCCAATAATGCATTGAAATGCATTTAGCCCTGGTATGCAGTTCATTTGCTGGCATGTAGCACACAGCAGGCAATGCAGAAGATGTCGTAAATTGTCTTTCAGGTACAAGTAATTTGCAGTAAAAGCTGCACAATTCTTAAAGATCCACATACATGTGTATGCATATGCTTATCAGGCTCCGTGGCACATGATCATTAAATCTTCTCAAAGTAATCAGCAATGTCACACGTTATAGCGGTAAAAAATGTATTTATACATAATAAAAAAAAAAAAAAAAAATTATTAAAAAAACGTGAACAACATTTTCTTATGCTGATTAGAATTTCTTATACTTTCAAATTTGACATTAAATGATAATTTTTTGCTCGAAACAAACTAAAAATAATCTACACAGCAAAATCTGCAATAACCGAACACAAATAGTCTGGTTGTTTATGGAAGCTGTGCAATTATGGAAATGTATTTTGTATAGAACAAATTATAAAATTAGCAAATCTGCTTGATTATGACAGTTTTTTATAGGTTACGCTGGAAAATGCTTTAAGCCATAACTTTTTATTGTAAGGCATAGAAAAGTCGACATAAGCGCAAATCGTATTTTCACTTATTTTATTATTTGCAATTGCTTATAATTTTATACTGTTGTCAATGCGCTTTGACGTGACTATAATTAAACAAAAAAGAATTTGTGGCCTCTTATGTATTTTAGATTAGCAAAATGCGTTGAGCGGCCGCTCGCCTAGCTTAAGAAAGCGTAACGAAAATTCGTGACTGTCTGCAGCTGTCTGAGCATCAGCAACAATCTACAGAATGCTCTTCTATATACTTTTCCCTGCAACGTAAACAATTATGAGTTATAAGTTATCGTATTTTTTTTTTTTTTTTTGCATTTTACATTTTTGTTCTTTATTATTCTTTTGAATAATTGTTTTTGTTAATTAGTGTTACGACATGCAAATAGGAATGTAAAACATATGTTTATAATTTGAAAAGACCCACCTGCTGCTTAGCAGTAACTATGAAATAAACCACGTGAAGTTTAAGAAAATTTCTTTAGACAAAATCTGTTGCTCGCAGTGCATGAAAGTTAATAAATTTATTGTAATAAGCATTATATGCTTACTGCTTCATTGTTAAGAGTCGCGTAGCTTATCAGCAGTTAAAAATAACACAAAGTACACTTAAATTGTCGAGTGCACAATTCTCAGTTAATCCATGTGCAAACATTTGTTTTTATCACTTAATTATTAAAGCGAATGTAGACAAGCGAGTGTAGACATGCTTTCTCAGCAGCATAAATAAAAATAAAACAATAATTAAGTATTTTACATATATATGCAAGACCAAAAAAAAAAAACATATTAATATATAAATTAAATCAAATAAACAATTGAAAAATTGTGGTAATAAAAATTGTTGTCAAGTTAGCATCAGAGAAAGACAGTTAATCATCAATCATAAGTTGTCTCTGGTTAACATCAAAGACATTAACAGTCTCTGTGGTAACATTAGCAGGCTAACAGAGTTGGCCTGCTCTGTAAACTTTAGGCAAATTGCTGCTCTGTTGCGCTCACAGCAAACAAGGCAGAATGGACTGCCTAAGTTCAATTGTCTCTAAAGTAACGTCCTTTTATACAGTTTATGCAAACTTAAAACTAATGAAGCCCCCAGAATGTGCAATCTGCACAATATCAAATCAAATGCTCGGAATGTATCCATATGCATAAATGCAGTCGCATGCAAATAATAAGCAGCTATTTATAGATACATATGCCAATATGAACATTTGTTCTTTATTTTTTTTGGTTTGTCTTAAAGACAGATTGTAAATAAAAAAGTAAAAAAAAAAAACATTTTTGTTTTTTCTTATTTTTTTTTTAAACGTTACAATTGTTTGTTTTATCGCTAGTTGCAGTTGCTTCATTCTGTTGCATATGTATGCATATGTGTGTGCGTGTGTGTGCAAATATGTAAGCCACTTGCTGCCACGCATTAATTAGCTCAAAATGAATATGCCTTAGCCAGTTGCCATACCATCTGGGTGCATTATCAGGTGTGTATATGTGTGTGTGTGTGTGCTACCTAATGAGGCACATTGGAACACTGGTCATGCGTGTCTCGCTGTGTGTGGCACAAAGTTGCCAAAGTCGACTCTATTATACTTGAACGGCTGAGAAAATAATTATAGGAAAAAAGTAGAGAATATAAAAAGATTAGGGTAAAGTAAATTGTAAGTAAGTGGGTCGCCACTAAATCCATCATAATGTGTCGCATTGGGGTCGTTTGACGAACTCAATTTACTTTCGGTTGCGTCTGGCTGTGCTCTGACAATGCGTTGACTATGTGCACGCACTTGACTCACGCATGCCCTGTGCTGAAAAATAAAGCAAAGAAAAATACAAAGTACAGTTTTTCCCTTCGGGTTAAAAAGATTGCATCATTTAATGCAATCATTCTATGTTAGTCCATTACTTAAAAGCGTGAAGAAAATTTTAGGCAGTAATATTTATATTTATTTACAATTTAAAAAAAAAATTAAAAAATATTTGCCCATAAATGTTATATAAAAAAAAAAAAATTATTATAATTATTTTTTATTAATTTTAATTTTCATTATAAGTCAAAATGAATTTAGAATTGCAAGACAGGGTTTTTTATTTTCTTGCATCTCAACTGCTGCTAGAAATCTGCAAGTAAACAAATGACTAAACAAGTTCACTTCATGGTGCATTTTTTTTGGCTTTTGCTGTTGTCCCTTTTTTATAATTTGTTTGTTTTTTATTATTATAAGCAATAACTAAATAAAAAAACACACACAAAGGTTTAAAACAAAGGCAAGCGCAGAGATACATTACATAGTTATTAAACGCCATATTGAGCATGCAAATAATCTGCATAACAAATGAACTTTGACACGTTGCAGGATAAAGAGCTGTCAGCATGGCGCACAGGACATAAGCGGCTGCCTGTTCTGTCAAACGGGTTTTGCAAAATAGCAACAGCAAAGGGATGACAATTAGGTGCAGAGATTTAAGGCTACAACAAAAACAATAATAACAACAACAAACGACTGCATGCAAATTGCACCCTGCTGTGTGTCAAACATTGCGTATACGCAATTTGCTACAAAATGCTTTTGAGTTACGCATGTCATAACATTTTTAGCATAACAACAGCAACAACAACAACAACAAACAAAACCAATGCATAATATGCTGCACTGGCTAGTTGAATTTAAGCTAATTAAGTTGCTGAGTGCTGGCTTGGACATGTGCTGCCGTGTTGTTGCCATGCATAAATATTGCAGAAAAACTCTGGCTAATATAAATTTCACACACACACACACACATCCATACACAAACTGCATAACATTATATTTGCTGTGAAACGAGTTTTGGCCAAAGTGTGTGCGTCGTACATTAGGCGCCTAATTGCCTGTGCGCATAATTGTCCCTGTCAGCTGCGTTGCGTAGCAGGTCGCACATTTTATGATTTATGCATTCGCTTTTCACTGTTGTAGATTTAATGAAATTAACAGCATTAAGGCATCAAATGAGTCTATACAAATTATGTTTACAAAAATGTCATAACCGGTTGTCACCTTTCCGCTCTGAGCCGGCGTTAATTGAAAGCGTTTACACTTTTTACATTCTTCACTCATAAGTCACTAATTTCCTAGACTTTCTCACAACACACATTAGCCTTGTCGTTGAAGTACAGTAAGAACTCGCCAATCAATTAAAACCGGGGTCAATCCGGATTATCATGGAAATATCAGAAAGGAAGAATATTTATAATAAGAAAATAATATTTTATATTCGAAACAATTCGGTTAAAAATTAAACCAAAAATGAAACATTTGTTTCATATATTTAAAACGAGCTTTATTAAATCAAATATGTGCCGTTTTTATCGATAACCTTTTGACATTTTTGGGGTAAAGCCTTTAGAACTTTTGAGTTTTCTGAGCGAAAAACTGATCTAGGTGTATGTAAATGTTAATCTGAAGTTGCAAGGTCCGGACTATAAGGTGGATGGATCAAAACTTCCTTGCCAAGCTCTCTTAGTTTCGGCCGGATCATCAAAGATGTGTGTAATCTGGCGTTATCATGATAGAACACAACACCTTTTCTGTTGATCAACTCAGCTTTAACCTCGTTGACTGTAAAGATCAGAATTAATCGTTTGACCAGGTTGCAGAAGCTCATAATGAAAAGTTCCCTTTATCCTTAACCTTGAAATTATCAGATCGGAAACGAGCAAAGCACTTCGCTGCTGTTTTTCTAGTAACAGCATCGACTCCGTGAATTTCACAAATTTTTTCAGCAGCTTGCGACGCATCCTTACCTTTTTTAGAATAGAAATCAAAATATGACGATAATTTTCCGAATTTCCACTTCTTTTTTAATGAAGATAGCTTTTCACAAAATAATACGATTTTAATAATTTCTTATAATAAAATGAAACCTCAACTGTCACCTTTCAAACAAGCCGGATGCAATTAATATTACATTTTAGAACCATCTAGCGCCAATTTGTAACCGAACTTTTTCGAATACCCAATATAAACATTCCAAAGAAAATTAAAACAATCCTTTCAAAGTATATATACAACGAAAAAATCTCTAAAAACCTGCCTTTTGTCACATTTCACTCTGAGTCAGGGAGTATGAGAGCGAATATCAAATAAAATTGTTTTATTTTTCTCGATTATCAATCATTGCATAATATGATTTGGTAGATAATAGAAATTTAAAATTTTTTAACTCTATTCAAATTAAAATATGATTTATTGACGATCCGGATTAGGGGGTATCCCCGTAATTTCTGCTACAGCTCCAGCTTTAACAAAAAAGTCTGCTGTTGTGCATAGAAAGTCGAGTACACTGCGACATCAAACAAAATGCTGCTGTGTCAGGCTGCCTTTGCTGTCTAAGCACAGCAAAAAGTTCAGGCAACTATACAAAAAACATGATACAGGGTAAAACAAGAAATTTGTATGCTAAAAAAAAAAAAAAAAATTACTTTAAAAAAAAGCAAACCAAATTGGCATATGCCAGCACATAACTGCTGCTCCCTTGCCCAACTTGTGAGCAAATGCAGATTCTACTGTAGCGGTCAGCCAAGCCATCAATATGCAGAGAGTGGATTTGGTTGAAAATCGAAATTTTTTTTTAAATTTTAAATTAACATGGAAATTCATCAAAGTAACGCACACGCGCCCATTCCCATGCAGCACCTGCCACATCCCGGTGCATACTCATGCCCACAGCTGCTCATTCTTTTCAATGGCAAGTGTTTTAAGCTTTTGCGGCTTATGGCATTTGTTTGTGCCACACAATTAAATTACCCACCTACAGCTGCAGCGGCAAGGATACAAAGGCGAAAGTGCAGCTCCCGCCACTGCACGACATGGGATTCATTTGCTGCTGCGCAACAGCGCAGTGTAAATGATTTCTTTTTATTGTTGTTATTGTTGTTGTTGTTATTGTGAGTAAGTAAATTGTTATTACACTGTCTGCGATAATTGAGGACTGCATCATGACAGTTGCATGTTCCGGCCACACACGCACACACACACACACACATACACACCCACATCGAACGGCGAACATTGGACGATGCTGCGGCTGCTGCTGTTCATAAGGTAAAACTTTGGCACGCTGTCGAAGAAATTTTGGGTTCAAATCATCATCAACTTAGACAGCAACAACTTCGGGCCAAGTCACAACAAGAATAGTTCTGCACATGCCGTTTATGTGTACAAGATACAAATTGAAGATATGCGCGCAGTGGCATGCAACAAAACCACAAAAACAAAACAAAAAAATAAAGAACAAGAAATGCCGCCGCAATCAACTGCACTCCATGTTGTGGTTAGATCCTGAAAAAGAAAAAAAAACAAACGTCCGCCTTCACGTCTTCGTTTTGCGTCAGTGTATCTAATCACATTAGCACACATCCTTCCGCATTTATTTGCATGCACAGCACACCGCACAGCTCCTGCTGCTAGCATGGCGAGTCGCTTGCATTTCTCCCAAGGCTGCCATCAACACGCCGAAACTTGCGAAACACACGCAAACTTGTATCTTGTATCTGCGTATCTGCGCAGAAACTGAAACTGCCTTAGCATCCTTTTGCCTGCTCCTCTCTCTGAACGTGTGTGCGTGTGTTCTTATATAATTTCATTTGTTTCAATTGTTTTCGTTGCTTCTTTTGTGGTGCAGTTTGCGTTTAGTTCAGTTTTTGCCAATTCGAGTTACTCATATGTATCTCAAAGTTTGAAGTTTTTGAGTTTTCGAGTTTTTTTGTTAGTTTGGCTTTGTTGCCTGTTTATTGTTTTGTCTTGTGTGGTGTTTAGGTTATGCGGCTTTTGGGGTCAAGTGGCTGGCAAAGCACAAATTTGCATTTGTTATTTTCGCTTGAGGTTGGCTTTGCGTGCAGCTTCTTTGCGGTTTCCTTGTGTTGCTTAACGTCGGCAGGTAAAGTTTTTTGGGAGCTGTCACTTTGGGATGAGCTTAAGATTTGCCGATATTGTGCATCTATAGACAATTATTGAGCACAAAGTAATACTTGCTCACATACACACACGCACACACACACACACACACTCACACACAAATATTCAACGCAGTTAGCTGTTGAAGTTGAAAATGCTTTTTGACAAGTCGCATCAACGGATTTCCGTGTATCGGGGGTCTGCTTCAGAATGACCTCTTGGTGAATGTTGCACTGTCTATAACAAAGCAAAGCCAAGTTGAAATCCACATTTAGACTGCTTTCAATAACCATAGCCCACAATTTAAATTGTATAGTAAACAAATTTCAATTGATATGAAGTAAGTCATAGTTTTCATTGAATGAAAAAATTACAAAACATAGTCGACGGGTTCATAACAAACCGTCAGCATCGATCTGTAGTTCGTTAAAATGAATATGCGTAGTTCGCAAATGCTTTGCAGTAGATAATGATTAAATCTAAAACCGCTCACCGATAAGCAGCGTACAGATGTATAATGTTAACACCAGCCAAGGTCTTTGATCCATGCTGATACTGCCAAGTGCTTCGCTCCAACGCATGCTGAGAATATTTCACGATTACACTTCTACTGTTGAGCAAGCTGCTCTTTAAACATTTGCATATAACACCTGCAGGTTTGCTGCTTAGTAAAAGATATCTCGTTTTTTACAACAGCATTCATGATTGCATAACCTGCGGCATCAAGAGTTACATTTAATGTTCAGGCAAACAACTTATTATCATATGCCAACGCAGCGTGTGGCCATGCCAAATTGAAAATGTAAAGCAGCTTTATCGCAATTATCATACAGAAGTAATGTGACATTTGGCTTCGTTTAACTTCCTATATCAGATACAGTCAGCTATAGATAATCGTATAATAATAATATGAAATAATTTTGTAATGCAAGCAGTTCTACTGTAATATATTTTAAGCCATTTCTTATGCTTCTACTAATTTCAACAAGTAACTTTCTACATTTAGTTTTTTGTTTTTAAGTTTTTAACACACAGCAAAAGCATATTGTTCTTGTATTTATTGTATATTTTATATGAAATATTTATTTGTAGTATTGTCTGGGTACGCGTTAAGCGCGTAACAACACGAACACAACAGACGGACTGATCCGCTTTAGTCTGCTTTGTCGGGCACATAGGTCAAAACGACCGTGGAGTATGGCTCCAGCTCCAACGTAGGAATGTCAACCTTAGCCCTAGAAGCAAAAAAGCAAAATTAAGTCACTCTACAGCATAGCAAAAATAACCAATAGGACTTACTTTGGTTTAATAACCGAAGTGATGTTGTAATTGTCGCTCAGATGCATGACTGTCATCTTGTGTGGCAAGCCTACTAGGCTGGTGAAGTTGCCAGCCTGCGCTTGTGCGGTGGGATTGAAGATGACAAAGTAGCCAGGATTGCCAGACTTGATTCTGTTTAGTTAAAAGAAAAAACAAAGCATAAGCAAAGTACACTACTAAAAACATGAAAATAATATTAACATAATTTATGCTAAGCCTAAAAGTTTACCTTTGCCTAAAGTGTTTGCATGTTGTATTAGAAAAGTACAAACAAAATTAAAGTCTAAACAAGAACTGTGCAGTCTAATCGAAATACATACCTTGAGTAAGCCACCAGTGCCTGTGCCTCGTACACGTCGAGATCACCGTGCATGTACGACTGCGTCTGTCGCAGCTGTTTAATATGCTCGTACGTCTCGTCGGTATTGTTCACGTACATTATCGAGTCGACCGGCACCACAGGCACGCCCGGCAGCAAGGACACGAACAATGCAATGGCCGATGGATTGGCTGGCGTATCGTGGTACACATCAGCGAAATTCCACTGCATCCAGCTGTGATTGCCGCACTTAGTCACCGAGTCCTCCAATTTATCTTTCAATTTTAGATCTACACGTGAGCTGAGAGTCTTTAAGAACTGTTCATACATTGGCAAGTCAATGCCCAAGGCGCCGTCGTTCTTGGTCTGATATGCTTCGGGGCGTATAATGTCCTCGGCAACGGATAGGAACGCATCGCTGGTCGTGTTCTTTACAACTGCCAAGTACTCGTAGAGCAGATCACCCAAACCTTCTTGGAATGTCGTCTGATAGTGATTATAGAAGCCGTAATCCTCAACGCCGCTGCTCATATTTTTAGGATGTGACGAAATGCTCTCGGATTTGAGCTCGGCTTGGAGTAAAAAGAATTTGGTGTTCTTTAGACGGAAACCCTTGACGCCCAGTCCGAGCAGATGCTTCAAGACGTTGCTAAACTTCTCGAACACAATTGTATCGTTCATGCGCAAATCAAATGTATCATCATCGAACTGCGAGAGCACAAAGTTTTTATCATCGATTTTATTCCAAGCGGTGCGTGCGCCGTCTATCTTCTTCCAATTGGTAGGCTCTTCTATGCCTTCATGCCAAATGAATGCCGAACGCTTGGACTTGTCCTCGAACGCATCCTTGAACAACTGCGAATTCCTATCCACAATGTTCGGCGTCAGATCGAGTATAACCTCAACATCGGCATCCTTATACTGCTCTACCAAACGTTTAATCTGTGCCTCAACTTCGGGTGACTCGACATTGTAAGTTAATGCGGCGGGCAGCTCATAGATAGCGCCACTGGCCTGCAGCTTCTGTGTTGCCGCGACATCATTCGGTGTGGCATCGTCCACTTTGCCGAATTTGGCAAGCAGGCCACGTTTGTACCAGGTCAAAGGCTCCGGTGCTGCGCACTTCGGCGCACCCACAATAATGAGTATGGCGCCCACAAGCATGCCAACCCAGATAGCCCAAAAGGCAACGAAGAAAATCCAACGCAAACGCACCCAGAATGGATCGTTGGCGTACTTCATCAGCTCCTCCTTGCTCATGCCGGTGAAGGCCTGTGTTCAAGCATTAAGATTAGCATATCACATGGTTTTCACTAGCTTAAGCTTACCTTCTCATTGACGGGCCCAATATCGATCTTGGCATCGCCATTCTGGTGATCCCCCTTAATGAATTTCACCTCATCGCGGCGTCCCGACAGTTTCTCATTATCATCAGCACCGAGCATTTGCTCGTCAGCGCCATCGTTTATGTTATTTCCGTCTTGTACCATGTTGCTAGCGTCACTCACCGGCGTCGACTCACACTTGTGGCTGGCTATGAACAATAATAGAGAATGAAAAAAAAGTAAAGTTAATAAATTAAAGTTCAATTACGTAAATTAGCTTGAAAAACACAATTCACTTGCACTTAAGCTGAATTATAATAAAAGCAAACGTCGTATTGTGTGCCACTCACTTCAAATGTAAGTGAGCTAATTTAACGCGATGGCTGCCATAACCCAAGCCATTTTAAATAAAGCGAGGAGAAAAAATTGAAAGCACGATTTTGCAGCCCTGCACGCGAATATACGCACGCCACAAGTATTGTATTGTACATACAAAATTGTTTGCAAGTTATGTGCGTGTGGAAGCTTCGTTCACGTTACACTCGAAAAAAAGCATAGATTGAATTTTCACGATTGCCGTTTGGGGTGAAAAACATGATTATTGAAGTTGTTCTTGCCAATTCGCGGTCCGATATGCACAAAAAGTACCATTAATAAGAAAAGACAACGTGAAAGTACCGAACAAATGTTCTACCTTGAACTAAAAATATAAATGTTGGGCTCAGAAAAAATTCAAGGGTGCCATAAACACGGTCTGCTCTATTTTTTAAGTAAAATGCGAACGTAGCTTAAGTTTACGCTAAATTGGACGCAAGCAAAAATGTGCTCGATTGGCATTTTCTGATTAGCTGAAAATATGTGTACATATTTTAAAACATTTATATTTTATTGTTATACGTTTTTGTATACACATTTTCTTTTTTAAGATACATACATTTGTATATGCAAACTGTTTCAATGCACATAAAAATGATTATTATTAGCAATACACATTAATTGTTACGTCAGCAAATTTTTTGCAAAGCAAAATTCGCCACGCTAATAGATAATTTGAAAGCACTCATTAACTGTATTACTTTAATTAATAAACTAATAAGTAGGGAAAAGGATATATTTACTTGCTGTTGAAAAAATGACCAAGCGGCTGCTGGCTTTTCTTTTTTTTTTATAAAATTAATTATTCTTTTCACGTTTTGCACACGAATCAAATATACATATAGAACTTCACGTCGCAAGTTTCGCAGCCGAACTGTTCTTTTCTCACAATGTTGACTTCACTCTCTTTTCTAGAGTTGCAACATTGAATAACGAATGCATGGTTCTCAGTGGTCATGTGTTTGTGTAAAATATGGAGCGCGTGATGATAACATCACCATCAACATGATGACGGCTTGAATTTTACAGAAACAAATGAAGCTTAAAATACCTTGATGAGAATACGAAAATACATGCAGCGCTGGCCATGGGAGACAGTGTAATAGCAAGGCATATTTCGGTATTACAATGAGCGAGTTTTGCTACTCTTTTACATTTATATGGCAACATGAGCTAAACTAGCTGACAACAAATGCTTATCCTTTAGTTTTATAATAAAAATTCGCTATATCTTTTGTTCAATTTGTGTGTGCGCGCGTGAATTTGAATATTGAGTGCAAACAAATTACAACAACCATAAAAAAGGCCAGAAAACTCGTTGAGTTGGCATAACTGGTCCAGAGAGGCATTCTCGCACACGGTACATGCGTGTACAGCCTGCCATTTTGAAATGTGGAACGAAAATAACGTAGACAAAAAGTTGAAATCCACAATTCAAGTGCAATGTGGACTCTGTATTTGGTTAACCGTGGGACTCATATTACCTGCGGATAGTTGTTAATTTAGCTACTTAATAGTTGATTGCTAGTTTCATTAAATGTTTATGTGTATACGTTAAGTGAGTCTGCATATTATAGTAAAAAGTGATAATACAGCTTACGGGTGAAACAAAATGCTAATACATTGAAAGATGTTCCACGATATGCTTGTTGGCTGTCGGTGTGATTTGATTGATGAATCAAAATCATTTATTACCTGTTTCATTGCCTTGGACTGCATTCTGTAGATTTTCCTCGCCGATTGTTTTGTAGATCTCCTCAGAGTCATTTGTTGTGGCAGTCACATTTTGGTTTTCATTGCAAACTTCGATGCTGCCGCCTTCCTTGACCGTTACGAAGTGCACAAGACGTGAAAATAAATTCATAGTGTTCACTCAACGTTGTGTCGTCTTTATTTGAAACAAAAAATCGACTTAAATATGCAAATGCACACAGTTTACTAATTAGTACAATATTTAGTCGATCTAGTTCAAAGCACAAATAATTCATAGAAACTTGTTTGCAAACCACTTTCGCGCCTTTGACGCTAATAATCTTTTAATTGAATGCGTAAACGTTAAATTTTTCTCACGTTGCGTTAGTTGCCAGATTAGACTGCCTGGTGTAGCAGCAAACTCCAACTGAAGCTGGACACGCATGCTTTGGCCACTTTAAAGCGCTGCGGCCAGCCACGCCAAGCACTGACCAGTCTTTGGTAATTGCAATTTATGTGCCTGCAATGTGCAACTGGTTCTGGCAGTCTGGCGGAGTAATTTCTTTTCTTTTGGTTTTTTTGATTTTTGTTTGGCTTTGGTCTTGCGTTTGATTACTGCAGTCAGTGCAAGAAAAAGATAAATTAAAGAAAAAAATATTATAAACGCATGTACCGCATTCCATGCCCAAATTCAAGTATATTTGTATGTCTGTTTAAAATTTATGTTCATATGTATGTAGGTATGTTTTTGGTTTTTTCTTTACTGTTTTTTTGTTTATGTTTTGTTCACGATATGAACTTGCGATTTTTTGCTGCGTCAGAACTTAAGACGGAAGTACACTGTACGAAATTAAATACCAATTACTGGGGCTGCTACAAATATTTTTGCGCCTTGTGAACTGAACTGAAGCTGGTTCTTTGTAATTCTATGTTAACTTGAATAACTTTGCAAATAACAGAAAAATCTTTGAAAAAGTGGCTACTTTGGATATGAAACATTATAGAGAATTTTTATTCGTCTGGGAACCAAGTTGAATAGGTTAAACGGTTAAGCATTATAAAGGAGATCACAGTTGCAGCAAAGTATAAAACTTTTTAACGTAAGTGTCAAAATTAGCGCAGTCAACATAAAAGAACTCATTCAGGTTCTGTGGCGATCAATGGGACCTAAATGTTTGTGTGTATGTTCCCTATGAATTTCAAAACTACTTGACCGATCGGGATGAAACTTTGGGAAGTTGTTATTCCTGGGAAGGTTTCTGGCACAGTAATTTTAAACTATTTCCCCCTCGACCGCCCCCTCCATATAAGCGAAAAACTAAAATCATTGTATCTCTTGAAGTATTTAAGGTAGGTGGATGAAATTTGGTATATATGTAAAGAATACCGGGAGAAATAAGGTGCATAATAAAAGTGGGCGGTGACACGCCTATATATATAAAAGATAATAAAAATGCATTATATTTTATGAAATTTGGTATATTTGTGGAGGACACCGGGGAAATAAGATACATTATAAAAATGGGCAGTATAACATCTGCCGGGTCCGCTATGTATTATAATCAAAATGAAGCGATATTTTGGATTGCATCATCATGTGAAAAAAAGGGCAGTACAACGTCTGCCGGGTCAGGTAGTATCATATATTTTTAAACAAACTTTATACTTTATATATTACATTAGGTTTTCCTAACATAGACGTTAGTTAGTGTTGCATGAGGATTTTTTCAGGGACCGTAGCGTTTATAAGGTATAACTTAAAAACTTGGACAAAAAAAACTTTCCCCCCTACATTGTCAGCAGCAAACCCCCTTAGACATCATACATTACGATGGATTTCGAGATATAAAAAGGCGATTTGACTTAACATTTTCTAAATATTTTTATTCAAGTGCTTATTTAGAACTTGACTTACTTGATAAGTGATGATCTACATACGAAACCACTAAACAGCAGACGAATCACAGGAAATCGCAATTTTTAACCTAAAATTTTTAACTCTAAACGAAATAAAAATAAGTCTCGCTGACGTTGATTTGATTTGAAGCTGCCGTAAAGTAATTCCCGAAATTGATCAATTTCAGAGCGGAATTAGCTAATTGAGCATGAGCCCATGACTGCAGCAGACACGCAATGCATTATGCCAATTTAGAAGCTATAAAATGCTGTGTGTGGAGCATTGATGCTTAATTCACGTAACCAACTTCAATGGCGTTCCTTCTACATCGTGGCTTATTTCTGTTCAGTGTATTAATCCTGATACTTTGGCTGTGCAAAGGACATGCAGAGGTAGTGAAATAACTATTGGAACATATGGGAATTTAACACATAGTTCATATGAATTCCCAACAGGAGACCACTGGAGTATCCGATGAAGATGGTGACTCCTCATCCGATGAGACGGCAGAAGATTCAAATGAGGAAACAAGACGACGTAAGCGCTCTCCGGAAATTTCCGACAATGATGGGAACGGTGCAGGGAATAGCAATTCACGTGCGGCCATACCGGGCTTACCGGATCCAGCGACTATAATCAAAATAGCTGAAATACTGCAGACTGTAGGCGAGAAAGTTGTGCCGATATTGGTCGAAGGTATGCCAGCAAACAATTTGGTGGGCGAACGCATTGCACGCAATATGAAGTTTCTGCGCAATTTCAAAAGAGAGTTACAGATTTTCTCCAATGAAGTGGCAGCTCAATAGATGTTGATTTATATGATACCAAGCGACTCTTTAGTGTCTACAATAAACTGTGACTCTTCTGTTTACAGCATTTGGCATGGCACTCAGCAGATGATGACCAGTTTGAGGCATAGCTTTGGGCATATTTTTGGTTATCCCTTATCTGAGTCCATTATAACTAAGTAATTACAAAGATTTATGCAATTGTTGTGTGTTTCATTTTTTGTCTCGTTTACTCTTTGCCCAACATATAGAAGGGTGTATAACCCGGTATGGCAAAACATTGCTTACTCTGTAAGTCTTGGTTGAGGCTATCTAAAAGTTTATCGATTGTATAGGATGTATTATGGCCGCACAATAGGTTCTTGCGAAACGTTGCCTTTAATTCTGGCTCGTCTATGATCTTCTTGTCACCCCATTCGTACTTGAGTTTCTTGAAAACGGCGTCTTGCATGCCGCTAACGATAGTGTTCTCCAGACTATCGAGTTGAAATGGTCGGCACTTCTTATCTTTTGAGTCTGCCCATGACAGCCAACAGATAACGAGAATCCAACACAGTTTCTAAAAGGGAATTTCTTTTAAAGCATTGAAATAATAAAAAATAATTCAAGTTTTACCATTTCGAATTTGTTAAACTTAGTAAAGGCGATTCTGGTTTGCTATTAAGCTCTAAACGTCAGCTCAGTCTAATGCAGCAGATATTTAGAAATTAGCAACGGATCATAAAGAAATTAGTAACGCACGAGGGGTGATTTATGAGGGGACCCCATGATTTGATCAGCTTAACTGGCATGTCAAGAGCAAAGAGATTTGTTAGATAGTTTCATAAAATAAAAATTATAAATTTAATTTTTAATTTTGATTGTTTTCTTAGGATCGTATTTATATTTGTAGCAGGTTTCTTTGCCGAATTCAAGTTGGCACATGTAACTCTCCATATTCTCGTTTGACTCCTCAGATCCAACAGACTCCTCAGTTTCAGGTGTTGTAGTTTCTGGTTTTGGCGTCTCTGTTGTGGTTGGTTGGGTGGTTACCTCACTGCTTTCACTGTTTTCTGAGTCAGAATCTCCATCCGTTCCTCCAACTTCCCCAGCACTGTCTGTTGATGCATTCTTATCCGGACTGTTTGTTGTTGGGGCCATTGTTGTTGTTGGTCGCTTCGTCGTTGATTTAATCTTGCTTTGACAGTATTTATATAATTTGCTGATTAAATCCTCCACATTCGTGCCCTTAAGCAGTAATCTGACAACTTTTTTGGCATAAACTTTAAGTTTGGACTTCTTTGGTGGCTTCTTGCTAAACATCTGCAGATGTTCCATTACCACTTTGGCGGCACCAAGTGCAGCAATTTTCACCAGTTCATCCTTATTTAATTGCGGTTTATTCTGATTTTCTTTAACGTTTGCTTTTTCGCCAATTGGTATTCTTTTTCTTGCATATATTAAATTTGGTAACGCACATAGAAAAAGTAACAAGATCCATGGGTAATAAGGAGATTTCTAAGCCGAAGATTTCTAAATTTAGTTCTTAGATCAGCAAAATATTTACACACTTACCATTTCATAAGAACTTTACTTATAGAATAATTAAATTCAGTTGTGAGCCTACAGCTGAGACTTGGCTTTTGAGACAATTAACCATGGATGGTATTAATTTGTAACGCTGCTGTTAGAATTGGAACAGAGTTCTGGTCGAATTAAGTAATGAAACAATTTGTAAACCAATAAAATAACAGTAAAATATGTTACTCAATAAACAGAACTTTTAGTTTCAAGATCCTCTCACACACAATAAGATTTTGACATAAATATGTCCCTTCCATTTGATTATGAGTATTTAATGATTCGCTATTCTTTATTAGGATTTACATGATTTAAATTTTTTTCTTTTTTTGCTTCTTTTTCGCCTTTCTTTTAAGTGACTCCAGCACATCGTCAATACACATTCCCGATTTCAATGGATCTGAGATGCGTTCAGTCCACATTCCCGTTTTTCGTGGATTGTCGCCTGCACAACTGTCCATGACAGTCTTCAGTATAGCCGCGGTTATTGTTTGGATGATTGTCTTTCTCAAACTGTCTTTGTTGATCTTGGCATGGCATTGCCGTAGGTTTTTCAATCGATCAGCATAACTAAGGACTGTTGAGAATTTCAGAGCAATCAATAAGATGCAAATCGTTGCCCATTTCTATGTGATTTCGAGAAAATTTCAGTATATTTAATAGTAAGCAGATTATTTATATTTGGCATACCATTTTGCGTTCGTTGCCTTTCGTTGAAATTTACAGACTGTATAGATTTGATTGTTTTTTAGGGAAATTATAATTCTACATTGGCTGCGATATGGTAAATTAGAATAATTACTTACAGTGAATATCTGTTACAGGTTATTAGGAATCACATTAAATATACTTTTGGAAATGTATAAATATATAAGTTTTATTTATAATTTATTTGACTTTTTTTGACAATTTGCCAGTATTTTGACTTCTGGGTGGTATAATTTTATTAATTTTCAGTGAAGCCAATGGGCTTAAAACCAACATTAAGGCAAAATATCAAGAATATTTAAAAGGCGGGTTTAAGTATGCCATATAATCATTTGACATCAAATTTTTAATCATTTTGAAAATTATTTAATTTTTCCACACCCTGTGTTTTCGTTTTAAATATGCATGAACAATGCAACTTAGCGAACTCATAACTGGCGTGTAAAGGCGGTTGCAACAGTTTACGAAACACTGTGTCTACAGTTTGTTTGTAGCTGTGTGGTACAGTTTTAGAATATTTCACAGTTTGTACAGTATTTTTCGGGTTCGGAACTCGGCTTTTCTCTAGCATAAATTTTAGGAAGTCGACTTCTTCCAGTCGTCCTCAAACTGTGATAGTCTGTCTCAAGGTCTCAAGGTAATCAAGTAGGACTGGCCAAGAGTGGAACTGCAATAAGCCCCACAAGAGGCGTAGACGTGGCAAAACAGTTTAGAAAATTTCTAAAAAAGTTTAATTTTTTGACCGGTTTTGCTTTGACTTGTTCCAAGTGGCTTGGTTTGGTTTTTGTTTTCTGTGCAATTTACACTGCATGTTTGTGGGCGCATAGTCACACTGAACCGAACCAAACTAAGCTGAGCTGAACCTAATAATCAAATCAAAGAAAAGGAAATTAGCAAGTTAAATTTAACTGTCAGAGCCAATTATTTTTGCAAACTGCTGAAAAAAAAAAAAATAAAGTTGGTTTTTTTAAAATAAATTAAATAAGCTAAGCGTACTTTTATGAGTTAGTAATGATGTTAGCAATTTTCAATATTAACAGACTATTCAAAAGTCGACTTTCTTCAATACAGTTGAATCGCGATAAATCGTACCCCGATAATTCGAAATCCCTTCTAATGCGTTTCGGATTATCGAAATTCGACTGTACATGGTATTCTTTGGTATGCTTTTAATTTACATTATAGGCAATTTAATTTAGCCAATCATTTTTGGATTAGTTAAACTCTTGTCTGCTCGAACTGTGTTAATCTTGTAAATATATTCTCGTAAAATGCATAACTGAATATTTTTGAAGACAATCATCAGCTTTGTCTTTATTGTTATTCGTCCCTAACTCAGTACTCAGGGACAGCGGACAGGGAGAATACATTTGTTCACAATAGTCTTAGCGGAAATAAGCTACACTAAGCCGCTGCCTAAGTCTTGCTGAGTTCACGAGCGTGTGAAGCCAATGAAGCCATCAAAATGGCGGCTGGCGTGTCGACAACCGTGTGCGCGTTCATCTGTGAAGTCTACGTCGCTAATGAACAATTAATCATGCCACAGGCAATGCGAAACCGAAGCGAATCTTGCTGAGTCCAAATATGCGCAAGTAACTCATAATGTCCTTTTGCATTGGTGGGTAGGCATTGAGAAAATGCTATGAATTGGCAACAATTCATATAATTTTATCTAATATCTTACTGTGTCCAGGCTCATTAATCGAACTCACGCACGCATGCACGCACGCACACACGCACGCAGCGTTACTCATTAGCGCAGCACAGCAGCAGAGCAGCGGAGTAGCAGAGTGTACCGAAATTGAAACGAATCCAATTGCTCAATGACACTTTCAAATCTTGATACACTTGAACAGAGATTTGGTGAAAAACTAAAAAGAAGCAAAACGTAGAAGGAAAAAAAAAAAAAGAATTAAATCACTCGCAACAATTTCCATGCATGCACAAGCGAGCCTTGCCTGGCCTGGCGTGGCACAGTTGTCGTGCGTGCGTGAGCGAGTGGGCATGAGTAGTGTATGTCGGTAGAATTTATCGCAGTATGTCTGTGATAAACGTTTTATGCCTGAAATGGCTTATCTTGAATTTCAGCTTCGTGAGCACATGAATCGTGCTGTGCTGTGCTGTGCTGTGCTATGCTCTGCCTTGTGGTCTCTTGCCGCTGTTAACTATGTATGAGCAGCCAGAGCAGCCAGCAGCAGCAGAGAACTGAAGTGGAATAGGCATGACAAGGGCGCGGCACAGGAGGCACAATCTCAAGTTACACACTACAGTAATAATTTTACCTCGACTTTTGTTCGTTTTGCTCGCCGCCATTTCCCTCCCGTTCCGACCACGCGTTTTCCTTTTGTGCGGCACAAAGTCACTTTTAACACAACTCAGCGACACAGCGGCGGCGGCGGCGTCGGTGTAAGGTGTTAGGGGAGTGAGTCTGTGTGCGTGTGTGTACATGTGTGTATGAGTGTGCGTCCTTAAGTGCATTGTTAACGTGTGTCTATATGAGTTACTTGTGTGCGTCTCGATGACTTTGAACATTCTCTTGTTTATTTAATGACGCCGGGGAATTTGATGTTTCCTTTCTGCAGCGCGCTTCAACACAAAAGTGCCTAATTTCATCGGGTTCCCTTGTGCGCGCAAGCGACTCTTGTAACTTGTTTACTTTTGCGCATCTCTACACTCCATCGATAAATGAATTATTGAATTTAAAACGAATTTATACGAACAAAAAAAAACAAAAAAAAAAAACAAAAGAGAGAAAAACAGCAATAACGCAAAAAAGAAAAAAAGCAAAAAAGGAAGACATAAAGCAGCGATGTGACATACAGCATAAAGCGGCAGTGATTGGCTTATATGGCATTGCTGTGACTCGTCAATTGGCATATGGAAGCAGCGAAGTATGGCAGCAGCATGCGACAACGCATTGCAGTTGCTTGCCAGGCTCTACTGTCTGACAAATTCCATTCAAGAGCTGCGGTATTGGGGTTAACGCATACATTATGTAGTTTAAGTCAGCGCACAACTTAGTGTGCCAGGCAGCGCTAAGCTAGCTGCAGCAACGTTGCATTTCTCAGCCTACACATGCTGGCACGTTGTTGGTTGACCGTTAAGCAACTTACAAGAAGTTCCCAACAGCGACCTACTTTTGGTCATCTGTAATATGCGATGGGAGATATGTGAGTGTTTTGCTTAAGTCAATTCTTCAGCAGCAAGCGCCGTACATCTTCTGACTGCTATGAGCAAGAATTTTTGCTCAATTAACTGCCATTCTATGGCTGTATATATAAGCATCTATGCTATGTAGCCTTGAGCACCTTTATAAGAGGAGAGCTGCGAGTTGCTACTTCCTGTTGTGTATAAAGCAACAACTTTTAAAATTGCTCGACGAATTAATCAAAATTAAATTTTCTAAAAATTTCTAAATAAAAAATGCTGATAATTTCTTTCTTTCCATTCCATATCATACCATATCCATTCATATGTATGTAGTGTTCCAGAGAAAGCAAGGAACTTATTCAACAATCTCAGGAATTTATTAGCTTTTGTTATGATATTCGTCATTGCCCTACAGAGCATATTTGGCTTATATGAGAAAGCCAAGCAATGTCAGTATATATATATAATAGTATATCTCCACATCTATATACATATTTATGAAAATGAATTGCTAAATATTTTGACCGGACATCAATTGAGAACGGGGTGACCGATTAAGCTGATTTTTTTTTTGTTGTGTTCTTTGTTATCAGGAATATGTTTATATGATGTTTGTATGTGGCCCACGTGATCGTGATATTGCTCAAACTAGTTGATATAGATTTATGAAATTCGGTATATTTGTAATGGGCACCGGCAGGCAAACCTACGTTCGGGCAGGATACGATCTCTGGGTCCACTAGTGCTCCTAATTATTGTGAATTCTAGCTAAATCCAAATATCTACAAAGTTTCATTCTATTAGAGACTTGAAAACAGTTCAGATATCCCCTGTGAAAACTGCTCTGCTTTGTCCATGCATTTGGCTAATGCATTTCACATGTGAGACTCGCCTGTGTATGCACCCAATTTAGCTGACGCCTATGTCTGCTACAGATTTGGTTACGCAGACGACTTGTGTTATGCTTTTTTTGTTTTATCACATGACTCATCTGAGGCACTAAATCAAGCAGCGGCAACTAATTGTGTGCTCAAGTGCTGAGTCCGTCTGCTGTCCGTTACAGTAACCACATGGCAGGCGTGTATTAAATGCAAGTTGAGAGTTTAGAAAACTGCAGCATATTGTTGACAATTTTATACTCGCATGCAGTCGAGCAGAAATCGCTTTTAAAATGCTCAGACGCAGACGCAGACTGCATCTTTCAAATTGAAACCTAATCAAGTATGCATAGCCATAAATGCGTTCAGCCAAGAGAGATGTATTTGATAACATGGCAAATCCAATCGACTTTTGAGGTTTCGAAATGTTTGCGGTCGAACATTTTTATTTTTATTTTTTTTCGAAAATGCAATCAAAACCAAACAACGCCAACAACAACAACAACAGCAAGCGACACGCTGCAACACAAGTGCCAAGTGCCAGCCACAGGGCAGAAGGTAGCGTCTAGGGGGGTAGGGACAGGGCTGCAGCAGTCGTTGGCAAAGTCTGAGCTCATCTTGTAATTGAATATCATCAAGTGGCAAATGCCAAGAGCAAATGCAACGCATGAACGCATATTATTATTATTTTTGAAAGATGATGACGATGACGATGACGTTGAAGACACTCAGCTGAGCTAAGCTGCTGCTGTTGTTGTCTGTTGCCTGTTGATGTTGCTGTTGCTGTTGCTGTTGCCTGTGACTGTGACTGTGAGTTTGCTGCTGATCCGACCACGAGAATGATGAGTGGTTTTTGCTGTATGTCAAAGACAATATTATGTTGCTAATGACAACTGTCTGCCTATCATCATCACCAGTTCCTTTATCTTCCATTGAAGCAATAGGGCCTCAAGGTCTGCTTATAGTTGTGTTTTTTTCTGGTTTTGATTTTTCTCATTTGATTTTTTTTTTTTCTTTCTTTTTCTTTTGTTAATTGTCGCTTGTCTTGTCAGCGGCTGATTATGCGGCAACGTACAGCACTCACAGGCAAACGGACTGAAGACGGACAGCTGGCAGACAGTTGCAGTCCGCTTAAGTAAATTGTCTTGTTTAAGAGTATTGCTGTGTGCAAGCAAAATATTTTACGCGCTCATATGCATATTCTGCTTCCTCTTCATTTTGTACAAATCACGCATAAGTGCAGCTTCCATGCATATGCATATACCCATGTCTGTATGCAGCTCAAGCGCAGCTGAGCATGTCTGTAACTTGAGTCACTCCTGCATTTGCACACGAACCTGGGCATGCAGGCAAGTCAACATGCACACACATGCATGCCTGCATACAACGTATTATGGCTCCTTTGCAGTCCAAGTCCATGTGCACTAAGGATGCAGCTAACGAAAGTAATATGAATACAGTATACTTGTGTGAATTATGCCTTGTTGGAGGTTCGCAACGCATACGTTGGCTATACCAATTCTTCTACACTAGCCTAGGCTTGCCATTAGTTACTATGTTTTGTAAATGATAGCATTTGTCAGTATCAAGATTTTTCTAGATTATTGCAAAAAATAAATCATGCAAAAATTATAATTTAATTATAGCAATAAAGTATTTGAATTAAATAGAAAACAAAGTTTTTAATCTTAAGACTTGACTTAAAAAACACACATGAATAAATATGTCTACTCTAATACTTTATAGTAAATTGTCAATATCAAAATCAAATTATGCTACATATATGAAATATTTTTCTTTTAAAAGAGACTTCAAACATTTTTTTTTTTATATAATATGTTTTTTATACCCTGTACCAAAAATTGGCGAGGGGTACGTTAAAGTTGTGCAAATATATGTAATGGGCAGAAGGAGGCGTGGCAGACCCCTCAAAGTATATGTATTCTTGATCAGCATCGAAAGGCGAGTCGATCTAGCCATGTCCGTCTGTCCGTCTGTCTGTCCGTCTGTATGAACAAACGAATCTCGGAAACGATTAGAACTACAATCAACAAATTTGGCACGAAGACTCTGCCAATTCATAGGCATAACAAGTTTATTTTTCTTTTTCGATATTCGACCTATAACATATAGCAAACGATCGATATTTCAATTTATTAAAGCACTTATTGACAAAACTTATTTGCTACATTCACTTGATCTTATCTTGCATATGAAATTATAATTATTTTACGTATAACTTCTTAACTAAATTTGCATGACACCTTTGTTAATTTCATAGGCATATGGTACGTTATGGTGCTATATGCAAATAGAAATCAATAAAAAATTAATACATTAACAAGGACTAACCCATGTGCAGTAGTTGGTCAAACTTTGTTGTAAAAATACATATAATTCGAGATTAACATTTGACACTGGTTTAGTCGATGACGGAATGTTCGCGCGACGGGTCTTCGATTATGCAACTCGGCTGTGGTTATACAGTTGCATGCTGTTGGGCTACACAAGTTGCCACTTCAAAGGCAATTCGCGTTACCTGCAACGTTCTAAGCTGCTTCTGTGCTACAGTTTGTTGCTGATTTTGATTGCGATTGCCTCATTTCCAATTTACTGTGAAATCAACAAGGTTTTCTTTCATGTATTATTTCATAATAATCAATTAATGCTTCTCATATATCGGCTAGTAATAATAAAATCGATTATTATTTTATTACTCGGCATTGCAGTTAAATTCATACATGAATATAAATTCTACAAAATTTGGAATAAATTTTTGAAATTGCAAACTCGAAGCTACGATGAGCTTGAACACAATTACAGTTCTGAGTTTTATGTGTATTACTTTCTAAGGAGTTTAACCTACATATATCCGTATGTAATCACCTTCATCGATTATTTTTTGTATACCGACGTTGAGGATAATCTCGGCTTATATTTATTTATACAAATACACTACCTCTACACTCGAAGCATATTATACTCGGCGGTGTTCACTTATGCCTGGCTATTGCTGGAAATCAGCGAATGTTTGCATTCGCTTACGCTTCGCAGCGTATGCGACGAGCGAAAATTGTGGCAAAATATGCAACTGCAGGAAAAACTGCAACGTATCCTGGCAGCAACGCACAGCACTTACTGTTGGCAGGTGCTCTTTGTGTTGCTCACATTTCTACTGGATAACACGTTTATATTCTACATATCCTATGTTTATTACATCGATAAGAAACAGTCCAAAATTTATGGTTTTTATCATGCATTCACATTTTTTACATGTTTACTCGATGTGATTTTATTGAATTTCATTAGTGAACGCGTGACTACAAAGCAAATGAATTTCTATGCCAAAATGACGTCACAGGCTGGGCAATTGGAAAAAGACGTAAGTTTCATAAACTCCAAATTAAGAATTTTCCTTATTCTTATCACTTCCAGTGCAGTATGTGGGAAATAATGTGGCCCATAAGACAGAAGACAAAAACCATTTGTGGCATGTTTAACTTGAACCGTCGCTTCGCATTTGAGCTGCTAAGTGCCAGCCTTTCGTGTGCTATTATTATTCTGCAATTCGATTATATATATAATTAGATTTTTATACTCATAAGTTTAAATAGCCAAATCCCTTAAGAAAAAGAAACCTATTCAGACTGACTAAAAGTCAATCCTGCTAAACTCATTCGGCTACCAAAATTTTTATTAATTTGTAACTGTGTTTGTTTTAAAAAAATGTACTTTCTAATTAAATATTCGTTCGATTGAGTATTAATTCTAAAAATTAAAAAAAAAAAAAAATTTGTGTATGGCTAAGCATACGCTTGGGTTGATGTGAAACATGCATTGTACAATAGCTGCTCCATCTATAGAATATACATAGAGAGCGAGATAAAAAGAAAATATTCATATTTATTTAAATGTAAGTAAAGACGCTAGAACGAGATTAAAGATGTATCACATCAATAAAACTGCAAATTGATTAAAAACAAAAATAAAAACCAACTAAAAAAACTTCTGCCACAAGATTTGAACCTGCGTCCTTATTTATGCTGGTCAGCGCCTTTACACACTCAGCCAAGAAACTTTGCGGATCGATATTGCTTAATAAGGTATTAAGGCTGTTAGATTTAGATTACTGCATTTGGTTTGCATAAACCGAACGCGTCATGTCACGTGACGTTAATATTTCATTTCACTGTAGCGAGATTAAAGATGTTTCACATCAAAAAAAGAGTACAGTTTTACAGTTTTTTATGCTCCACATTGCTTGAGGTAAATAAAATATAATTAAGATCCTGCAAAACGGAACAATATTTTGGTAATTGGTAGTTGACGAAAAAGATTTCTTTTGTTTTATCATTTGCATCATATTGAAACATGACATTGTTAGACCACAAATCTCCGTGATTCAAGGCATTAAAATTATTTGGGTCTACTTTGTGAAGTTTTTATAAAAATTCGAAAAATTTTCTTTGGCAGCACTTTCTATAAAAGAAAAGGGATTAACAAGAAAATTTTCAAAATTATGATAAATTTTTATACATACTACGCTTCATTTCCTTTGTAGGTGGCAACACATTCCTCCCACATTTTCACTTGTTTTTTTCTTTTAGCATATGGACCCCTGACATTCGTACGCACCGCTGATGCCGCATGCCATTGTGCAATTTTACGCAGGACGATTTGTGTTTCTAAATTTGCAAATTTTCACAAAATTTTCGCCTGCAGTCGTGTCTGGTATAATTTTAAGGCTCTTGATCCTCAAATAATTTGGCTTTGAGCCACTTTGGTGTAAGATCCTTTGCTGCTTCGTCAATTATAGTAATTGGTTTCGTGTCCTTATTAGCTTGCGTGGACAAAATATTAAAGCAACAAATATAATCAGTTTTGGATTGGCTACAGGGTATTCTATAGTCAGTTATAGCCGCTGCCTTTCTGGTTTTCTTTCACGTTGAATGTGTCATACACACATACATACATACATACATACATATTTGCATATATTCAGAGTGAGCAGTGTACAGTTATGTATGGCTTTTGTTGCTCTATGCATGTTGCTAATATAAATTGAAGCGCTATGAGATATGCGTTTTATATATACACATTTTACATGCAACTTGGCTACACGGACATTGCAATGTGAACTGCGCAGAAGAACGTGTGGCATGCTACACTTCACTTATGGATATTTATGTGTCTCGTTTGTCTCCCAAACCAAAAAAAAAAAAACAAAAAAAAAAAAGAAGAAGTCGAGAAAACCAAAAAACAGAATCTCAATGAAAAATCTCACTTACATCCTGCATGAATTATAATATTTCACTTTGTCTAAGTCAAGTCGACACTCGCTCGGACCAGGCGACCGACCCGGCAGCTGCTGCTCAGCGCTGTTTGCCTGCCATGTTGTTGTTGCATGTCCACTGTGGCCTGCATATGACGATGGGGCAACAACGCTTTGGGCCAAGTCGAGGCGTCCGTCCACGTTGACTTTGTGTGTGAGACTGTCTGTCGGTGCGATACGCGTTTGCTTTGCACTTTTTGTTGTAGTTGTCTTAGGCTTTGTTGTTGTTGTTGTTTGTGGTGTTGTGATTTTAAAAGGCCAAACATGCAGCACACACACACTACACACAAACTCATACACTTGGATTTTATTTGCTGAACAAACAATTTTATGTTGTTTTTTATGTTTTTAGTTTTTTTTTTTAAATAAATATTTTTTTTTTTTTTATTTTGTTTGAAGTTTGTTTATTTTTCTTTTCATAAAAAAAGTTTTTTTTTTTTAACATTCATGTGTTTGCTACATCACTTGATTTTTTTCTCTCAATATTTAATTGATGCGTTGAGTTGAGTTGAGTTCAGTTGAGGTCTTCATGCATTTGTAGTGTGTCAACAACAACAACAACAACAATAACAAGAACAGCATTATCATCATTATATAGACAAACACTTGATACTTAAAAGTTGTGCGCTAATTGTGAGTTTCATTTCATTTCATATGAGTTTTGCTACGTTTGCCCCGAGACTCTTGAACTTTAAATTTTTTTAGTTTTGGTTTTTTCGTGGTTTTTTTTTTTTTTTTTGTTTGTTTTTTAATGAGTGGTTCGTGTCTGTGTAGAAAAGCACTTGAATAATCGAATGAAGCAATAAACAAAACAAAAAAAAAAAACAAAATAAAAATAAAAGAAGTAGAAAAAAAAAGAAAGAGCTAAGATAAAACATGCAATGCCAGGCAGGCGTCTTCGCTTGTTTTGCTGCAGCAGACAACGGAAATCAATTTGGTTACTTGTTGTTTATTGTTGTCGCTGTAATGTTTATTGTTGTTGTTGTTGTAGTTTGGCTGGTGTTTGCTTAAAATGTTTTATGCAGTTTGCATGCTCACAGCGCATTTTGCACTGTCAAGTTTTGCTGATGCTGCTGCTTCTGCTGCTGCTGTGGTTGTTGTTGTTGCTGCTGCAGCTGCTGCTGTTGTTACATTTGATAACATGTTATCAAGTCTTGTCTTAGGCAATAGGCAAACCCTAAAACTGCCGTCAACTATTGTGTGTTTTGTAGTCGTTCGACATGACAGCAACAGCAGCTGAACATTTTGCAATTATTTAATTTGTGAAAAGCTTTCAGACATGCAGCAGAGCCACAATTGTGCAGCAAGCTTTAGGTAACCTACCTACTAAATTTTGTGTGCTCAATTGGCTGTGAAATGAAATGAGAACAGCCGCAAAGAGCGGTTTTCAAACACACAAAGCGCAGCGAGCTGTGCAAGGGACCGGTGACATATTAATGCTGCTTAATCCTTGCATGAAAAGGACCCTTTGCTTATGCTAGCTAATGACTTAACTAACTCAGCTCATATACATATGCATGCATTTTGTTAACAGGTTAATCAGGTGTAAGAACATTGCTGAGCATGGCTGATAGTTTACATAATAATTTATGGTATAGTAAAAAAAATTTTATTAAATTAAAGTTAAAAATTTAAGTTAAATTAGGTTTTTATTTAATAAACAAATAATTTGAATACAAAGTAAATAAAATAAAAAACAAATAAAAGTGTTGAAACATGTTAAATTTTATTTTACAAATTTGATTTTTAGGAATATTAAGTATGTTGCGCATCGAAGTTGTTGTAAATTATGAAACTGTATATCGATGTTTTTTGGCAGTTAAATAAGATTTAGCTGTACATGCAAAAAATAATATACATATCGCTAACGTTTAACTAAAGTGTTATAACTCAAAAAAATGAAATTTTTTTGGAAACGCAAAAATCTTTTGGAGCTAATGAACCTTGTTTCTCAATTAAAGTGTGGATTATTTAGAAGCAGGTATGAGCGAATATAGTTTCAACACACACGTAAAATTAGACTAAAAACATTCACTAAACACTTTTACCTATTGCGATCTAGTTGGAATGCAATCTGAAGAGAGGCATTACTGTATTTTTAAAGCAAATTAAGGCAAAAAATTACATCTCTTTCATGCTGATAGATATGCGTATGATAAACAGTTGAGTAAAATGTTAAATCAAAAATGACAAATTTTGAGTTGTGACACTTTAGTTAAACGTGTGCGATATGTACATAAATTTTAAAATATTATACAGTACTTTTCGCTTATAACGATCTTCAAGGAACCGGCCAAAATGGTATATTATAACCGAAGTTCGTTATAACCGAAGACTCGAACAAAACAATTTATGAATATGCACATGGAAAATGGTTCGTTATAAGCGAAAAATACTGTATATTTCTCTATCTCTCTCTCTCTCTCTTTCTCTCCCACACAACACTTTTATGTTGCATGTGCAAATTTTATTTAATAATTGTAACTCATTTATGAAAATATTTCACATTTACCATTTAGCTTATTCTATCGTAAGTATTTGCTATGCTCTGTGCCAACTTAGTCAGAAAGTAGCTGCTGATTTGCCACGAACTGCACGCATTACAATTGTAGTTCGTAAAAACTGTTACGCAGCTCTGCAGCATGTTGAGGAAAACTCATAGCGCAGCTCGAATTGAACTGAGTTGAGCTAAGCTGACAAAGAACTAACTAAGCAAACAGGCAAGCCGAGAACTTGGTAACTTGGCACTCATATGGAAAAGCTTTTAACAATAAGTTCAGCAAATATGCCAAAAAAATAAAACTCAATTGCTCACGGAATTGGAATTGTTAAGCAAACAAAGCGACAGATGAAGATAAAGCCAAGTGAAGCAAAGCAAAACGAAGCGAAGCGAAGCCAGGCCAGGCCAGTCTGCTGGCATAGACATTCATGGCAGTCGAGAATGTTTTACAAATGCCAACTAATTTACGAGTTGCGGAGTCGCTATTGTTAAACATGGCAATGGCACTTGCGTTGAATACCCGCTCGCACACGTAATATTCGAGTGCTGTTGCCTTGGTCAATTGCAGACAACGTGTATTGCCTAGAATATGCCAGCCAAAGACAGACTGGCAGACAGACAGACCGGCAGACAGACAGACAGATAGGCAACGGCAGGCAATGAACCATTGAACCAAGCCAAAATAACACATCTTCATTGTGTAAATAAAATGTTCAAGTGTTTTCTCTATAAACACAAAACTTAATGATGTTGATTTAGTACAACAGCCACAGCAACAGCCACAGCAACAGCAACAACAACAACAACAACAAGAACAAGAACAATAATCACAGCAACAACAACTTCGGCTCATTGCCGCCAACGTCGTCATCAGGCGAACTCAAATTTGCGCTTCTTGTTGTCTTTGTGATTATTTTTTAATTTTTTTATCATCGTTTTTTTCTACACTACATTTTTTTTTTATTATTTGTTTTTTTTTTTGTTTTTTTTTTTTTGTTTTTTTAAATGTTCTGTATGGCAAAAATTGTTGCACAAGCTAAAAGTAAATGTTGTCTTTTGTTTGGCATCTCTGTGGCTTTGCTGGCTGCTGTTAACGTGTTTGCTGTTGCTGTGGTTTTTGTTGTAGTTGTTGTTATACGACATGATTTGCAAGTTATACAAATTCATTCACAGCTCAAGCTTAACACACAAACATACACACACACACATACAGACTCTGGCATGTAGCAGCCGCATGTCTGCTTCATTAACACATCTTTAATGGCCAAACGCGATGTTGTGCGCGCAAACGATCTGACGAAAGCGAACTTGGCTGCGGCGTCAGCTGTCCGACTGTCCGCATTGTGGGCCATGCACTGCTGCGTGCACTGGCAGACACACAATGCTTGCCTGCCTTTTGCTGAGCTATGCTAAGCCAAATGTGTGTTTGTGTGAATGGGTGTGTGTGTGTGTGTGTGTGTGTGTGTGTGCATTTGAAAAGAGGTGTAAATGGTTTCGGCAACGCTTAGCATCAGTCAGAGTGCCAACATTATCAACATCATCAGCAGCATTTCTTCTTTATGGAATTTATTTTTTTTTTTAATTCTTTTTTTTTTTTTATTTTTTTTTTTAGTTACGCTTCTTCTTCTTCAGCTCCTTTTGGCATATGCGGGTATTTCTGTTCAATTAGTTGCCATATACTAAATATGATTAGCGTCTGTGAAATATCGGAACGTAACGCGTCCGCAGGCGCGAAATTGTTTGCATTCACTGCTCTGTGAAATTTTCAATTTGTTTTGTTTGTTTTCAAATTGTAACCAATTTCATGCCAAGAATTCTTTTTGTTGCGTCTCTTCTAGGTTGCCAGTTATGCGTGCATGACTTGACGTCTATTGGAGCAGCTGACAGAGTTCAAATTTTATTTCCACGCTTTGTTTATTTAAACCGAAAAAATCTATGCCTTTTTCAAGTAAACTCTAACTGTGAAATATCGCAGCTTTATGCCCATTAATAAACGTAAAGAAACTTTTGATTTTCTAGCATGCAGACTCTAAACGATAACAGCAATTGCCACGCAGTCTTTCGCAGCAGCGGCAACAGACACAATTACTCCGATAATTAATGCCACGCAGGTCGATATTGGCTCTGCGTTGACTCATTGCTATTGCATATTAGAAAGAAAACTACAAAGGCTGTGTCTATAGTTGGACGCACCCGACTATAGAATACCCTGTACCCAATCCAAAATTTAGTAAATTTTTTTAGGATTTTAATATTGTGTTTAAATTATGTAACGATATTTCAAGAAACTAAAAATATTTTCTTAGTAAATGTTATTTTTCGGCCCATCGTTCCTATGGCAGCTATGTGTTATAGTAAACCGATCTTAATCATATTCAGGGTTATCATTGGATATTATCTGAAATTCTCAAATTCAAAATTTGGTAAGGATAACTTAATAAACAGAAAAGTTTTCACAGCAAATGTGGTTTTTCGTACGATCGTTCCTATGGTAGCTATATGTTATAATAGACCGATATTTATAATATTCGGGAATATGATTGCATATTACTTAAAATTATTAAATCTAAAATTGGGCAACGCTATCTTAATAAACAAAAAAGTTTTTTTCAGTAAATGTTGATTTTCGGCTGATCGTTCCTATGACAGCTATATGATATAGTAAACCGGTATATATAATATTGAGATATGTAATTGGACATTAGCTAAAACTTTTAAATCCAAATCTTGTTAATAATATCTTGAAAAACAAAAGGGTTATGGTTACTAAATGTGGGTTTTCGGCCGATCGTTCCTATGGCAGCTATATGTTAAAGGTCGAATATCGAAAAAAAAAAATAAACTTGTTATACCTATGGATTGGGCGAGTCTTTGTACCAAAGTTTCGATGCTGATCAAGAATATAAATACTCTGTGGGGTCTGACACGCCTCCTTTTGGCTGTTATATACATTTGCACAATTTTAATATACTCTTAAACATATATTGGTACAGGGTATTAAAAAAAAAAACATTGAATTTTGGATTGTATACTGGTGTGTCCGATTATAGCCCCTGCCTTTCTGGAATAGGTATTGAAGTTTTATGCAGAATATCTTTTACGTATTTATATGAATTAAAAGTTTGCAGTTTTATTATGCCAATTAAGATTTTAAAATTTTTAATGCTTGTTTAAGATAATAATGACTTATTTACATTTTGTGTAAAATTCTTTTAGTTTAAAATTTCGCTATGCATATTATTGTTTTTTAGGATGAACAATCAATAGATCATTAAGACAAGAGCAAGCGCAGTTCATTTGTTGGCATTAATTTGGAAAAAAAAAAAAATAAAATAAAATTCCGTCTTTATCGCTTTATCGCTTCTTACTAAAAGAAGTAATTCTTCAGCTGCTTGCTACATTCTGCAGATGAAAATCTATCGTTGAAGATGAAGAACTGTCTTTGAAGAGGTTCATTTGTCTCTGTACATAGTTCGTATCACATCTATCGTATCTGTAACATACTTAAGTCTGCTTATAACGTTGTCTACATGGAATGCTGTTCTTTTTAGGAGTTCAGCAAATTGAATTCGCTACTTTTAAAAAATAAATTATTTAACTGAGCAAAATGTGGTTAGTCTGCACTTTACATTTGCTTATTTAAAATAAACTAACCGTAAGCTGGCATGCAATCAGCATTGACTCGTCAATGGCTTTAATCAAAGCACCTCCTTGCGATGCTTTTGTGGCAGACAAAGTTGCTGGCAACAGTCAACGAAGCGCAAAAAGTCAATTGGAAGTCACACAAAAAAAAAAAAAAAAAAGGAAAAGCGAAATGCCGGCAGAAGCCTTTGGCAAGACTTTCTTTTCACAACATGCTGCGCTGATTAAATTTCAATTCAAGCCAGAGCACAATTTCGCAGAAACTAAAATTGCATTCATGCTCACACAAAAATATAAAAAAAAAAAACACAACAGAGTAACGAAGAAACGAAGAAACCAGCTACATTTCAAAAGTATCTTTATCATCAAAATCAATTTATTTCAAAGGTATTGCCGTGAATTTCTATATCAAAAAAACAGGAGGGGGAAAAAAATACCACAAATAAATAAATAAAAATCGGCAGTACGCAGCAGAGAGTATCTGTGAGGCTTGCAAACGAACGTACACAAATTTCCATTTATCAGAACGTGGCGAAGGTCAAACAGCAAACGAAGCCAAGGAGCAGCCAAAGAAAAACCTCACAGTTGCAGGTTTTTCATGCGAATTGTAAAGTTTTTCACGTGCCCAACAACAGACAGCGGCAGGCAAGCAAACAAAATACTAAAAAGCATCTTGGCTATCTCTCCCTGTGTGTGTGTGTGTGTGTGTGTGTGCAGAGTAAAGCAAGAAAGGCAAACTGTGTGATAATTATCAGTGGAACACAAGACGCTGGCAGGTAACAAAGCAAATACAGGAACTCGTGCACAAGGCAGCGACAGCAGCGCAGCAGTGAAACCACAAAGGCAACAACGGCCAGTAAGACAAGTTAAAGATACAAATGCGAAACCGACTGCGACTGCGAATAACAAAACTTGCAGATACTTTAAATGCCTAACATGCATGCAATGCAACGTAGCCAAGGCGCGCCGGCCGAGAGATAAATGACATTGCACAGCAGCAAGCCAATAGCAGCCAGCAGCGAACGGGAAGTCGGCAGCGAGTGCGCGGCGGATGTGGCAAAAGGATGCCTGCTGCAAGGCAACACACGCTGGAGTAGACGACGAACTTAAGCAGCATTATGTAAGCAGTCAGCTCGAGCAGCATAATCCAGCGTAGAACTTAGCGCAGGCAAGAAGCGGCGACGGCAGCTGCAACAGCATCAAGTATTGATGCAAATGCAGTCACATACAAATGCAAGAACAGCAAAGGCGAAATTAAAATAAAGGCTGAAATATGAAAGCAGGCAAAGTAGAAGATTTGCTTACATTTTATTGTTCAAATTCTAAAGAAACAAAAAGCGAGCAAAGCAGCAGCGCAGCAGCAGAGAAAACCTGCAGACTGCAGTGCACTCAGAGCGCATTGAATGAACTCATTGACGAAGTTGCAAACTACTTAGCCGTTTGTTTGTTTGTTTGCTTGCTTGCATGCATGTGTGTGTGTGTGTGTGTGTGTGATTGCGAGTGTGTGCCGTCCTTCACCCAATAGTTGCACACAAAATGCGCAGAGAGGTGAGTGAGAGCACAACAAGCGACAGAGAGACTGGCAGGCAGACAGGCCGTCAGACAAGGCAGCCACTTGTGCTAGCATCTTTATAGTCTCCGCGCTAACGTCAGTGACGTGAGCATCGTCAGCAACGTCATCGTCATCGTCAATGTGCGCTGCTCAGCGTGCGACTTCGTCATTACAGTCACTGGCTTGGAAATAATTTTCGCTCGCATGCGCGCATACAGTCGTCTCACACGTCGCATTTTATCTGCTTTGCCGTACTTTTATTTTTATTTTTTTCGTTCTTTAATGCCGTTTTCAATAGTAAAGTTTTAGAAAACCACATGCCAACGCGTCGTGCAATTGTGTAAAGTGTGCACAGCCGCCGTAAGGACATCATAGGCAGGCAGGCAAAGTGGCAGCCGAGCTGCCTGCCTTATGGTGCAGCGGCAGAGTTAGAGACAGGCAGCCAAGACAGACTGCTGCTGTGACTCGTTGTGACTGCTTATTGTTTTTGTCAGCATTTGTTCCTGCGCCGGCTTTGTATCTGCCGCAAGCTGCTTACGCAAATGTACGCATAAACTCAACTCAACTCAATTCAACTCACACCAATTCAACTGAACTCAACACAACCCAACTCAACTCAACTCAGCTGAACTCAACACAACGGCATTGTCTCATTTTTTATTATTCAGCTTTTGTTCTACGTGCTGTTGTTGTTGTTGTTTTTTGTCAGCTCAAAACTTTATGCCAAAACTGTCGTGCAATATTAGTCGCAGTCGCTAGGCATGTGTGACACATGTTTTTGTTGTTATTGTTATTTGCTATTGTTGCTACTGCAGTTGTCTCTGTCGTTTTTTTACTTTATTTTTTGTTTTTCTTATTTGCCGTCACAGCCGTCAGCCGCATGCATGCCTGAGTCTACACACAAATACTTGCTAAGAGTTTTGACAAAAAAGCGACACACAATTTATGCAAGCTAATCGAGTTATGCACAAATGCACAAATTTTGGCCAGGTCGTGTACTTTGTGTGCCTGCCGTCGCATGCTTTTATGTCTGTGCAGGCTTCACTTTAAAGTTGGCAGATTTCAGCGCACAATGAGTGCCGAGGATGTTTTTGCGACAGATTGCCTAGCCTTGGCACATAAAGCAACGTCATTTGGCATGCTGGCTTCAACTACATAGAAACGTACTTGTTAAGAAGAAGAGTAGGAGAAGAAGCAGCAAACCGTTCCGCTATGAGTCAAGCTTTGCAGTGACTTCTTCACAAATTTCTCTTGGCTTTTTGACAGTCGAGTAGCAATAGATTATTTATTTAAACAGCACAGATTTCCCAAAAGTCATATATTATGTCATTTGAGAGCAACTCGAACGTTGCTGATAGTTCGTTATAGCATTGAGATTTGAATAGCTATGCAGCACAGGACTCTTGAGGATTTGCGTTAATGATAAATCATTATTATTGTGTCCTAAGTGGATTTGTTTTAATCTTTTTAGGCATCAGTTCAGGGTTAGAGTAATGCTTTAACAATTAATACTTTGCTGCTAGAAAATTCAGCTCTACTTCAATGAAGTTTTTTTTAAGGACTACAATAATCTGTAATCAACTATGGTGCAGTGCATCTTTGTCCACATGACTTCAGCAGCGTATACCTGCATAATAAGCAATTTGCTGTACTTTGAGACATCTGCAGCCCTGTTCAGTGCATCGACTGCTTTGAATGGTCACTCGGCACACATGGCAGCATAGTTGATAGCCACTTTGGCTCAGAGCATAGGCTGCAATGAAGACTAAAGCCTTAGTCCGTCTCAAGTACCAGCATATTTCAATGGCAACTATACTTGCGCCATAAGTATGTGGCAAATGAGTTTTGCTTTTTTTTTCTCTTCGGAAATCACATACCGCATAAGCCGATAATTGGTTAACATAATGAAGAAATTACCAAGGAATGGTGAGGACAACTGTGTAAAAGAGAAAGAAAAAGAGGGTGGATGGCAAATAGTTCGACTAGTTGAGCTATGCCGAGCAGTCGTCAGCTTTTGGCTGTTTATCTTTTGTAACACGTTCTAATTCACGTACACTTTGCTAAGCACACACACACACACACTTGTGTCATTTCGTGCAGGACGTCTTTGGCCTGACGACGACTTGTCTTGCCGCCAGAGCACACATGACAGTTTGCTTTAATGGCTTTGTTGTTATTATTTGATGTTGTTGTTGTTGTTGTTGTCTTTTGTCGTTGCTGTTATTTTATTTTACCCACAGCTATGACGCCCTAAGCTAAATTGCTACCCGCATGTCGGACGCTCACTGCTTGTCATGCATGTCCTTTGGCAATTTAGTTATCCTTCGCAAAGCAATTATTACGCCGTTTTATCTGTGAAGTCTATTCGCATTTCGGTTTGTCCTTCAGTGCAACAATAAGACTTTATATACATATATATTTTGTGCGGGGCACAATAGCAACAACAACAACAACAATAATAGCAACTGTGAGAAATATATAAGCAAACATAAAAGAGGCATGACTGCAAGAATAAAAGAAACTCTGACACATATGTTGCACTCGCTTGACAATTAGAGAAGCTGTTGGAAACATTTTTCTTTGTCAAGCTGCTGCCACATATATATTTTTTTTGTTTGTTTTTTTTTTTTTTTTTTTAGCTTTAGTTTCCTTTCTTTACGCTATTGTCGTTATTGTTGTTGTTGTTGTTGTTGCATGCTCGCAATGTTTTGTTTTGCATTTTATTGCAAATTATCTGAGGCAGTCCGCATGACATAAACGTGCACGTTGAATAGCTGCAGGATGTAGCACGCAACATGGAACTTCTCTTTCTGCAATGCACAGCTTTGAATTACATTTGATGCTTTGCCCCGCAGCACACAGCAAATTAAAGTTTCATAAAATTTAAACAAAACAAAATTATGTAAAAATCTAAATTAATGTCAGTTTTGTTCGATTTAAAACTAAGACTGAGTTTATAGGGGAATATATGATATGCCAAGGTTTGATTTGAAAAATTCATTAAAAAAAACTTATACATTAAAACGGAACCGAACTTGCTAAAATTGGAACCTTTAGCCTTTAAGCTAAAATGCCTTGTTTATGCGTTCATTGTCTGCACTGTGTTCCCTTTTCATTTCAACATTTTTTGTTAACTGCCTTGATGCATTTGCCAATTGCTGGAGAGTAGGAACTTCGCTGCCTTGCCGCTGTCTTGAGACTGTTTTGTTCAGTTTAAGCCGCTGCAGGGCAGCTTTTGTTCTTGAAGTGGCCAAACGAATTATATAATCAGAATTTTAAAATCTTTTTGTATACCCTCACGTATTTTTCTGTGCCTTGTTATCGCATGAGAGCCATTAAAATTAATCCAACGAATGCGAGGCACTTTGCTTCTTGCTAACAAGTCTTGTCTTGCATAAACAACTCAGCAAGTGAATGGAAGCGACTGAAACTGTATATCAGGGATCTCCGCCTACGGATTTCATGTTTTCTTCTTTTTGGTACTTGAGATACAATATTATAAAACAAGGGCCGTGCATACAATTTGGAACTTGTAACAATTACATAAAAACATACGCAGTTGAAAACATTTTTTCACATAATTCCAGCTGCCAAGTCCTTGCTACTAGGCAGTTGTATCTAAAAGAACAAAGCCTTTGGAATGTTATAACTTTATTGCATGGCTGTCACATAAGCAACTGTTAAGTCAACTGTGTTGTGTAAGCAGTTCAATTTTCTGGGTGTCTCCTGCTACTTTATGCAGATAAGTTATGACGTCTGTTTTAGGTGAATGTAATCTGTGCATGGCAGCCTTAACATAATGCATAGATCGCTGTACACCAGGACACTCGCTTAAGCACAACACTAAGCTGAACTTCAGATATTCTACTCCGTTCTCTTATATTACAATGACTTCACTGCATATGAATTACTCATATTTCTGTAGAAGTGAAGCTTGAATATATACGGTGATTCATTAAGAGGTTTTTTTTTGGCATGCTGTCATGTTATTTTTATTCAGTAATGTTTGTCAAATCATCATGCAAAGACTCAGACCGCAAAACGTCTCCCATTATCTGTGAAAAATATTTTTCGTGCACTTCGAGCATCATATGGGACGCATCATCGGCCTACCGAGACCACTATTGCCAAAACCATCCGTAAATTTAAGTCGCAGTGTACGCTTTTGAATGATACGCCATCAAACAGACTACATCTAGCCCGTAGTGAGAAGAATATTGCGGCTGTAGGTGAGAGCGTGGCTGAAGGCCACGAGCAATTCATTCGACGCCAATCTCGCCTAGATCGTGTGATATCACATCTTTCGATTTTTTTCTCTGCGGCTATGTGAAGTCTTTGCCGACAAGCCAGCAACGATCCAGGACTTGGATGTCAACATCACTCGTGTTATTGGGCAGATACCGGTTGAGGTAAGAGTGATGCAAAATTGAACCTCCCGAATGAACCACCTAAGACGAAGTCTCGGCCAACATTTGAATAAAATTATTTTTCAAAAGTATATGTCAGAGAATGTTCTTTCAGGACTTAATAAAGATTAGGTCATCCAATTTCTCTTAGTGTGTTTTATTTACAATTTAAAAAAAAACTTCTAAATGTTTCACCCGATATAACATACTCGTATATAGGAATGATATATGTATGTAACAAATTATATACAGCGAAAGTTCCCAAAATGGACAGACTCATAATCGGACAGCTCTCATAACCGAATAAATTTCGCAAGCTATTCATAATTATTTTTTTATAAAAAATACATTCCTATAACCGGACAGTTCCCATAACCGGACAAAAATATCGTGACCCCTCGGTGAGCGATTATGGAAGATTTTGCTGTATTTGTTATATTTAATTTAATATAAGTCTGAAACATTGTCTAGCTTTCCTATATTAACATGATCCGACATTTTGCGGTATTTAAATTGTTTAATGTGCCTGCACCATAGTCAGTGATACAATTTTGTTTTTCTTATTATTATAAATTAGGTTATACTGCCTACAATGTTATTCAGTAAAATATAAAAACAAAATACTTAAATAAAGCCAAAACGTGCAGCTACTTTAACGTCGCTATATTATTGTTATTATTATTATTTTCAAAAATCTTCTCATATTGGTATTTTGGCAATCTTGTCATGATATAACGAAATTTAAGTAGGTTAATCCAATTAAGCGGCGTCCGTCAATGTCTTGACTCCCCGCAATGAAATGAAATTCATAAAATACTTTTAACAATCTGCGCTATACTCATACATACGTCGTTGCCTTGTCCCATTTCTAGTCCAACAGTGAAATAAATCCGCTTATACAAAAATACTTCAATGTTGTTTTTGTTGTTGTTGTTGCTCTTGCTTTTATTGGGTTTGGCAGTCATCCCTCAGTTGTAGTCAATACGCCTGTGTGGGACTGACACACGGCCACACTGCCACACAAGTCAGCAAATCTTCGCCTCACGCATCAATTAAGTCAATTTTACTGTTTTGCGTATAACAAATAACAACGTTAAGAATTTTCAACGCATACGCAATATTATTAGATTACATGAAAATAACGACGACGACGGCGGCGACGACGGCGACGACACAATAACAAAAAATGAAATGAAATAAAATTGACATCATTTGCCGTTAAAGACCTAAAACGAGCAGACAGACGAAGAGAGTGAGAGGCAGAGAGACAGAGAGACAGACGTATGTCAGTACTCCCCTTCAACTTTGTGTATAATCGACAACGCACGCATTGCGAGGGGTGCCATAACAATTACTTGTACGTGTGCGCCCACACCGCAAGCAGACAACAACAACAGCAATAACAAAAACAACATGCAACTGCCGCCCATGCCTTAACCCAGCGCACATGTACCTATGCGACATACGCACTTCCCATGTCGGCATACTTCCCCATACATAAATACGCGTGTATTCCGTAATATCCTGTGCCGAGTCAAGAGTCAGCAGGCGGCATTATAAGCACATTAACCGACTAAAGGCAAACCCTATCTGCTGCCGAAACACACAACACACAACACAGCGCAGAACAGCAAACTGAACTGAACCGGCATATGAGCAGGCACAGAGTCGTGCAGGCCAAGGGGGCGCAGGGGCCACAGTCACAAGTGGTTTTTATACATTTTATTATTGAATATCATTAAGCGAAACGCGGCAATGTCGATGACGGCGACCCTTGCGCACTACTCAATAACGGGGCGAGTCGCCCTTACCCTAATCGTGCTTATCCTGCTGCTCTGCATGTGCGTGTGCACGAGTGTCTTCACCGCAGCGCGACAGGGTGAGGTTGAGGGGGAGATGTGGCAAAACGGGCGGGCGGGCGTTCGTAAGCTGCTGATGATGATTTTGACGTTTTGGCATGACCGGAAAATATAATCGCGACAATATTTTGTGTAAATTGTCAATGTGCGTGTGTTGATTTTCGCTCATCTGGTACAGTGGGTAGCATATAGACAAATGTCTACATAGCAATAAGCATATCCAGATGTATGTAAAGCATAAATTCTTACAAAATGCTATGACACGTGCAAGAGTCGCGCAAATGCGTTATTCTTTTTAATTAACCAAAAACTGCATGAATGTAGCTTGGGGACTCTGAACCTAACTGTAACCTCACTGCCTTACATAGAAGCATATGTTACATATAATATGCATAATAAAGCTCAACTTAACTGTCATTATGTTTTAGCTACGTATATAAAAAAGATTTTCCGTCCTATAACTTATATTGTCTTCAGTTTATTTGTAGCGCAGTCAGTAACGTTTCTGAGTTGGTGAAGACTGTAGGAATTATTTTACTCTTAGATAAAGATCAAGAGATCATATGGTATGTCCGGTTGGCCAATGTCCGAATTTATAAAGAGGGGCGCTGCAGCAGTCGTGGGCTTTGAAAAGCTATGTCGGTTGGAAAATTGATATGTGATCTCTACAATAGATCCTACAATGAACAAATTTACATCTCAGTTGGTCCAGACTTGCAAATTCTAAGTCAATTCGTTATATTTTTGACATCTTAAATAAAGCACACAAATATGAAAATGCTCTTAACAATATTTGAAGTGCACAAAGTCTAATTTCGGATTGTTTATCTGTAAGCAGACTGTCAATGGAGTTAAAATTTTCATTGTATCTTAGAAACTTGGTGACACTGCGAATCAGTTGTTTTATAAGAGTCAAAGCACTTTTCTTGTTCTATGACAACTTTTGCTTGCTCCTTTATCTTTCCATGATGGCACAGTGACTACACTGAAGTCATATGAATAAGTTTGTCAGCACTCACTGAAATTGCGTTCTGAAAGCGGCCAGATGTGTTTGCTGTTAGTTAAATTCAAATTTTTCCATTGCTGAATAATAAAGCGCGGCAATCTGCGCACACATAAACCGATATATGAAATCGAAGGGCGTCTACCATTTGAATGCTGTCGCAGCCGTCGGTGTCACGGCCCCCCAGTTAGCACATTTAAACAATGAAATTACACCGAGAATATTACGATTATGGCGAGCAGCATTCGTGGCTTTGGTGCTGCTGCGGCTCCGGCGGCTGTCTCCGCTGTAGGTTTTTAGTGCATTTAGCGGTTTAATTTTATAATGCTCAATATTGTTTTTTTATGTTTTGGTTTTGTTTTTTTTTTTTTTTTTTTTTGATATTTTAATTTTCTCTTTTTGTTTAAAAGATTTCTGCTTTCTTTCTTTTATACTGCAGCGTTGTCGTTGCCCCTTTCGTGCTGTCGTGTTGTCATCATTTGGCTTTGCTGTGGCGGCTGTCTGCCACATTAAGTTGCGTCAAACTCAACTCAACTCAACTTGACTCAACTCAGCTCGCTTCAATTTTAAGTGGGGTCGGTGCAATGTGTTTTTTATGTTAATGCCTTATGTTGACTTTTATGTTCTTGTTGTATGATTTTGCTGCCACTGGTTGTTGTTGTTGTTGCTATTGTCGCTTTTATTGTTGTCACTGCCGTTCTGGCAGCAGCAATGTCACTTGAGGCATATGATGTGCGCCGACATTGGCTCTGCCTGCTATTCGCCAGCCATTCTGTTAATTACTTCATTTTTGTGTTTCTTTGTTGGTCTTTGAACATTATTACAACTTGCTTCTATTTTTTTTTTTCTTTAATTTAAATTTTATTTTTTTTTTCCCGCTGTTTACTGTATGCCGCAAGAAACAGCACAAGTGAAAAAAAAAATTTGTTTTTGAACTGTAATTAACTTAAAAGTAAGTAAGTACTTAAACAAGTCGCCTGCTCTCATAAAAATGTATACAAAAGCAAAAATGAATAGAAAAAAATAAAAAACAAGAGAAAAAAAAAAGAATGTTGAAGAAGGCTTCAGAAAAAAAAAAAATTTGCATTTAAAGTGTTGGCAGACGTGATGGGTAACCTTCATTATGCGCAAGGCACTTGAATATTAATAGACTGCCTAGATTTGTATGCTCCACTTAATGACTTTAGTTTACACAAGTCTAAGTGCGACTCAGATTGCCGGCAATTGTGGAGCAGCAGCATGCTTGCGAGTAAATGCCGCCAATGTTTTAGCATATTAACAGCATTTACAAAAACGTACAGAAAAAACGAAAAGAAAAAAAAGCAACCAGAGAAAAACACAAATGTAAAACTGTCTTCTGGTCTTTGAGAAACTAGGCAGCAAAGTTGTTAGATTAGCGCGGAAGCCAACTGACAAGAATGATACATGTTTTTGTGACATTATAAGCTTAGCAGACACCCATTCCTTTTTTGCTGGGGTTGCTCGCTGCCCGCAGGACAGTCGGCGCAGTCAAAGGCAACATTGTTGAGTCGAAATGGAATTACACGCTTGCATATTAGTTATAAGTTTTCTGATATGTTTTTACACTAACTTTTTAAAAAATAAGTTTTCTCAAGTGTTGCAAAAGTGCAATTTGCTAACCATGTGTCTAATGCTAATTATACATTGACATGTTAACTATTATCTCCCGACCCTGGAAACTAAGGCGAATTTTTCTAGGATCGTCCATTGTTTTACGTTGGAACCATTGTTTCTGTTAAAATGTACATTAATTTTAAAATTTATAAATATTTCGTTAGTTACATAATAATCGCTGTCACTTTTTTAAATTTGTTGATAGAGTTGGCGTCATCTAGTATATTTACATTATGATCAATCAATCAAAAATATTTTGTTATCATTTTCATTAATACTTTGTTATTAGCATATTAGATTACATTTAGCCTAAAATGCTAAAATTAGAACCCAATTTTCACATCTAAAATCAACTGTTTCAAAAAAAAAAAAAAAAAAAAAAACTTGAAATTTCCTTTCATTTAGCTTTTCTTTCAACAAATTTGAAGCAGTAGTTCTTTCTAAAAGCGATCAGTATAATATTGGCATACAACTGGATTTACTATACTATAGTGGTTACTTTTGTAGTTAGTGATATTGTGTACTAGAAAAACTTATTTTATAAACTACAATATATTTGAAAATTCAGTTTCAGGAACATTGGAGAAAATTAAGAGGTCGTTCCTCTTGTCTCGTATTTGTCCAATTTGGCTAAGTTTGATTTTAAATTGCGAGTGTAGTCATTCGTTTTCATCATCAATCTTCCAAAAATAGTTGAACTGGCTAAGCTAAACGCTCTTATAAAACTATACTGCCACTTTTCCAATAAATCGACGACAATTGACTTCTCTATCTAAATTATCGTTAACCATCTGTAACTTGCTACTCTTAGAGTTCTGTTAATATTCGGCCAGTATTGCCGGCAAGGGTTCGGCATCTTTGTTGTGGGAGCATTACTTCACATTGGTATACCCTTTCCTTTCTTAACTTAATTGTAATTTTTTGTGCAGTCACTTAATTTGGTGTTGCTTATGAATACTAAATTGAAAAGGTTTCGTTCTAAAAATCTCATTCATTATCATGCAGTAAATACTTTATGGCTTTAAATATTGGCCAACCCCTGGCAATAATTTTAAAGTGGCACTCATTTGTAAAAAACTCACAGTTTGGCATATCGTAAGCAAACTTTCTGTATGGTGTATGTAAATTTGTATTCCTCCTTTCAATCATTTCATTTACACCTGAACCTTTCACTTTACTTCATAGTGCATACAAATAAACTGTAATCAAGCTGATGGTTGGCCTATGTGAAATTTGCCTAAACAAAAACTAACAACTAAAACTAATTAATAAAACATTTGGCAAACGCAAAGACTTACTTACCTAAGCAGAGTATAAAAATATACACACTAAGTAGAAATTAATATAATTTATTATTTAATAAAGACTGAGCTGAGCTGAGCTGAACCGTAGCCATGCCGAGTCAGGCTAAGCTCTGGGACATGCCAAATGAAACAAGAAAAAGCGATTTGGTTAAGCATTAAATCAATTTAAAAGGCATTTAAATGCACAATGTAAATAACAACAACAACAATAACAACAACAACAAAGGGGCATAGATGGGTGGGGGAGGTTGGTAAGGTAAAAGTTTCAAGCGTCAAAGTCAGTGCCATTAATACATAAATTGCCCATATGGAGCAATAAATAAGAAAGGCAAACACAAAAGAGCCGAGCGGAGCGCCAACTAATTAATATATGCAAGAGACTATGTTTGTATGTGCGACAGCAAGACCGAGACCGAGACCGAGACCTAGCCTTAGCAAAACATACACAAACACACACACACACACACACACACACACATGCATACACACATGGCCTAGACTAGCCCAGCAGGCAGCACATAAAGCACATGTGTGTGTGTGTGTGTGTGTATAAGAAGGCAAGTAATACGAGTAGCAGCAGCAGCAGCAGCATTAAAATACACATAGCAACATTGCCAACCACAACAACAAGAACAACAACAGCAGCAGCAGGGAGGCAGCAGTGGCAGAGCAAGCGGCGGGTGTGGCAGCGGCAACATCAACGACAAAGTTAAAGCCAAAATCTAAGAAATTAATTTTAATAACAAATGCTTACGACAATCTACGATCAACCGACCGAAAGACAAACCGGCAACCGGCACACACACACGCGGACAGACAGACAGACAGAGAGACAGAGTGAAAAACAAACCGACACAAACTGCTGCGCTGCAACCCAATTCAATGTGTCGCCGCACTCCATGCGACCTTCAGGCAGCTGCTGGATGGGATTGTATTGAATGCCGGCACCCGTTGGCCGTCGACGCTGTTGCCGCCACTCACTGTGCGCTCTGCGTTGGCGTAAGCATGCCCCTGCCTATTCCCAGCCCGGCCCCCATTTCCATTGCCTTTGCCTCTGCCTCCGCCTCTGCCTGTGCCTCTGCTGTTGTCGTTGTGCTTTTGTGGCAGCTAATTCGTGTTGTTTGTTGGGGATTGCTTGCGTCTGACTAAGTGAGTGAGTATGCAAGTCAGTGAGTGAGTGAGTGTGCGTTTTGCGGGGGGTCACATGTAGCATATAAATTTACTTAACTTTATCATGTTGTTCATGGTGTGCCTTGTGCGTAAATGCCTACACAGTAAAATATTACCAATAAAAATGTAGCAAAAGTTGGTATAGACTTGGCAATGATCCTTAGCTAATCTTGATGTGCATTGACTCAAATATCGGGAAAACTCTATGCTGGGAATAACCATAGTGACTGTATGAGCCCTGATTTGAAATGTTTTAATTCTGCATATTTTAAGCTACATATGCGAGATCCCTTGCATAGGGTTCCCCCATATAGTGTTGATATATACTGAATGTGTTGTGATGTTTCTTTCTTGTCCGCCAGTAGCTCAGTTCTTCCTAGAAGCTATAGAAGAGCTTTCTATAGGGCCGGACATGTTGCTATGCGGTTGTCTCCTCTACTCTGCTATCTAAAGATATATACAAATGAATATAAAGAATTGCTTTAGTTGGGGAATGTATTTTATAATTTGTAAGAAGGTTTAAAACTGTGATCAGCATGAGCCAGAGATCTTCTGACACTTACTGCTTACTTGAAAGACAGGGTCCAAGGTTCTGCTGGAATCTGTATGTTTGTCTGAAATACCAATAATTGAGAAGTTCTTGAAAAGCTTAAATCAAAAAACATTTCACTGTCATACCTTTACACTTCCATTTATCAATCTATAGCCAATGTAATTAACACATGTAATTCTCACAGTGTACGTCAATTACACTGTTTTCAGCTCTCAGCACACTCCATTACTTGCCGCATCCTTACCTTGCCACACTGTTTGCGTCACACACCGCATGTGTTCACTGTAGGCTGTCGTCTCCAGTTGAAGCTGAAGCTGAAGCTGAACTTGAACGTTTATTGTTGCCTTAATATACATTTGCACATTAAATTGATAAGCCCGGCTAGGCCGGATAGGCCGACTAGGCGAGTGAGAGCCATAACGTAATTGTAAACCCTTGCTTCGACAGCATCGACGAGTGGCATGGGTCATGCTCAAAGAGCATTTTCCGCTGACTTGTACATATTTCTGAAATGCCAAACAAGCTCCATGCCACGATGACATGCCATGCATCGCTGTTTGTCGATTGATATTAATGATTATTGTGCGGCATTAAATAACATCTTCTCCTTCTCCACTTTATTTTTTTTTTGCCTTTCTCCTCTTTGGTGCCCTTCCCTTCCCTGCACGCTTTGCTTGTATGCCTTTGTAAGTAAGCACGAGCACGGGCAGGGGTTTGGAGTTTCAGCTCAGGCTCTTTCATATTTTATTCATGATAACTCAGCAGGAAAAATCAAAAACGAGCGCATATACATAAATAGAAAAAAAAAAAAATACAAATAAAACAGAAAAAACAGAAACACAAAAAAACGCAGAGAAAACAGAAAAAAAAGCAAACCTACAATCCGTGTCTGGGCTGTTGTTAATGATGCTACAAAATGTTGATTATGTGCATTGATGTTGGCTCTAAAAAGCATCTATGGATTTTCATGCAATCATCCTCATCTTCATCAACAGCCACAGCAACAACAACAACAACAATCATACAATGCCTTTCATGTCAATGGGGGAGGTTTCGTTTTTATATGTATTTATGCTATGGTTTGTGTTTTACGTGTTTTTTTTTTTTATTTATTTATTTTTTTCGTTGTCTTTTTTTTTTTCTACACATATACAACTTTTCCTTTGTTTGCCCAAAAATGTGAGAGAAACCAAATCAAAATTGCTGATAACTGCGCCGACCAGCCGACTTCTCGTGATAAACGTCTTATGCTCGTATATCGCACTATGAGCCCGCCAGGCCATTTATTTAATGGATTAAAAATAATAAAAGATAAAAATCAGTTCACTTTATATTATGCGTTCGTATTTCGTTCATAAATTAATTCTGAAATTCTGCAGGCATTTCCCTGATTAGATTATTAATAACTTTTCGTATATTTTCTGTCACGTCGGTCTGTCCAACTTTATGGGCATTTCACACAAACAGCGCCACGCCAGGCCAGGCGTCTCCTCGTTCATTTCGGAGAGGGTTTTAGTTTGCCTAATGATTTTTAATGAATGCCAAAGAACGCAATTTCATATTGTGCCCAAGGGTTGCCAGCCCTGTGCTGCTCCAGCAGCCCGCCTTGTGCCGGCTCGTTAATGTTTTAAAGGCCTTTATATTTCTGCTTATATAAGTAACAATTACTAAAAGCTTTTTGCGTTTAATCAACTCAGCCTGATTAGGGTGTATGTGCCATGGCTGAGTGTTTTGCTGCTTTCCGTTTGGCAAAACGCAACTTGCCTGCGCCCAGCCCAGCAGTTAAATCGAACCGGCTCACGTTGGCGCACATTCCTTAAAGGCAATTGCCTTAAAGTTGCTTTGCTGGTTAATAAACGCTACAACTGACAGTTATAGGCGGCATCTGTGTTTCATATTTGTATATAGTAAGTTTTTGTGTTATGCAACTCAATGCTGCCTTTCTGCAGTTAGGCCATGTTGCTTATTTTGACAAATTTATATCTTTACTCTGAAAGTTGCTTAACACACAAATGTTCACTACGCAAACTCATAATACAATATACAGTAAGTCTTATAAACATACAGCCAAATCCCCCCCTAACCGCACACCGACAGTAGTGTTATTTTTGTATGGTTATGAGAGCTGTTCGCTTATGGGGACTTTTCGTTTTAGGAATTTTGCTGTTTACTCTACTAAAACGCGCTTTTCTACAGAAAATTTCGCATTTATCGAGTATCGAGCGATGGGCTGTCACTGATATATTATAGTTGAGCTTCTCTATTACGAATATCTATACAGCGAAGTTTTCTTTATAACGAAGGAATTTCTAGAATACTGGAATTTCGTTAAATGTTCAGTACGTTTGTTCTCCTTATAATGAATTTTCTTATTTCCTTAAAACAAATTTTTCTATACTACGATTTTTTTCTATGCCCATATCTCGAATTCTCTAACTTTTTCAATCTCACTATCCCTAGTTTCACCGATTGCTAGTTACCTTCTTTTAGGCCATGTTTTGTCTAACACAACCATCCCATCAACTTTAAATGTTTTGTGCGATCTGCGCGTTCTTCTTCTATCTATGGCTGGGCATGTGCAGAAGAGTTTCTAGATTGCCTGCCTTTGCTTTGTGTTCCTGCAACAACGACAGAATTGCGTAAAGACCCCTTATCTGATAAGATGAATTTTTATTAGACAATGTCCTGTCAGGGTTCCTAGTTGAGTACTATCTAGCCTAATTATGATCCGATAGCTTCGATCATGCTTTCGGATATACTTAGCGGCTACCAAATATCTTTTGCTAGATTGGGTTTAACTTTGTCTTTAAAAAAAGCATTAAATATTTTGCCTACTAAATCAAAAGGTTTTCAAATTCGCTAATGATATTTTTTTATCAATTTTTCTACTTCCTGGCACATCTTACAATCGCCAGCCCTTTTGACAATTTGTCTGTTTTGGCAAGCTCTACAATTAATTTTTGCTGATACTCTAAAAGAAAAAAAAAAACCAGACATTTTTAAGAGACATATATACATGCTAATGGAGAACCCGTTAAGTAGCTCAACCAAGCATAATTCCTTAAGAAATTAAGGCAAAAAATTAAATAAAAGAAAATATACAAAAAATAAATAACAAGCAACGCCAGACTGACTTGATTTATAATATAAGAAAAAAACATGGCACTCTTTTAAAAATTAACAATAAAAAAGTAAAAAAAATAATACGACAACGCTCCCTACTTTTGCCCAACCACTGTTTGCTGCCTGCCTGCCTGCCTGACTGCCTGCGCTGCCGACAGACACTCTTCCGTTCATTCGCTCAGTCGTTCGCTTATTTGTGCTTTCTGCCAAGGGGGCTGAGCAACTGCTGCGGCTGATTATACTGATTACACTTTGTCTTAATTTTTTGGCAACATTGCGAGCGTGTTGTCTTATTTCTTTTTATTTTTTTGTTTATTTTTTTATTTATTTATTTTTTGCTTGTTTTTTGTTGTTGTATGTAGTTTTTTTTTTCTTTCCTACTCTACTTTTCGTTTGCTATGCCATGTCCGCATAACTTGCCGCGCTATTTACATTTTATTCGTTTTTTGCCGTTAGCAGCGAATTTAGGGTGATTTTATATAGACAGTCAACGTGACAGACAGACAGTCAGACAGACAGACAAATAGACAGACAGACAGACAGACAATCAGTTGTAGTTGGCCAAAGGGAAATGTGCGCGCTGCGGTGCAATATACAATTCGATTTACCCCTACTGCCGCTTTGCGCTGCGCGTTCTTGGCTGGCCCCTGGCTTTGGCTGCATTTCATTGAGCGTAATTCCGTTGCTAATGATTTTTGGCACACGTAGCACTTTGAAATTAATGTGGTATGCAGCTCAGCACACAGCAACGCAAATGGCTAAGCAAGCAAGTTGCCGGCACCCCTGCCCCTCGGCGTCGCACGTCGCATGGCTCAAGTCTCTGAAGAGTGCTTGCCATGGCTACGAAATTGTTTGTCCATATAGAAAAACGTGCGGACGTTATTGTTAGTAGAATTGTCGTTGTTTTTGTTGTTGTTGTTGACGCTTGTTGCAAAGAAAAAACGAAAACAAAAACGAAAAAGAAACGGTGAAAAAAAATTTCATATATTTTCTTATTGAGAAAAATTAATGAAACGTTCATGGCATAATTTTTGAAAATTATGGCAACAGCCACAGCAGCAAGCAGCAACAGCAGCCGCAGCAGCAGCAAAGGCGAAAAAACAACAAAGAAACAAAAACAAAAACGAGAGCGAATTATTTCACAGCTTGAAGTGGGGTTGCCTGCAATCGGTTTAGCTTTGCTTTGCCTTACTTCGCTTCGCCTAACTTGGCACATGGCTTAGTTCGGTTTCGTTTGGTTTGGCTTCGGGTTTGTTGTTGTTGCTGTTGTTGTTGTTACTGTTGCCGTTGTTTTTGTGCCTTTGCGTGCCTTTGCGTTTACGTGTTTTATGCGTGTGCAGTTTTGCTATTATTGCTCCTGTTGTTGTTGTTGTTACTGCTGCTGCTGCCGTGCCGGATGTGTGAATGCTTAAATGGCTGGTGCGAGACAAACGGATGGGCCAGCGGCTGGGCGAATTGCCTCGTTTCGCGGCTTCGGTGGTTGTCTGTTTAAAAGTGCAAGACGCGTGTTGGGGTTTTGTTTGTCTGCGCTGGCTCGCTTGTCTTTATTAGATTGCAGTTTTATTATGTTTTTTTTTTTTTGTTTTTTTTTTTTACTTTAGTAAAATGTGGCGGGTTTGCATAATTTTACCTTTTTTAAATGTATGTATATACCGTTATGGAAATTTTGGCATAAGCATTGGCTTAAGTTGAGCTGCAATGGTACGCTTAGACGCTATACATGGCATTGTGGATAGGCATGTTGCGTAGTTCAAATGTCTAATAAGGGTCGCTTATGTGTAGTTTGTTTTAAATATTATTTACATAAACGAAGAAAATGGTTTTTATTACAATTTGTAATAAACAGAAGAAGGGATGAGCATGTGAGCCTGCATCGTTTATTGATTTTATGTATAAATTTTATTTTGTTGACAGGTTAGAATTTCTTTAGATATGCAAAAAAAAGAATCATTGTATATGTGGAAGTCAGTTGTCAGCTCAGTTAATTACTTACGCACAAAATAAGGCAAGTATACTTATGACGTCATAGTTTCAAAGGAACTTTACTGCTGCTGAGCATTTCAACCTACAACTGTTGCAAACATTTTCTTGATTTTTATTTTAAATTGACTGCTCCATTTTTAATGATAATTGGAATGGTATAGAAAGTGAGTACTTTTTACTTTACTTCATTGTTTAATTTTGAAATTCTAAGCAGCTCATGTTGACACATGAAAATTTGTAACTAAAAAAGTGTCATATGTGTAGCCAAGAAATTCCAGACTAAATTTATGTCAAGCTTAAATAAGAATCTTTTTTTTTTTTGAGGCGTCTACGTTACAATGCCGACAGGCGCCTAAGCCTGCCTAACTACCCTACATATGCATATAAGGGATGTGACACACACTTAACTGTAGCTCATAAATTGTTCAACTATAGCCGAGAAATTTTTGCAATTCGAGCGCAACAAATGTAGCGGGATGCGAGTGTAACAAAAGTGAACTCTGGCGCAGAACAGTCGAAGAGTGAACTAATCTGCTTATTAATTCCACTCTTTATGCGACTGCCAAATGGATTTCGGAATGCTTTCATGCGCGTGTGTGTACCGTTATTAGATTATTTCAAGTCGAACAAGTAAGCCGGGCCAGGCCAGCCCAAACGAATGAACTCGGCACAAATGCGTTGTACAAGGCTGGGATGAGCAGCGGCGGATCAGCCTCAATACGCTTGGCTGCTGATGTTGCTGCTGCTGCTGCTGGCCTGCTACAGTCTGCCATAATCTATGACAGGCGATACGGATTTCTTCCTTGTCATGCACATGGCTTGCAGGAATACGAATGTTTTCAATTTACCATATATTGAAAGTAAAAGTGAAAATGTGCGTTTATTTTTGTTTTGGTTTTTTTCCTTTTTTTTTCTCTTGTTTTTTCGTTTTATTTTAAATTGACATTAACGAGTGTGCGACATTTGCTGTTGCTGTCTGTCTGTCTGTCTGTTTGTTATGTTGCCTGCCCATGCAATTTGTATTATGTCACACTGTCTGTCTGTCTGTCTGTCTGTCTGTCTGTCTGCACGTTTGCCTTAGTTCCGTTTACAACGCGCAAACTCTTTTCCGCTCACACTCACCCTCAACCTCACCCTCGCACACACACACACACACACACACCAGCTTGCCTGACACGCTTCCGGTTTCAGTGTTTACTTCTGTCGACGCTGCTGCTTCTTCCTGCTGCTCAGCTCATTTGTTCGCACATTTGCGTTTTTGTTATTTGGAATATTTTGCTGTCATCTTTGTGTTTGAATTTTTAATTGGAATTTATTATCAAAAAGTGATTAACTCGGTTTGTTACCTAACGAAGGGGAGTTGCCATTGTCTGCCAGTCGCTAGGCTATGCGAATGTTTACTTTATGTGCCTCTGCTACGAATTTGGGTTCGGAATTCTTACTATGGGTATGGGTTTTTATCGTAATTTGTGGCACGTTTCTGTTTGACGTAGGGTGTGCATAAAATTAATATGCGTAGGCGTTTTGTTACAGTAATGTTTTTTTTTTTCATTTTTCCTTTTGTTTTTTTTTTAATTTTTGTTTTTTTTTTTTTTTTTTTTTTGTGGTTTCATTTTTGTTGCCTTGTTGATAAGTTATATGCGTGCTCGAGTGCGTGCTTTTAGTTAGTTTATACTCGGGTTTCATTCGATTTTATGTGATTTATCATTTTAATGGAATTTCTAATTTCGTTGCGTATGCTGCTGTGGGGGCGAATTGCTGCTGCCACACTGGGTGCATATATGGTACATATATGTTTTAATATTGTATTATCTATTTAAATGTTGCGCTATTAATTTGTTATCTAGTGTGCTACTGCTGCTGCTGCTGTTTATTTGATATACGAGTATATGAACTTGCGCGTGGCGCTTGACTGCATATTTGCTTAGCCCATAAGTCTTAGCCGTGTGGTGCGGTGTGGCGGCGCAGGGGAGCGTTGTTTGCCTGGTGTGGCCTGCCTGAAAATAGAAACATTAGAAACTAAACAACATTTCCGTCTATGTTTGGAATTTATGCTCTTGTGGCATTTGCGCTGCTGTTATACACTAATTATGTGAATGAGTTTTGCCATGGGGGCTGGGCACAGCACACTAATTAATGCCTTTCGTGCAAAGTGCAGTGTTTGGCATTTGTTTAATTAAAATCAGCGCACACACACGGTGCACAGTTTAACTTTTGTTGTATTGCTGGAGTGTGTGTGTGAGTTCTGGCAGGATATTGCAAATAGTCACTAAGCATGGCTGAGGTTTGCCTAAGCTGCATTGTACTTTTAAAATATATCACATAGAAATATACATTTTTTTTTTTGTCGCCATAGTTTTTTTTTTTTTTATAAAAAATCCTTACAAGTCTTTAACATGTGCACGCTCACAGCCCACGTTATGCGGATTCTCGTTTGTGTTATCGTGTTTTAGCAAAGTTTTTTGCGCTGACACGGTCGCAAAATGACGTATGTTGTGCCCAAGCGTGCAGAGGAGATTGTGTGATTAGCAGTGACACGTGCATACGCACAAGTCCCGTGCTATCGCATCACACCATCTTAATGGCCAGCTGAGCACGCCAACTTGGAGTGGACTAACTCTGACATTATAGTTTTAGCGTAATTGCGTGTTTGCAGCTTACGTAATGTTGCACTGTGAGCATGTCGTCGTATCGTCAAAAACTAAAACCAAGTTTTTCTAATTGAAGCCACAAAAGACAACTATCAGATCAGATGCAGACGGGCCACTGGCCAATCTAGGCGCTGTAATCGTGTGGTTTAGCTTAATCTGATTAATTATCGGGCTAGTCGATTTCAGAGATTTGTTAGTCATATGATATATTTTATTTGTACTGCCAACAGACTTTTCCTGGCTTGGGGATCATTAATGTTCAGAAATTCTATAATCGTTTTTGGCGAGATGAGACCATGTGCTTTCCATGAGAAAAGTCTTATGCTTGTTAGAGATACTCAATTCAATGTATAGTTTTTGACACAAGTTTTCTTGCCCTCTGAGTGCTAACTCGAAGTTGCTTTTGGCAATGATGATGCTTGGCTAAATGAAAGTAATTAAAGTGGCCTTCAGTTATTGAAAACTTGAAAGTATTAAAGACAGCTGCGTGCGTTAGGTTTATGATTTTATCCTCAACACAACTTGCTTAGAGGTAATTAAGAGAAAATGTTCCCAGAACACGTTGATTTATATGATTTCAAATCAGTATACCGGTTCCGTCGTGAGCTTTTACGTCTGCGTGATTTGTGGCATGAAATTTGACACCAAGAATGTGGACTTGATTTTTATTTATGTAGAGTTGCTTTGCCCTCTATAAAACGAAAAATTAAACTTTGGACCCAAAAATTTGATTGTAAATATATCACGGCTTTAGTTACCTAAAAATATTATAATTAACAATTGTTGATTATATTATATTATAATTAAAAGATACAATAAATAAATAGGTAAATAAAACGGGCAGACCCTTGTACGCAATCCAATACTGAATATATATTTTTTGTTGCTTTAATATTTTGTATTCATTATGTTAGGATATCTCAAGAAAAAAAATTTTTTTTCTTAGTAAAAGTCGATCGTTCCTATGACAGCTATGTAACATACATAGATATTATTAAAATATGTGATTTAACATTAGCTAGAACTATTAAATCTAAAATTTGGTAACGATATCTTGATAAAAAAAAACAGGTTTTGCTAGTAAATGTCGTTGAATATCGATAAAACTTTTAATGCCTGTGGATTAGGAAAGTCTTCGTGCCCAATTTGGTGATTGTAGGTATCTCCATTTCCGAGATCCGTGCGTTCATACGGACAGATGGACATGGCTAGATCGACTCGCATTTCGATGCTGATCAAGAATATATTGTGGGGTATGCCACGCTTTCTTCTGCTCGTTACATACATTTACACAACTTTAATATTAACAAATAATTTACAGAGAAAAACTTGCAAATGATGCAATATTATAAATTGCTAGAAAAGGGTAGTTTCACGTTTTAATATGACACATATAATGTTTTTCATTACTGAAGTGAGTAATAGTTAAAACTGAAATTTAAATGTTTTTTATTTTAATATAGAGTCAACAAATCTGCGGTCTCTAAAGTACTAATGTTCAAAAATTAATGTGTTTCAATGCTAAGTATTCCATTTAAATTTATTTAAAGAACGTGTTATTTTTGTAATTTTTTCATCTTTTTTTTGTTTTTGTATATATTTTTTTTTTTTTTGCAAAATTTTAAATCATTAAGTGTGACTTGAAAGATCAAGGGAGTGTTTAAACTAGAAAAATAGATTCAGTCGCTTCTATGGCAAGGGTTATATAATTATTATGTTCACATCTAAGCATACATTATTATACTTCATAAAGGAAGGGGTTTTGACATCTTGATCTTGATATATATATATATAATTAGAATTTTTATAAAATCATCTGTAAAATTGTTTAGTTGAGTTTAGTATTCATTTTACTTTCATTGTGCATACAACGCAAAAATGCTTACGGAAAGTGTTACAGTGTATTTGAGATCATTTCTATATGCAGCTGTAATTTTTTTTTGGTTGTCCTGGCTGTGGTCACGTCGTGATTTGTACAGATTTGCATGGAATTTTAGAACCCTATGGGGTTTGCCATATCTAGGCGTATTGCCATATATGACAGGCGGTGTCAAAGGTTCGTGTTAGACACAGTCCACCGATCGTCTTTTAAACATTGGCCTTTCTTGCAGATTTTCTTCCAGGCGTTGGCCGCATTCTGGCAAAGGGCCAGAATACGATTTGCGTCTGGTTTGGTACAAGACCCTTTATTGTCACCGCAGAACCGCATATCATTGAAAAGATACTAACAACGCCACAATTGTTGAATAAATCACATTCGATATATATTCCCTTAGCTTTAAGTCTTACAGATGGTTTAATATCAAGTTCGGGTAAGATATTGTGTTCAAAAATATGGGATCGAATTAAAAAATACAAGTTTCAGCCGATGAGTGGCAAGAGCATCGCAAAGTTATTGGTCCCACGTTTCATCACAGAGTATTGGTTAGTTTTCTGACTAGTTTTGGCAAGCAAAAACAAATTTTAGTCAAAAGGTTCGATAGTTTAGTTGATGGTCAGCCACATTCAATTAATAACATCCTACAAAACAATGCGTTTATGTTAACTTTAAGTAAGTTTTGAACTTTTTTTTATTGATTTGTTTTCTAAGGCATATAGTACAAATCATATTGTATATGAATTACTGTCGTAGAGACAATAATGGGCATTGAAGTTGACTCAGCTGAACTGGAGGAGCTGGAAAAGATCGTTGAAAAAGTTAATATGTAAGTTCATGCTTTAATTGCTAAAAGGCTTAATTAAGAGTGAAATTTAATCGCTCACAATTCAGTATAGAGGAAGCCTTGGTAACTCATATTATATTATCGTTTTTGGAGCTGAGCTGGTTATTTCAATTAATTCCAAAATTCCGCAGAATAGTGAAACATTTGCACGGTTTTATGGAAATGGTTTGTAACATGTTTAAAAACTATTTCAGTTAGAAAAAAAAAAAAAATTATTTAAATTTTCAATGAAAGAAACTGAATGCTAAACTAACCGAAATCAGTGAAAAACCAAATGAGAATTCGGAGGGGCTGGAAGAGTTTGAAGAAATAAAGAAACAACGGAATATTTTTATTGAGCGAATCCACGCAGCCTATAAAAAACAACAATTTGTTTACAATGATTTGGTTAAAGAGAGCACCACGATGGTGACCGCAGTAAGAGAATCAAGCAATTTGCCGAAAACTTTATTAAAATAATTTTGTCTTAGGCATATGATACGACTTCAGGTGCAATATTCATTACAATTGTCTTGCTGGCCATGCATCCCAAGGTGCAGGAGCGTGTGTATGAGGAAATCTCCACAGTGTTTCCCGATAAAGACTTTCAATTCGAGTATGAGCATATGGCACAGTTGCCTTACTTTGATATGGTCTTCAATGAGGTCCTGCGGCTGGCGCCGTCCGTACCGATGATAGGACGCATGGCTGTTGAAGAAACTGGCATTGGCGAGCATATGACGTTGCCTAAAAATATGGAAATTCTTATTTCCATATTTCACTTACATCGCAGAAAAGACATTTGGGGTCCAAATGCTGATAAATTCGATCCAGATCATTTTTTGCCTGAAAATGTCAGCAAGAGACATCCCTATGCCTATCTGCCCTTTTCAAAAGGCACACGGAATTGCATTGGTGAGTTGTACATGGGAACCTATGTTTTCATAAATGCCTAAAATGCAAATAATGGATACTTTTTTAGGCTGGCGTTATGCTTTGTTTTTAACAAAAGTTATGCTCACGGGTTTGATACGAAATTATCGATTTAGCACCGATTTCAAATTCCAGGATCTGGAATACATTTTTTATGTGGCCCTAAGGTTTTATAATCAACCAAAGATTACAATTGAAAGGCGTTAGTGGAACCATAATATGCCAAAGTACATTTCTGTAAAGTGATGTTAAAAATAATATTTTCATAAATTAAATTGCTCTAATAAAATAAAGGTTGTGGCACCTCAACAGTGAGCAAACGCTGCACCTACCATGCACACAGCTTTTTCAACTCCAAATTTTCGGTCAATATACGATGTATAGAACTTTTTGAAATGTCTGAAGTTTCACCTTGCTCACGCACCTTCAGTCGGCGATCATCCAATACCATAAAATTCTGCATCATCGGTGTCTCTACGACCACGTTTGAAGTCAGCAAACCAACGTTTTATTGTTTTTTTCTGATGGAACGGAGTCCTTATAGCACTTTTCAAGACATTTCTTCGCTTGAATGCTATTTGATCCCCATCAAGAAGCAGTGTAAAATTAAAACACGATATTGTTTTTGATCCATTGTTTTGAATACTCATAAAAATAGTGTCACTCTTCGCACAACAACTCACAAACTTATGAGTAGAATATCATAAAATTTTAACAGCTTTCTTTTGAAGGTCAGTACTAAATAAAGATCATATGGAAAAAATTCTAGTAACGCCATCTATACGTCACCTTATGGCAGATGGAATAGACTATTATAGAAATACACATATACTTATATACTGAGACATAATAAGAAATTTTTACAGTACACTGCATAAACAATTTTGTAAAGTTAACTAACAGTTTTGAATAAATAAATGGAAAACATATTAGGTCTTGGATTAATTCGTAGCGTTTTATAAAATATGGCGTAGGTAGTACTGTATTCCTTTCGTAGCGATAGTAATTTATTTATCGTAAACCAGCTGATATCAGGTGTCATCGCCATTATTATTTAATTTTAAAAACGTAAACAACAACAATTTGTGATTAATTAAAAATGTCAAAATTTGTGCCAAATGAAGTGTTTTTGCGGGGAGTTTTGCTCCATTATTTTCATATGGGTAAAACCGCTGCCGAAAGTCATCGGATTCTGTTGGAAGTTTATGAGGTCACTGGTGATGAAAAATGGATCCATTATGACAATCCCAAGCGCAGATAGTCATGGGTAAAGCCCGGTCAGCTATCAACATCAGTGACGAGGCAGCACATTCATGGATCCAAGCTTCTGCTCTGTATTTGGTGGGATCAGAGGGGAGTGATTTATTACGAACTCCTGAAACCAAATGAAACCATAACTGGGGATCACTACCGACTGCAGTTGATACTTTTGAGCCGTGAATTAAAAGAAAAACAGTCGGAATACAGCGAAAAACATGACAGTCATTTTTTTTAATTTAAAAAACGCTACGAATTAATTCCAAGACCTAATATAAATTTTCATATCATAAAAAAAATGTTACGTCTTCATGAAAAATTGAGTTTTTCTTTACTCTGGAACGAATTAAAAATATTTTGCAGTAAGATATATGGAAAAATGTATTTCGATTTGAGTCGTTTCTTTTTGCGTGGCCTCTCTCTAGTCCTAACTACGCTATTAACAGTTACAACTACAAGTTAAAAAAAAAAAATACATAAATATAAACCAGAAAGGCAGGGCTATAGTCGGGCGTAACCGACTATAGAAAACCCTGTACCCAATCCGAAACTGAATATATTTTTTTGTTGCTTTAATATTTTGTATTCATTATGTAAGGATATCGCAAGAAAAAGAAATTTTTTTTTTAGTAAAAGCCATTTTTTGGCCGATTGTTCCTACCGAGTTCCGTGTGTTCATACAGACGGATATTGCTAGATCGACTCGCCTTTCGGAACTGATCAAGAATATATACACTTTGTGAGGTATGCCACGCCTCCTTCTGCTCGTTACATACATTTACACAACTTTAATATACCCTTCACCATTTTTTGGTACAGGGTATAAAAAGTAAATCTTACAAAATATATTTTTTTAACAATTAATTTACTGAGAAAAACTTGCAAATGATGCAATATTATAAATTGCTAGAAAAGGGTAGTTTCACGTTTTAATATGACACATATAATATTTTTCATTACTGAAGTGAGTAATAGTTAAAACTGAAATTTAAATGTTTTTTATTTTAATATAGAGTCAACAAATCTGCGGTCTCTAAAGTACTAATGTTCAAAAATTAATGTGTTTCAATGCTAAGTATTCCATTTAAATTTATTTAAAGAACGTGTTATTTTTGTAATTTTTTCATCTCTATTTTGTTTTTGTATATATTTTTTTTTTTTTTGCAAAATTTTAAATCATTAAGTGTGACTTGAAAGATCAAGGGAGTGTTTAAACTAGAAAAATAGTCGCTTCTATGACAAGGGTTATATAATTATTATGTTCACATCTAAGCATACATAAAGGAAGGGGTATCGACATTTTGATCTTGATATATATATATATAATTAGAATTTTTATAAAATCATCTGTAAAATGGTTTAGTTGAGTTTAGTATTCATTTTACTTTCATTGTGCATACAACGCAAAAATGCTTACGGAAAGTGTTACAGTGTATTTGAGATCATTTCTATATGGAGCTGTCATTTTTTTTTGGTTGTCCTGGCTGTGGTCACGTCGTGATTTGTATAGATTTGCATGGAATTTTAGAACCCTATGGGGTTTGCCATATCTAGGCGTATTGCCATATATGACAGGTGTCAAAGGTTCGTGTTAGATACAGTCCACCGATCGTCTTTTAAACATGGACCTTTTTTGCAGATTTTCTTCCAGGCGTTGGCCGCATTCTGGCAAAGGGCCAGAACACGCTTTGCGTCTGGTTTGGTACAAGACCCTTTATTATTACCGCAGAACCGCATATCATTGAAAAGATACTAACAACGCCACAATTGTTGAATAAATCACGTTCCTTATATATACCATTAGCTGCAACTGTTAAAGATGGTTTAATATCAATTTCGGGTAAGATATTGCGTTAAAAAATATGGGATCGAATTAAAAGTTACGATTTTCAGCCGATCAGTGGCAAGAGCATCGGAAAATCATTAGTCCCTCGTTTAATCACGGAGTACTGGTTAGTTTCATGACTATTTTTGGCAAGCAAAAAGAAAATTTAGTCAAAGGGTTCGATAGTTTAGTTGATGGTCAGCCACATGCAATTTATAACATCATAGAAAACAATGGGTTTACGTTAACTTTAAGTAAGTTTTGAACTTTTTTTTCATTGTTTTGTTTTCTAAGGCATATAGTACTTATCATATTGTATATGAATTACTGTCGTAGAGACAATAATGGACATTGAATTTGGCTCACTTGAAGTAGAGGAGCTGGAAAGGATCGTGGAAGAAATAACTTAGTAAGTTCATGCTTTAAATTCTAATTGGCTTAAACAAGAGCAAAGTTTATCCGCTGACATTTCAGTGTGGCTAAAGCCACGGTAACTAATGTTATATTAACGTTTTTGGAGCTGAGCTGGTTATTTAAATTGCTTCCAAAATTCCGCAGAATATCAAAACACTTGCAAGATTTTGTGGAAATGGTTTGTAACATGTTTAAACATTATTTCATTTCATAAATAAAAATTTATTTCAATTTACAATGAAAGAATGTGAATACTAGGCTAACCGAAATGAGTGAAAAACCAAATAAGAATGCGGAGGATCTGGAAAAGTTTGCAGATATAAAGAAACAACGGAATATTTTTTTTGAGCAAATCCACGCAGCCTATAAAAAACAACAACTTGTCTACAATGATTTGGTTAAAGAAAGCACCACGATGGTGGGCGCAGTAAGAGAAACATAAAAGTTGCCGACAACTTATAATAAAATAATTTTGTCTTAGGCATATGATACGACTTCAGGTGCAATATTCATTACAATTGTCTTGCTGGCCATGCATCCCAAGGTGCAGGAGCGTGTGTATGAGGAAATCTCCACAGTGTTTCCCAATAAAGACTTTCAATTTGAGTATGAGCATATGGCACAGTTGCCTTACTTTGATATGGTCTTCAATGAGGTCCTGCGGCTGGCGCCTTCCATACCGCTTATAGGACGCATGACTGTTGAAGAAACTCGCGTTGGCGAGCATATGACGTTGCCTAAAAATATGGAAATTCTTATTTCCATATTTCACTTACATCGCAGAAAAGACATTTGGGGTCCAAATGCTGATAAATTCGATCCAGATCATTTTTTGCCTGAAAATGTCAGCAAGAGACATCCCTATGCCTATCTGCCCTTTTCAAAAGGCACACGGAATTGCATTGGTGAGTTGTACATGGGAACCTATGTTTTCATAAATGCCTAAAATGCAAATAATGGATACTTTTTTAGGCTGGCGTTATGCTTTGTTTTTAACAAAAGTTATGCTCACGGGTTTGATACGAAATTATCGATTTAGCACCGATTTCAAATTCCAGGATCTGGAATATGTTTTTTATGTATCCACAAAGTTATATAATGAACCAAAGATTACAATTGAAAGGCGTTAGTGGAACCATAATATGCCAAAGTACATTTCTGTAAAGTGATGCTAAAAATAATATTGTCATAAATAAAATTGCTCTAATAAAATAAAGGCATACTTAGGGTACATTTACGAAGTAATTAAAATGAACATTTATAACAAAATGTTCCCGTCACTAGTGAATAAGTAAAACACAACCTTCAGTGAACTCTGCTCACAAAAAAAAAAAAAAATATGTAATGAGGTATATATACAGAGACATCATAAGAATTTTTAATTCGTAAATATGTTAAAATTTTAATGACATTATGTAAAAAATAAGAAAGCAGGAAATTCTTGACAGCCGAAATCCGCATACAAAAAAATAAATGACCCTTTGTTCACACTTGCCACAAATCAAACTATGCAATTTGATTAATGGCGCTCTCAGTTTTTTTTAGCACTTCGGTCCGATTAATGTTGAAGCTTGGTGGGTTGTTCGAGATGTTTATGCAGCTCTTTAGCTCATCAACATACATTAGCATGTGTAAATCATTTGGAAATCATTAGAAAAATTAACAAACACGCGGCTGCTTTGGAAAACACACTTTAGCAGCAGATATCTCTATAACAAGGAAAGAGTTGAATTAAAATTTTGGATTTCTATTAGGGAGTGTCTGCCACATAAAATTAAAATGCTATAAAAGAAATTAATATGATAAAAGATTGTGAGCATTTCTAACAGCCAACGGCGGCTTTGTCTTAAGTAGGCGATGTTGTACAGAAACTCTGTCGTGGCCTACTTAAGGCTTAAAATATTCTTTGAGACAAGTTAACAAGTTAAGTTTGATTTATTTATTAAGACTTGTTATGCTGAGTATTTAGGGAATGGTGCTGTCCACTCGGTAATTTACTGTTGAGTAACGAAGTGTAGCTGTGTGAAGAAATATGCTAATGAAGAGTAAAATAAAATGTTTAAATAATTCACAATGGCTGATGATGTTAACAGTCTCAGTGGGTTACTTACGTAAAAGTTCTTTAGTTAGCCGCTATTTTCACGAACTTCGATCAGTGGCGCATTTATAGAAGATTTCTTATTTTGCATAGTCAATGTTGATCTTGAACTTGTTTATGTCTTACATTCATTGTTGCTGAGAATTTATCCAGCTGCTTGAGTAATTTAAACGAATTATTTATTATTTACTGGCAGACATGCCAACTTTAACCTCTAGGAAAGTTGCATGACACATGATGAACTTCGATTTAACTTAGGGTAATCTACACATTATTATTTTATTATGCCTTGAAACCGCATATGCGGCCTAAACGTAGAGTTTAGCGCAATTTACATTTATAATGGAACACCGTTAGACAATTCGTGTATAGACTGTGGTTAGCAACTTTCAATGAATGCCAACTTCAGTATGGCTTACGGCAAACTATTAGATATTTTAGTATCTCACGATGCCATTTATAATAAAGGCGATCAAAAGAAGCAAATTTTGCGATTTGCGCGCAGTGAAATGTTAATTATAATGCTAAAAATTGTATTGTCTAACAAAACGAAAGGCGTTGCCCTTAACCACAGCGATAAAGAAAAAAAAAAAAAAAAAATAAACACGCCGCGCACGAATTGTGAAACTGACCATCAACAGAGCAAGACAATTGCTCAGAAAATGTTGCCTGCACTTAAGCCAACATATTTTTCAATAAATAGCACAGACGACCTTTAGGGCAGGCCAAAAGGGCTTGGCCTCTACTATAAACTTATTTAGCTAGCGGATGTGCAAGGCAGAGAGCATAAAAAGAACAACTGATAACTTTAGGGAGGGGTGTGAACGAAAACGGTTAATAAACAATTGCAGCGCAAAGTCATACTTAACTGCAGCAACATGATACAGACAAAGGCAACAAACATTTACTCACACAGCGAAGCACACCCCTGCGCAGTCAGTCTCTCTTTGTTACAGTGCCGCTGCCGCTGCCGCTGCCGCTGTCACTCTCTCTCTCTCTTGCTGTCTGTTAAATATTTACCTGTCGCGCGTCTGTGTACTGCGCAAATATTGCATTTTGTTGTTGCTACATTTGCCCAGCGCTGACGTCGACGTCGACGTTGCTGCAGCCGTCGCTTGTGTTCCTAGTTTGCCTGCTTTGTAGTTTGTTTGTTGCCGTGCCGTTGTTGGTGTTATTGTTGTTGTTGTTTGCTTGCTGTTACACGTTCGCGTTCGATTTGGTCATTAATGCTAAACCGCTAATAACATTCCTTACTGTTAATTACCACAGAAACCAATTTGCCATGAACAGCAAAAAGAAAATGAAACAAAATACAAAACAAAAAAAAACCGAAATGCAAAAAAAAAAAATGGAAAATAAAAAGAAGTAGAAAGAAAAATATAATCAAAGTAAGTAAGCAAGAAAGAGCATTTGCGGGCATTTGGCAGCAGTGCCAGGCCGCATAATGCGCGCATTCATGTCGCTGATAATCACGTTTCGCTGCCTTTGCTGTTAACTCCACGTCCACGTCCAGGTCTCTGCTGCTGCTGCTCATGCTGATGCTGCATGATGATTAGGAACAGCAATTTTCGGTTATAAATAATCGAACAAAAAAAAAACACAGCACAGGCAGAAGAAAGAACCTACAAATGAATGAACCAATGAAGCGGCATGGTAAGCAGTAAGCAAAAAAAAAAAAAAGCCAAATCCGTTCGTGGTCTTAATAACGACTTTGCGCAGATCCGCTGACGCTCAATTACGCGACTGCTGCTACTACGGCTAACCGAAGAGAAAAAAGCGTAGAAGCAGCAGCAGAAGTAGCAGCAGCAATGAGTCTACTCACATGCAGCCCTACGCTGTGCTAACACGCTGACTATGCTGCTCTAATACAAAGCAGAGGAACATAAGCGCAAAGCTCACACAATGCTTGTGGGTAATATGCGAACAAAGGCCGATGATTGAGTATCCGAGTTTTCTTTTTGCTAGCGTGGTAATGATGGAGTGGCCAACACAGGCACAGACACAGACACAGACTGCTGGCGTAGACTTTGGCGTTTGCGTTCGCGTTCGCGTTGGCGTTGGCCCACCACAAAGCATAAAAACTCAAATATATATGTTCTGACATCTGCCAGCGGCTTGGGCGCACCAAAATGAATGAATGTGTGAATGGAACGCATAAACAAATGAACAGCAAGTAAGGCAAAAAAAAAAAAAAAAACACCAAACAAAAAAAAAAAAGGTTATGATGGCGCAAAAAATTTCGAAAAAAATTAAAAAAGCAAAAAAAAAAAAAAGAAAAAAAAATTAAATACGTACGAGTGCAAAATAAAAATCTCAGCTAAGAAATTATTAAGCTAAGCGTTCACTATGTGCCACGTATGCGTGTGTGTGTGTGCGCGTGAGTGTGTGCGCTCATAATGGTTTCCATTTGCTTGCTCGCATTAACCAAGTCTTTCAACTTGATTGCTCAATGTACCGAAAATGTTGTGGTAGTGTGTGGATGTTGTGATGATGGGTAGCGCGAAAGGGAAAGAGGGAGGAGGGCAGTGAGCGTGACAGCGCAAGTGTTCGCATTAGTGCTTGGCATGAATGAATTCACGCTTCACTTCAAAGTGTAAAATAATGTCGTGGGGTTCGATTTTTTGTGCTCAGCAATTAGAAGTACCAAGGTACTACAGTGAAGTGAAGTTGTGTAAATAACAAGCAAGAATCGGCAAGAATCGGCTTGACTATGATACGAAAAGCACAACAGGCGTAAAAAGTTGAGCATCAGCTGGCATTGGAATAATAATAATAATAATAATTATATATTAAAATGCAGCAATTAAAATTTTACAGACCTTTTTTACTTATCGCAGCTGCCGCATAGCAGCGGAATCTTTTTTATTTTTTTTTCCATTTGGTTATTTTCGGTCATTTTATACAACGTTCACCCCATCATACTTTATACATGATATGCAACGTGAAATCTAATATCACAGCTACGCTAGGGATTTCAAAGCATTGATGTTGAGTTAGCTGAAATTAGATTGTCTGCTTCGCGACAAATTGTGTTTCACATTATTATTATTGCTCGAGTGACACTCTAAAGAAAAATATTTCTTTCTTTTACGGTCTGCACTCAGGAAATCGATGTTAAGATAAGAGGGTTGTTAAGTATACCCACGGTTAGTCTTATTTTATCCTGTCTGAATCGATACATTTGGTTATTGTTATGTTAACAGCCATAAGACCTAATTCACTAGATGAATACCCTTCAGAAGAAGTGTTAACGTGCTTTAATTTTTTTACACGAGATAGATAGATAGAAAAGACTTTGTTGAGATTTAGTATTTTGCTATTGAAAAAAAAAAATACAACGACTTGGGCGTTTCAATATGTTCCAAGCTCAACTAAAGTTCCCATAATTCTATGACCACTAATAACGCAAGAGGCGTCCCTGGCATTATTTGGCTGGATCATTTAATAATCCGTCTTTTAGAAAATGCTTCTTGTTTATGGAATCCCCAATTTAAAACCTATTTTGACTGTAATGCATTTATTCAAAAACAGTTTTTGCTTATTGCATTGCGAGAATCTTCACTCCCTAGCTGGCGGAAGATTCGTATTTGGTATCCTTTTCCTACATAACTTGATTAACAATGTTCGCTCTTCATACCTTCTTTCAAATACATTAGATTCTCACAAATTAGAACCACTTGGTTTCTGAAGTAATTCTAATTTTTGAAATATTCTAATTTCTGGATCTTTTTTTATTCGAATAAAAATAGAAAAATGGATAAAACATATTTAAAAATATACACTAGATTTTTTTTTTTTTTGCTTTATTTTTTTTAATAAAAAAATAAAAATAACAAAAAAAATAAAATAAAAAATAATAAAAAAAAAATAATAAAATAACGAATAACATAGATAAATCAAAATAAAAAAAAACATGACCCCAGAAATTAGAATTTTAAATTTTAATTGTAGAGTTTTTAATGTTTTACAAACATCAATTCTAATTTCTGAGGATTCTAATTTACCCTCCCTTCAGGTATAACTAGATTTTTTTACTCGAAAGATGCCGCATTACATGGGTTAGATCAGCGCATCGTGCTGCCCAATAACTCCAACTCATGGGCACAGTAAAAGAGTTAAGCTAAAGACAGGACATGTTGAAGTGACTTCGCTATTGCCATATGCTTTAAAGTAGAACTGCTACTTGCTGCCTTTAGTGGCTACTTACGCTTTAATTAGATTTAAGCATATATTAGACATATAATTAGTTTTAGTTAATGAGCTGTGTGAAAACAACGGTTAGAAATCTTCATTCCCATGACAATGTCTGCTGCAATAATTAACTTTAATTTATATGAAACTTTATTACAAAGTCTTCAATGTCTTCGATTTCAGCCAAAGCATTCATTGCCAAAGCATTTAACAGCAACGCCCTTAAAATTTTTGTTGAGCAGCTGAACTGCATCCGTCTTTTATAGTGCAGAGCCAGACCACCCCTAACACCTATCAATTCATTGCGAAAATTCATTCCAAGCAATTACGCGTCTAAGAACATGAAGACCATTATAAACGATCGGTAAGTAGGCAAGTGAGGCCGGATTGCCCTGACTCCTCTGCTGTGCAGTGTGCAGCACTGCAAGGCACTCACCAGAGTATTCCCAGTTGCATGCCAAGTCAAGCAATTATTTAGCAGACTCAATGCTTTTCTTTTTCTTTTCTTTTTTTCATTTTTTTTAATTTTCCATTTTTGCCGCAATTTCATCGTCTTCGATTTGGTGTGCGGTGTTGTGGCAGCATTTAAAATTTTAATGATTGCCGCTGCGCTGAGTGCTGCTGACAAACAAAGTGTGAGTGTGAAGTGGCAACGCTGCGCCACAAGAGCGCGGGTAAGCTGCAGGGTGTGGCAGCGAGTGAGAGTGTGATGTGCCGTGATGCATTGTGCGAATGGCGTAGACAATGCTGCTTTCATAGAAGTCGCCGCCGACGCTGCTGACGTCGCTGCCACTTTGCTGTTTCTGCCTGTGCTCACTGAGGGCAGGCGGCAACTCATATACGTGTGTGTGTGTGTATGATGACTTTAAATTAGTTCAGCTCATTAGTTCCGTTGTGCCTTGCTTGCCTGCGCCCGTGTGTGTGTGTGTGTGTGTGTGTGTGTGAGCAAGGAAAATCGCTGCCAAGTCAGTCGCTTGTTTGCAGGCGCGTCCGCCGTTCGCCCGTGCAGCCAGCCACCCAGACCCGGACTGTTGCGCGCATTTCGCTCGGCACGACTTGCAATCGCAGCCTGCTCTCTGGCGCTCGTTGACTGACTTGCGGGAAATTAATGAAAATCGAAACGTAGCAAATGAAACCAAACTCAAATGGAAACAGAATAACAACAAAACAGAAAAGAAAAACAAAAAAAGAAAGAACATAAAAATCATTAACAACATGAAATGATGATGATGGCCATGACGAAACTGAAAATGCCAGCCTGACTGCCTGCCTCCACTCTGCCCTTGCTGCTGTCTGCCTGTCACCTATCTGCCAGTTTGCTTGCCTGCCAGCGTCGGCTCAATCTGCGCTTGTTGTCTCAGTCATTATGCTTAGTTTTTTTTTTTCTCGCCTTTTTATTGTTGTTGCTTTGGTTGCTGTTGTTGTCTACTGATAAAACGTGCCCACGTAAAATTGTATTTACAAGTATGACTGGGAAATCCTATTTGGCATTGATCGTTTCGCTCTTTACGTGTATTTTGTACGCTTGCATACAAAATTGCTGTTTATTATTCCTTTACAATTCGTTGCATGCCTGCCTGCCCCCCACAAAACTTTTCTTATTTTTGTTTTTTTTTTTTTAGTTTTTGTCATGCTTATTTTTGCTAGCTGTTAGTTTATTTATTTTTTGGTATTTTTTTTTTCCTTGTGTGTGTATATTTTTTGCGCAACGAATTATAGGCTAATGACATTCGTCGATTTTTGACCCATTTGGTTTTGCTTTATTCTCGTTGATTGTCTAATAATGAACATGTACAAGGGAAATGCAAAAATGTGTATAGCAAAAAAAGAAGAAAAAGAAGCAACAACAAAACAAGTAAATAAATTAAACTCCAACAGCTGTGATTGGCAGCATTTGGCTTTAATTATGCCGCTTGGCTTACTCGATTTAATTTCGATTTGCTGCGCCATATGCTGCCAGCATGTTTCACTTGTTTTTGTTATTGTTGTTACTGGCTTGCTTTTGCCATTTTTATTATTATTGTTGTTGTTGTAGTTGTTGCTGCTGCTGTTGCTGTTGCTGTGTTTTAATTTACGTCAAGAGTTTGACTTTAATACTCGTAAAAATACTTTTTATGCAATTTTGCGCTTAATATGCGACAACGTAACGGGCAAACGCATTAAATATGGAAAATAAATGTGCTGCGCTGCGCTGTGCGCGGCATTGTGTAAATAAAATTGAATTGAGTCAGCTTGCGGGTAATCTACCGTACATCCTTACCTTAGCCAAATGACTGCGCACAAATGTTTAATATTAATTAGGCAGCTTGCCTAATTAAGCCAACAAATAAAACTGCTTGGGCAAATCAGCATAGTAATTAGTTCGAAAATCTATGTAACTTAGACTTAACTTTTAGCTAAGCATATTATATGCCAAGTATACGCGCGATTATGTTTCAATGTGTTGGGGAAAGTGTTTAGTATGCCACAGCAACAGCTTCACAGCGACAATCCTTTGCCCAAACCCAATCTAAGGATTAATAGTTTTTCAGCTGCTCACACTTGCAACTGTCATTTGTGCTCTTCACGCTGCAGCCAAAGCGTCGTGGGGCAGTTCAGTTTCTAGGTGGGTGGATGGTTGCTTTTCTTAGTTAAGTTAAACGTTCGTTGCCACTTTCTTATAGTCAGTTCATTTACTCCTTTACACTGTTTTAGGTAGTAATGAATGTCGTGAATGTCACAACTGTTTAATTTTTCAAGAGTGTGTAAGGAGTGTTGTCCTTAGTAAAAGACCCCCACGCCAGACACTGGCTTAGGAACAGACACATATTTTTTTCTTCTCTGCAATGTCTATTGAAAGAGAACTGAGCTGCTGCAGTTGCGCTCTAAGACCTCAAATTGTGGTACTACAGTAAATACTCGTTAATCCGGATCGCACCAAAATTATATTGTAATCCGGTTAGAGTAAAAAAAAATTGAAAATTTCTATTGTGTACCTTGTAATTCGGATTGACCATGATTTCGCTAATATGGATAGCATGTTTTACAATGCATGGATTGATAATCGAATATATATATAATTTGAAAGGATTGTTTTAACTTTCATTGAAGTCTGTTATTATTTTTTTATTTATAATAAATGTTTTTCGTTTTTAATATTTATATCGTTATCCGGATTGACTACGGTATTAATTTATTCCGATTAGCGAGTTTTTACCTTACGTTCATTTCGGTTGCTGTACAAACCGCTAGCCTATGTAGCGTATAGCACAAGTCTAAAATGCCTAGCTAATGTCTGAAAATTATTCCCATACTAAGCGTCTGCGAATTTCAGCATTTACGCATTAAAAAAAAATAATAGCAAAAACAATGCAATGAAACCCGATTTTCACATATGTTAACATTTTTGAAAACATTTTCACAATAAATGCAATTAAAATTGTCATATGTACTTACATGCGCCATACATCAAGCGACGCAAGTGTTATTTATAATTACATAAATGCTCATAACTTTAAGCAGATACACGCATCGACAATCAACAGTAAACCATAAAGAAAAAATGGCTAATTAGTAGCTTCACTTCATGTTTTAAACAAAAAAAAAAGAAATGGTGTAGTTTTTTATTGTTTTGTGGCACAAACAATTAAAATTTATAACACAAACAGAAACAGAAACGCACACGAACCATTATTCATGTTATGCATACTTAGATATACGCAGATACATAGATACGTACTTCAGCTGAGTTTAACTGAAAACAGAAATACGAAAAAGTAAAACAAAAATAAAAAAAAAGCAAAAAATGTAAAACTAAAAAATAAAATTTTTTATCACAAGTAATTTATCAGCGACAATTAATGGTTGTTATTTTATGTAGCATGTACAACAGCAACAAGAAGAACAACAACAACAAAAATAGTGACAGCGACAGAGGCAGAGGCAGAGGCAAGAGTAATAACTACGAGTAAATACATGCAATTAATACCCAGGAGTGTGTCTCGGCTGGACAACACGAACACCGACCGACACAGTCAGTCACAGCCCCAGACCCGGGCTCAGACCCAGGCCAGAGCAGACCTGCTGAGTAACTAACCAAACAATGTGAGGGCAATATACTTAATTAAATTAGCAAAACTTGACGCCATCAAGCAATATGTTTTTGTAATTTCTTCTGTTTTTGTTGTTAATTAATTTTTGTTTTTTTTATTTTTTTAGTGTATGTTGTTGTTGTTGCCATGTTGTGTATTTTTGTTAACTGATTGACTGATGTTCAAAATACTTAACAGAGTTCAGGGGACTGTCGGCTTGAAGCTTGCGTGGTTTGCACTTAAGTGCTGCCTCTTCACATTTTGTTCATTTTTGTTTTTCTTATTTTGTATGTTTTTTAATGGAATGCATATTTGGTAAGGGAGAGCCGGCAAATGAGCTGCCTAAAAAGTGCCGTTAACTAAAATTGTATTTCAGCTTGCAAGCTGAGCAGGGTGCCAGCTTATCAGAAATTACAACTTACTTACTTCAAAGTTCAAAGGCTAATTAAGTGAAGAAGTATTTATACCATATGCAGTACAGCAAAATCTCCCAAAATGGAAACTCCCACTAATCGGATAGATTATGTTACCAAATTAATTTCGTAAGCTTTTCATAATGCTTTCCAAATAAAATGCATTCCCATAACCCAAAAGTCTCCATAACAGAACATCACAACCATGGTACCATCGGATATGATGGAGATGAAAAGTAATGTATGTTCCCTAAGCTTAGTTTGGTAATTTTCTTTTCCATAACAAAAATTTTAGATTTGCTTTAACTTGAAAATATTTTTCTTGGATTTAATAGTCATTCTCAGCTTTAGCATTAAAGGAACCAAAAAATTGTGTATTCAGGTGGTACTTTTTTTTGTAGAACAGTGTAACTTGTATTAGCTATGCATATCCCAGTTCTGCGCAGTGCTGCCAAACCCAATGAGCTGCAAACTTAATGAGCTCAAAAGCAAAGCAAAGCAGAGCAGCGCCCCAAGCTTTGATTGTGAGCAAAACTTTTATATGAAAGTAAGGCGCAGTCAGCTGGGGGGTCAAACAACTCTTTTTTTGTATTGTTTCTGTTTTTGTTGTTGTTGTTTTTGCTTTTGTTTAAGCAAAACTGAAATATAAATAACAAAATAAAATCAGACATAAACCCAAACAATGATTAATGATATTGGCATACTAACAAAGTAATAAAAATACAACAACAACAATAACAATAACAACAACAAAAACAAAAAAGGTAAAGAAAACAATTGAAAATAGCAGCACACATTTGTTATTTATTTTTTTAATTTACATTTGTTGTTTTCTGTTTGATTGCGAATTAATTTCTGCTCGTGCAGTTTAATTGTTGAATAAATAAACTTAAAGCGTAAATTAAAGCTGCAGGCAAACACGAGCACCCAGAAGAGAAGTACGTAGGCACAGTGAAGCAATGCCAAAGGCGACGTCATCATCGTCATCACCGTCGTCGTCGTCGTCGTCGTCATCTTGTCGATATTTTACATCTCAAGAAAGTGTATATCGACCGCATGATGATCCAGATCAACGGGCGGATGTAAGTGCAGAAATTTAACATATGCCAGAAACGTTGTCCAGCACATGCTGAAGAAGGACGTGAAGACGACCTGATTCCGTTGCGGCACAAAGGCAAAGTTCACCGTTTGCACACAGGGCCAATAAATAATTCCGACTTTGTAGGCTTCCAGAAATTTATCGCTAACCTGCAGAGAGACACACACAAAAAAACACTGTATGCATGAAAGAGATAGACAGCAGATAACAGCAGAGTGATGTGTGTGTGTGTGTGTGTGTGTAGTCAAGGCAAGCATAAACGAGCAGCAGCGCATTGGCTTGGCAGGCGAATGGGCGGTTAGGCAAATGGGCGGATTGTCTGTCGGCTGTGCAGTCAGTCCAGGGCAGGCAGGAAATCCAATAAAATAAAACTGAAAATAGGCGTAAGTGTGCATAATTTAAATGTTAATGGTTGGGAATGAAGTTTTCCACAAACGGTGCGGAAAAATGTAATTAAGTGTTTGTCTGTGTGCGAGCGAGATGGCGGCATGTAGGCGCCTGCTTGGATTTTATTCACTTTTTTTTTATGTCAGTTGTTTACTTTTATTTCATTTTGCTTTATACGTGTTTGCCTTTCCTTTTTTTTTTTTGTTTTTTGTTTTTGGCCATGGCACACACGTCGCAGGATGCGAATGGCGCATGCCTTGGGTTTCTTTTCTTTTATTTTGGGTTGATTTTGTTTTTCGGTGCAAAGTTTGTGTGTGTGCCTGTGTGTGTGTGTGTGAGTGTGTGAAAACATTTTCGCATTTACCGTAGAATGTTTGGCGGTCGCTGGCAGCTATGCGGAGATAAATTATGTGTACATTATTAATTAAATTTTAAAATTATTTGCAACGCAAGTTGTGCAAAGCCACAAGTGCGCTGCTGACTCGTTTATCAAGTGAAGTACATGACATTGGCTTTTTATTTCGCTTTGCTTTTGCTTTTGCTTTTATTTTACATTTGCTTCTTTTTTTATTTTATTTTTTTTTTCTTATATATGCTTGGTAGCTATTTTTGTGCGCTGCTGTGTAATGCGAGAGAAATTGAATTAACTTGTGTAACTTTTTTTCTGTTCTTGTTCTTTATGTATGTCAGTGGAGTCTGGCATGTGGCTAAGTATAAATGATATGGAAACAGGGTTTTGCGCAGATTAAAAGGAAATGCTTCTCATAAACTTGATTTACAAAATACACGTGTTGTGAAAAGTCTTCGCTTATAAATATACATATACAATTTTATAGCATGCACATTCAAAAAAGGTTTGCTGAATATTTATGTAAAAGATTCCATAGAAAAATTATTTTCACACAATTTTTTGATAGCCATTTGTGAAATATGCCATAAACAGTCTGTTAAGCGTCTTGGTCGAGCCTAAATATTATTTTTTATTTACTGTTTAATTAAAGAAGAATTTTGAAGCCTTATTATTGGGTGATTTAAAAATTATTCGCTTTTTTAACACTAGATGGTGTTGATGCCCATATATTGTGCAACACTAATCCGATTGTGTCAAATGAACTCGCCTTTGAACAATTTAGACAAAATTTTTTGAGAAGACTGTTTTGTAATCTTTTGCTGGTGTTAAAAGTTATATTGAATTGAAAATTAAGAAATATGCCATGTGATGCTTTTTACCATAAAAAAGGTAGAACAATTGCAAAAATGTGCCGAAAAATTTGTAGGGTTAACGGAGAGGATGCTGTCAGTGGGACGCTGAATCCAGTAGTTGTCGATCAAAAACCGCGAATACTTTTTAAATCAACCAATATATTGGAATTTCAGCCAATAAGTCGAGAAATTAATTTTGAAAGAATTGTGTGCGGTAATTTTGCACAACAGTGTGCCTTTAAAGTGCTGCTGATCAAATTTATGGCTGCAGTTTTTTTGAATTAGTTAGCTCTGAAGTTTCTGGGACACAGAGTTGACCACAACTCAGCTCATGTAACCAAGTGCATTTATGTTGTTTATTGCTTTAGTTTTTTGCCTGCAACACTAAGGTAAGCTCGTCATCATCTATTGGTGGTTGTGTTTCTTAAAAACAAGGGGTCTTTATTAAGCTTATTCACACATCCATTGCTGCAAACACGTTCGACCTGCATGACCACAGTTTAAATTGTTGACAGCTTGACAAGCTTAGAATAAAACACAAAGCAAAACTATTTCCAACAAAATAGCAACATCATTTTCAGAAAAGTAAAAGCCCAATATATCATGGCAAGAGATACGCGCAGCAGCCGAAGCTTTTAGAGACCTCAATCAGAGCATTTGTTGCTGGGTTTTGTCCGACAAAAAACAAGTGAAAAGTAAACTTTATAGTCAAACCGTTGCTATTAATGTGACATGTGTGTGTGTGTGTGTGTGTGTGTGTGTGAGAATTTGTTACCGGTAATGCCCGTGTGTTAAATTCTAACAGGCGACATTAATATATGGTCTAACATTTACATACCAAACCAAGATTAATGTCACATAAGCAAAAATCGCGTGAGCTGCACACGGCGTGAGTTTGAAATACTCGTATGTATGCACTTACACGTAAATGTATCTGCATTTGTTCGGTGTATCTCAAAAACCGTCACAGAGCAACAAATCAAAGTTGACACCTTTGAAAGCGCACAGGTGATATTTATGCAGACAAACACACGCACACATACAGCGGCAGACCGACAACAGACAGACAAGTTTTTAAGCAGATAACAAACGAAAAACTGTCGTGAGAAAATGTATTTCCGAAAACCCACACGTAATATTAAAATCAAAAAAAGAGTGAAAAGAAAAAAATCGCAGCCAAAGTTGTTCGCAAAGGGGTGAAGCTTAAAGTATTGGAAATGCAGCAGCAGGCAAAGATGTAGATGTGGGGAAAAAAACAAAAAACAAAAAAAAAAATCGAGAAAAATGCTTAAAAAGATAAATAACTTGAAAACCGCATGCAATGCGATAACAAATTGAAACTGACCAAGAAACACAATTTCCAGATGCTCTTAAAAAATACGAGTAACAGCTATAAGAAGTACAAGCAAAAAGAAAAAAAAAAACAACGACAAAAAGAAAACTAAAAGCAAGGAAATACTAAAACATCAACAACAACAACAACAAAAACAACAACAAGAAATGACAACCACAAGAACAAAGCACAAGAGGAAGCAGCGAATCAGCTAAGCAACGAGCGTAAAGCATGAAAAGAAATGAATCAACTTGAATGACTTAATGTGTTCCAATTGGAGCAGCAGGCAGCAGTCACAGCCACAGCCAAAGCAACAGCAGCAACAACAACAACAACAACAACATAATCAGCAGCAGCAAAAAAAAAAGACGCAAACAAGCGACGCCGATACGCGTCAAGTGCCGAAGTCGTTGTCGTCATCAACAGCTTCGTCGTCGTCGTCGTCGTGGTCGCCGTCGCCAAGCACGTTGCGCGCAAGCAGCAGCAGACAAGTACCATAAATAGAGAGAGCCAGAGCGCGCGGGAGAGAGAGCATGAAGGAGGCGGCAAGTGTGTGACTTTGGCACCCAGTGTGTACGAGTGTATGCTTGCATGTAAACAGAAAGCGCCAATACAAATAAAACAATAACAACAACAACAACAAACAAACAAAAGCCAACAAAACACTTAAGATACATTAAGCAGCAGGAAAGCGAAACAAACAAAGTAACAAAAATATAAAAAAAATTGAAGAAAAAAAAAAACAAAAACGAAACGATGAAGAAGAAAAAAAACAAAAACAACATAAAAGACAAAATCAAACGACCCATGCGAGTAACGCCAAAGCAAACTACACTCCACTGCACTGAGTGTATGTGTGCGTGTGTGTGTGAGTTTGTGAGTCTGTGCTTTACCTCCTGTCTGGCGTCGGCATAAGTGCTGCCCTCCAACAGACTCATAAAGAAGAGAAACGAAGTGATGGCAAATGGATCGTAGGCTGCCTGCTCGGTGATTGCCTTGCAAAGTGATGACTTAATGTCAGTGCGTGGCCACATGCAGCCGGCTAAACGTATCCAAACGTAGATCGTCGGACCCATAAAGCAAAAACCAAATAAACTGAATCTGTGAAGTGGCAAAGAGACAAAGAAGCATGAGACGAAATACGTGCGAATAAACGAGTTGCTCTGCTAATTGAATTGACCAACTTTTGCTGCAATTATTGCATTTACCTGCACTGTACTCAGTGCAGAAGATTTGCTTATAATTGCTGCGCAGTTACATTCGCATGGTGGTTATTCGCATGGTTACTCGCATACGAGTATGTAGGTATTCATTACTCACCGTAGACACTTGTACCAGTCGTAGGTTCGGAATGTCCGTTTCTCGATTAGAGTCTGTTCGATGAGGCAGCCGCAGGGCCAGAGTGTGCCATATGAAAGCATGCCGCGTATCACTTGATGTTTTCCCGTGAAATTTATAAAAGTTCGCAACATTTTTTTATTCTTTTTATTCTTCTTATTCTTCTTCTTCTTCTTCTTCTTCTCTTGTATTAATTTTTGTGGTTAGTGCGGTTAAAGCGTCAGTGGTTTGATTGCCTGTCGTTTTTTTCGCCTTCGTTTGTTGTTGCTTTTTTATTTGTGATAATACTGTTTTCTAAAAAGAAAGAAGGAAAGCTTGCAGCGTCAAATTTAGCGTGTTTTTGTCATAAATTTGTTTATGCAGTTGCATTCATTGACAGTTGCCAGTTTTTAAATGTTTGCAGTTGCACTTTTAATACATGCTCAGGTGATAAAAGCTTTTAGTCGCAAAGCTAGATAGCAAATTGACTTTTAGATACATTGAACGCTCGATAACGTGAAATAATTAAAATCAAAGGTATGGTTACGATTGTTACAACCTTTCGTTTAGCAATTTCAAGAACCGAATTTAGTTTGTTAAATAAATAAATTACGTTTGCAAGTGCAACTATTTATATATATAAAAATGTTTTTGAGTGTGTCCTTTATGGGTTGCTAAACCGATCATTCGATTGCGTTGAAACTTTGGTGAATTCCTATGATATTTCTGTTAAAAAAAAGTGGGCATGGTCACGCCCCCTCCATATAAGCAAAAACTTAAATTCATTATATCTCTTGAATCATTTGATGTAGATGAATGAAATTTGGCATATATAGGAGTGCGGAATAAGTAAGATGCATATTAAAAATGAGCAGTGCTACGTCCCATATAATATATATAAGAACGTATTTTTTATATTTTTAGGAATCCGCCAAGTTGATTTAATCCTAAAAATGTGAATGCTTCAAATCAAAAAACAAAAAAGCTAGTGGGTAAAGCTAGTATTTAATTGAATTATAATTTAATTTACACTCTTATCAAAAAAAGTCAGTTATCAATCTAGCCACAGTAAGCCCTCGCCTTTTCCTTCAAATCTAAAAGCAAATGAAATGACTTCATTGACCTAATACCAATATACAAAATTCATAGCATATTTACAGGAGAGCAATGTACCCGATAAATACCGTTGTTTATTTTTTTTCATAAATATTCAATGTGCATATTTTTTGATTTTTCCATCTTTTCAAAAGTATAAGGAACAAAATCGCGTTATAGGTTTTATAGTAGTACACGGAATCGTATATAAAGTTAATATTTATAAATGATATATTATATACAGCGAAATCTCCCAAACGGACAGTACCCATAATAGGACATTTTTCATAACAGAACAAATTTTTCATATAAAATGCTTTCCCATAACCATGGAACATAAGTTGGCATTACTTGTAAATATGTGCATACACAACTATAGACATATTATACAACAAAATAGCTAATTTATATATACGACATACTTATTAATAGCGGACTTTATGTTCTTAATAACCAATTAATTTCATTTTGTTGTTTTGTTTCTTCTATAACATTTAACATTAGCATTAGCATGGCTTCAAACTTAATTCGAATCCAAGGGGCGCATTATAAATATTGCTAAGCACAATTTTATGCATTTCATAGTCAATAAAGTTAATGGCCGCCACTAAATCGCTTTGATTTGAACTGCGCAGCTGCCGCGCAGCAGCCCGAATGCCTGCATCTGAGTATGTCAAATTTGGATTTATTTACGCGCAGTAAGCGGAGCTGAAGTTCAAAAGCGCGTAACTTGGTAATGCTCGTGATTAATCTGGCAAAGCGAAGTAAAACAGCGAGGCATAAAACATTATGAGCACATAGCCATCATGCCTGACGAGCAATAAGCAATGACGATCATGATGATGATGCATGCTGATGATGATGATGATGATGATGGTAGCGTTGATGGTGGCGATGACGACTGTGCTACCGAAAAATGAATCTAATTGCAACAATTTTCCAAAATGCCAAAGCAAATGTCGAAATAATTCTCAACAGAAAACGAAAATACACAATACAAGCAAAACAACAATAGAAAATCAGAAAACGTGCGAGACCAACATGTTTTAATGATACAACAAAAACAACAACAATAACAACAACATTAATTTGAGCAAAAACAAAGTAAAGAAATTCTACAACATCAAAAATACACAGCAAAGCAAAGATTTATTATAACAAAAAAAAATATTCGTACTTTATGTACATGCGAGTAAATTTGTGTATTATGCCTGCTATAATGGGCGGCATTGTCATAAAAGTAATTATGCGCGGCAACAAAAACACAGCAGTGAGAAGAAGAATAACAACAACAATGCAAAGCAAGAGAATAACAACAGCAGCGTAAAAACAAAAGCGAAAACAAAAAAAAAGAAAAAAAAAACAAGTAATGCTAAATGAAATATTCGTGTGCTGCACACACAAATAATAACTTTGAAGTTTTTCCCTGCTTAATGAGCAGCAAACGACAAACAACGGCAACAATTTAGGCATACTGAGCGATTAAAGAGCATTTTGTGTATTGCCTGCGTAAAAACAACATTAACGACAGCAAAAGCAACAACAGCAGCAACAACAACAACAATAGCATATCACATATAATTAGTATGCGCGCACAGGTTCACAAGCCAAAGCTGCAGCCGTAGCCGAAGTCGGAGCAGAAGCACAGCACAAGGGTGTAATGTGCCGCAAAATGAGGGCGCAAAGGCTCGCTTATGTCGGTTGCCTGGCCTGGCTTCGTCTGGTCTCTTGCTGCTCATTCACTTTCAAAACGCAAACACACACACACACACAAACACATACACACACATACATCTATGCATATACTCGTATGCTGGTTGGTTGTCTGCCGCTGTGTGCCGTCACAGACGTGTTGCATATTTTCACAAGTAATTAACATGTACACGAGTTTTTCTCTTTTGTTAAATTTTCTTTGCCATAAGTTTTTTCTGTTTTTTTTTTTTTTTTTAAATTTTAATTTGTTACATTTTTTTTTTTTTTTTTCTGTGGCTTTAGGTCATGCTTTGGGATTTTTCACAGCAGTCGCGCTCATTGACTCATATGCTGGCTGTGTCGAAGGTGTGTCGGCTGTGTTAGCAATCGCAATGTCTGCTTCTTCTTCTGCTGCTGCTGCTGCTGCTGTTGCTATTCCTCAGCACAGACTTTCGTTGCTTTCGCCGTTCCAGCAACGCTTTGCAAAAATGCTAAAATTGTGTTTTGCTTGGTTTTTGTGTTTCTTTTGTTTAATAATGACTATTGTTGTTGTTGTTGTTGTTGCTGCTGTTATCTGCTTTGCATTAATTTGAATTTTAAATAATGCTGTGTAGTTAACCGAAAATAGTTTGCGATAAATAAGCTGCGTGTAACATTTGCCGCTCTGCGGCAGTGACATGTGCAAGCTTTTTTGGCGTATTACCCAGCTCACAATTTGTTGGGGTTTTTACTCGAATGTGATAAAAGCAACTTTACAGAGCAAAGACGTTGAGTCACTTGAAGCGCTATGAGATCACACTTAATACACGAAAGAATTTTTTATGCTGTTCTGTTAATTTAGTAATCTGATAACTGCTGCCTAACATGTTTTTATTTAACTGCTTTTCAATTTACCATTCGCCTAACATGTGCAACGAATTCATTAGGTAAATCTATTTTCATATTCCCACTTCTTATGAAATTCAAAACCAAAGAGTGAGAAAAATGTGAGCTGTGCAGTACACAAACCACAAATGACGCTCGCATGCCACATGCTACATGGCTCGCATGCCACAGCGAAGACGATGAAAAGGAAACACTTTGCATATTTTATAACACTTCAAGGTTTTCATTTCGCTTTGTGGTTTTTTTCTCCTTGTTTCTCGATTTTGTTTTTTTTTTTGCTTTTACAATGCCGCGCAACAAACGTGCAGTAATATTATTTTGTGTGCGTTGCCAATGCGCTACTCCCGTTGCTGTTGCCTTTGGCGTTGTTGTTAGTGTTGTGATGGTTGTTGTTGTTGTTGGTTTTATTGCTGCCTGCAAGATTTGCATTTCAACGCATTTGTCGCTTATCAATGGCAGCATCAGCAGCAGAAGCTACAGCAGCTTTGGCAGCACTGGCAGTGGAGACTGTGGAGACAGCAACGCATTTTGTATGGCACTAATTTCGCACTTTGAACGTTGACGTTGGCATTGGCAAAGTTGATGACGATGTTGTCGACTGTCTCTGAAATGAAGCTCATATCTTTCGGCCAACATCAATACACTCGACTTCACTTCACTTCGCTGCAGTTCACTTGATTTTCTGGCCAAACAGCCAAAAGCCGCAGCCATGCGAAATTTGCTTTTGATCTGTACGTCGGTTGGCAGCTGTTGCCCTTTCTTTCCGCTGCCAAAACAACGTTGAAGCGTTTTCATGAGTGTTCCATTCCAACTTCTAGTGGAACGAAACATGTCATGGCCAGGGATGGAGAGCAGAGTCATGTTGTGGTGTTTTGTTGGGGTTGAGCATGCAGCGAGAGAAAAATGCGCGTTAATCTTTTACGATTTATGTTTTACTGTTTAGCGCAAAAACGACTAATGGATGCTTCATCAGGGAATTTTCGGAAAACGCTACATGTGTCTAGAGATAACATGAATATGAGTTTAATGGTGGAAGAATTATTAGTTATGCTATATGCAAGGTTAAGCAGGGTTCATTCATGTTGCCGTTCATTTATTGGCAACAAAGGCTGAACTTTGATTTTAAAAAAAGAAGGGTCAGCTAAAGCATCTTGAAGATTTTTAAAAATCAGCCTGAGACGGAAGTGTATTAGCATCTTTATCATTTTACGCCAAAATAAGTCAACGCAAAGTGAGAGAATATTTTTCAAAAGAAATAAATTAAGTGTCATTTTTATTTATTACATTTGACAAAATTTTGCGCAGTGTGCACTTGACAATAAAATAATGTAGCAAAAAATGAAGGAAGAAAAAATTAACGCTTTACTGCTCAGCCCTTTGGGCGCTGCCGTATTTCCTGTTTGAAGTCTTTTTTCTTTAATTTTACTTTTTTCTTTGCTGTTGTTGCTGTTGTTGTTGTTGTTGTAGCCACTGCCACCAACTCAGACCAGCAGCTACTTGCAACATTTAATTTAATTTCTTTCCCCATTAAGTTGCCATTTCCATTGGTTTGCGTTGCTTTTTTTCTTCTTTTTAACTTCATTCCCTGCCGCTCGCTCGCTGGTGATTAAATTTACGACGCACACACACAATTTTCTGCCATATTTCTTTTTTACTTGTGCTCTGCTTTAGCCGTCGGCGCATGGCTTTGGCGTTGCCCCACGTTTTACAATAAGTTTGCAATGCGCCACGATTATTATTTTCATTATAATTATTATTATTTCTACTTATTATTTTAGTTTTGAAGTGTTTGGCTTTGATTTTGTTTCACTTTGAGCATGTGCCGCACTTGCCGCTTTGACTTTTGAGCATTTTACATTTTTTTATTCAATTTTTGTTCGTTCGTTGTTGTTTTTTCTCAACGCCTCGTCTCTGCGTCGATATTTTTCTCACTTTTTAACTTTTTCACTTTGTGCGTGGCACATCAAAGCGTTTCAGTGTTTGTGCGTTTGTGTGAAGCTACAAATTGCGGCATTGTTGCGCTTTGATATTTGATTTTCTGTTATATCGTTTCATGTGTAAAATGCGTCTAAATTGTAAAAAAAAAAAATAAAAAAAAATTTGGAGAAAAAACTACGCAACCAATATTAGAAAAAAAAAGAAAGGAAAACCTTTAATTGATTGCGTATCGATTGTGTTGTGTATGTGTGTATTTTATTTTTTTTTTTCATATTATTTTCTATTGCCTTTGCTACGACGCAGACGCGTCTGCCAACTGCCTGGTAAGTACATTTTGTTTTTTTTTTCTGCTTTTTTTTTCGCTTGTCTCTTTTACGATATAACATTATTTGTCAATACAAATTCTCAGCTCGTACATTGAGTTAATTTGAGTTTTTGATTAGTTCTTATTTCGTTTATTGAACTTTGCTATCATTTCAACAATTTATAATGCCTACATACATATATATGTGTGTACATGCTGTAGCCAGATAGACGCAGTTACATGTGTACGTGTATTTTTGTTGTAGCTACATATGCGAGTATGCGGGCCATTTCATGTCGTCTGTCGGCTGGCCGCGCGGTCGGTTCGTTTGTTGTTGTTGTTGTTGTTGTTATATGCATAGTCTACGTGCAAGCGATCTCGCGTCGCTTTTATGCTCATTGATTTGATTTATTTGCATATACTGAAATATTTATTACGCCTATAAATGACTCCCCAATGTAGCGCAAAGTACACACATATGCACTACAATATGTAGATAAATTTCAAGCGTATTTATTGTTTTTTTGCTCTTTTATGTTTTTTTTTTATTTTGTTTTGTTTATTTATTGGCAAGCGACATGATTTTGTTGATTTTTGGCTGCTTTTATGGTTGAGCTGAAGTTGTTGCTGTATTTTAGGGGGCTTTGTAGTTGAACTTTTTATTACAAAGTTGCCGATTATTGACTGGCGAGGTGAAGATGCTCCTGCACAATGAGGATATACTATATGTATGTATTATGTATGTATATCGAAGTAACTAGTCACCATATGTTTATTTGAGCAAGCAACAAACATGTAAAAACTGTTTTGCTATATTTAATTATTCATTGAATTGGTTGGTTTATTATGCTGGCAGTTTTATTAGTTGGCTCTTTAAACTTTTCACAAGTTTTATAGCAATAGTTTTATATCTATGACATCTTCAAGGTCAGGCATCTTAAAGCTGAATCGCATTTGAAGTATCCCTATTGGGTATTCTTCGTTAAGATTTTGAAAGTTCTGAATATTGCAAGAGTCTGTATCTTCCTTCGTCATTAAAATTCTTCGAATACTTTCAGCTGTTCGCTCTAGATAAGCTTTGAGTTAATTAAACACACAAATAGTATATACCATTGCTTTGCGCTTTTAAACAGATTTTTTTTTTAAATTTATGGCTGATTTATTCTATCGATTGGCTGGCATGTCTGTGTGCCATTTGCTAATCAAGGTTATAGAGCGCAGCCATGAAGCTTAGCGCAAGTGTAAAACCAATTTAAAAAACATTTCGCAACAATCCCAAAGCGATGGCCATATTGCAGCTGTTTTTATTTTTTAATTTCGTTTCCTTTGCTATATTGGTTTTTCGTGTTTCGTTTTTCATTTCATTTTTGCTTGGCATGTTTTTTAATTTCGATATTTGTGTGCGTTTACTGTTGGGCAATTACAGCTTCCTGTGTGCGCATTTAACCCTCATGTCCTGATGCGATGCGTTGCGATGCGATGCGATGCGCCTGAAATGTAATTTCGTAGCTGTTTGAAAGGAAATGATTACACAAGCATATCCTTAGGCATTTGCAATTGCTTGCAAGAGCAGTTAATGTGTTTCTGCTTCTTCCTCCGTTTAGGCTAGACGTGGCAGACTATTGCATATTGACTCTTCCACCTACAAACTTTTTTCATTTGCTGCTTGCTTTATTTTTTTTTTTTTTTATATTTTTGTGAACTTGGTTTTTCCCCCATATTGTGAGTAGGTCTGTGACTAAAAGGAAATGCACATAAAAAAATGTTCGCTCAAAGTTTAAGTGTTGAAACCCTTGACAGCTGTAATAATAAAAACAACGGCAATAATAAACAACAACAACAACAAAAGTAGCAGCAATTTAAACTACCAACATGGTTTTTTACGTTGTTATTGTTGTTGTTGCTGCTGGTATTGTTTTTTGTTTTCGCATAACTTCTGCCAGTTTATCGGCAGTGAAAAATCTTTCGTCATCATGTTTTATGTTTTTGTTTTCCCACTTGGTTTTATTTTGTTTTTGTTTTTTTTTTTTTCGCTGACTTAATTTATATACGAAATAACAGTATATACAAAACTTAATAGTAAGGTAGCAGTTAAAAAATAAATAACAGGGCATGTAAAAAAAACAGACAGAAAAGAAAAAGGCCAAATAATAAGAAAAATATACGAAAATTGCATAATTAAGCATATACGATATATACGAACAATAAAAACACATGTCTCGTCGAGACGCTAAAAATCTTATGGCAAATCATGCAATTGCAGCCAATTTAGTAGCAACGCCAACAACAGCAAAAAAAAAACAAAGCTAACAAAAGCATGAAAACAACACAAAAAAACTATTAGAATAAAAAAGAGAAAAAAAAAAAACGAATATCATTCGGCAACAATGAAATAACAAGCGAAACCAATTTAGTTAGAATTTGATTGTCAACAAAAATAACGAGCAACAGCAACAAAGAAGAAGAAACATGCCAAGAATATACACGCAAAAAAAAAAGGAAAAAACCAAAACTAGATATAAAACGTTAAAAATAAAACAAAAGCAACCAGAACAACAACAACAACAAGAAACAAATGCGACGCACAAGTGTCAAAAACAAGGAATGACACACTGTGACAACAGGCGACTCGGCTGCAGGCGCAGAGTGAGCAGGCAGCGGCACGAAGGCAAGCAGGCAGACCAACTGATAGACAGACAGACAGACAGCAAGCGGGGCCATAGGGTTGGCCAAGCTGTTTGACAGGCAGCGCAGCAGCGACGCAGAGACAATGCCAGCAATTGCTGCGGCAGCCGCGCACAATTATTTTGTACTACGGTCCTTTCCCTTTTTATTTGGTTCTGTTTTTTCAACTTCTACGGTTTCTTCCTCTTCTTCTTTTATGTGGATCAACAGCGTACAATAGTTCGTCATGGTTTATAAATGCAACAATTGCCTATTTTCGTTCTCATTGCTATTGTTGTTGTTGTTGTTGTGTGATTATTGTAACTGACAATGAGTACCGCTTACTAAGCAAATTATCAAGTATTTTTATAGTTAGGAAGGTTCCTTACATGCTAACTGCAGCATAATTTTGTAAATTATTTTCCAAAGGAAAATGTTGTGAATTTGCTTTTGCAATTCAAATAGTTTAAGGCTTGCAAGCGAAAATTGTGTGAGGCGCTGTTTGAATAGCAAAGTATGGAACTTCGACAGCTGTTCAACAAATTATTGCTAAGCTTGCATATGCTAAACGATTTATACATATGTACATAACTTTCAATGTATTGTGTTGATTGGCAAAAAAATTTCAAAAAAGAAAAAATATTAAAGTATTTTTGCAATAAAAATATTTAAGCTGAAGTTCTGATAAAATCATGAAAAACGGTTTTATTTTTTACAATTGATGTACAATAAAAACACTTTAAGTTAAAGCTAAGTTTTCCTGTCTTATGGATAAGTGAGCTTAGTTTTTCAAACCAGACGGCATTGAAATTATAATAAAATTTTGTTCATATTTTATTAAGTATTTTGATTAAAAAATGGCCCTTTTAAAGTTTTTTTTGTTTTTTTTTTTTTTTAAATAATTTAATAAAACCTAATATATAAAAAAATTTTTATAAATTGAAATTCTTATGTGTCTTTTTATATGCGTTTAAATTGTCTTAGTAAAACATTTTACGTAGCTTATTAACATATTTTTGTATATAAAAACAAATTACTCGATTTAACCAATTTAGTTGATATTTTATTTAAATGTAAATAATTACTAAACGAGTGTTATGGGCACAATAAAATTTACAAATACATTCAAAAAAATTTGTATGCGATACGTTCGAAAAAAAAAAAGTTTGTAATATTTTAAAATCAGAGCAGAAAATATTGTATACATAACTATTATATTAATTTTTCTATCAATCTAAAGAACATATGGTGAAGCCAGAAAAGACTTAGAAAGTATTGGAATAATGTGAATTAAGTTGGGTGTAAAAGAGCGCCGAGGAAAAGAATTATGGGTGGCCACAACAATGCCTGACTGGTCCAGTTAGTGTTGTATATAATTTATAGCAATAAAGTCTATGTTATTATAATTTATTTATTACCTGGTTTACAAGGCTCAAACCTCTGAAGCTGAGACAGTAAGCGTAATATAAAATAAGGACTTCTCTTTAATAACTTAAGTGTTTCAAATGCTTATCATGCTTTATAAAATATTATCAAAATGCGGTTAAAAAAAAAAAAAACAAAAATAAAAACAGCACCTTTTTTTTACATTAAAAATAAAAACACTTCAGTAGCTACGCATGTTACACTTCAGAGTTTTTATGTTATTAAATATTAAGATTAAAAAATGCATTTAGTGTACAAATTTCCCTTGGAACAAACCTTCTAAAGAGAAGTGCTGCGTCATCGTATTATTAAAAATGTGTTTTAGTATATACATATTTATTCGCCACTTAACGCAGTCAACTTTTCGATTACGTTGATTGCCGGGGCACAGTATTATTATATGTATAAGAAAAAAGTCAGGGTGGCATTGGCACGAGGGCAATAATTATATTGGATTTAATGTCACATTTGTTACAAGACTTGCAGGAGATTGATGTTGACATTTGATGTGTTTTGATTTTCACTTGGGTTTTGTACAAGGGTGACTTGAGGGTGGACATGGCAAAATAATAGAAAAGTCTAAGCAAGCAAAGCTGCCACTATTTTGCTCTTGCTGGTTTTTCTTTAAAGATTTTATTTTTCGTTCTTTTTAAAGATTTGTTTATATTTTTGGTTTTTTTTTTTATTACGTCTATGTGAATTTGCATCGTCTTGTCATGTCTGCTTAGATTTCTGCAATTTTGCGCACTGCATGCGCTGCCAATGCAACAACTGACAGACGACAGACAGACAGACAGGCAACCCAAATAGGCAGCAATGAACTGGCAACAGACCGACAGACAATTGAACTAAATAACAAACTGCACATTTACACACACACACACACACACATTCACAGGCAGGCACGGTTGAGCGCTCATTGACACAGACGAGAAGCACGTCAAAGTCATTTGTCACGCCTGATATCAATGAACCTATCGAATGTTTCTAGCGCAATCGGCAGCCGGTTAGGACAAGAGCAAAATAAAAATAAAAAAAACTAAATAAATAAAATACACAAATACTGACTTTGTCTTTTTTTATTTTTAACACAATAAATAAAAATAAAATTTATGCACCTATGCCAGATCAACTAAGTATTACGCGATAAAGGCAGCAGATATGTAAGTGCATTAGAGGGACACCACATATGCGCTACTTTATCTTTTTTTTTGGTTTTCAAAGTAATTTCAAATGATCAGCAGCGCTAAGGAGTGAAGTTGGCCAGACTTAGTCAGGGTATCGACAGGCAGCGGCACAGCACACATAGCAGACGACATAGCAGACGTGGCCTAGCACAGTGAAGCCACGTTGTGCAGCTCAAATGAACTTCCGCAATTATTTTCAAGCACATTAAATTAAACGGCAACAGTCGAAGGTAGGCAGGCAGGCAGACCCTTTTTTTTTTTTCAAACTACTTTCGTTATCAAATTGTATGGCAAGGCTTGAATTGTGCATTCAATAGAACAGTCAATATGCGCTGTCTGCCTGTATTTCAGCCTTCCTGCTTGCCTGCCTCTTTCTGTCATCCTGCTTGCCTGCTCGCCCGACAGTTGGCTTAGGAAAATCCATGGCAAGCGCAAGCAGGAAAATAAAATTAGTTAAAAAAAGAAAAAACTCAAAATAAAAAATAAAAAACACAACGCAGTAAAACAAACCCAAACGAGCACAAGAAAAGGGTGCAGCCTTGGCAATTTGTGGCCCGAGCAGCAGAGCGCACCCTGCGCCGCATGTACTCGCCCTGACGCCCTTCACAGCAGACCGCACAGACCAACGTCCAATGTGTGGAACCGTCTGCGAACAACCTTTGCACAGTTAAACAAAAGTCGCTTGATTGCTGCCGCATGCCGCCATCCTTTCATACATCCGTCCGTCCGTTGCTGCTGCTGCTGCTATCGCTGCCTGTTATCGCAACGCATCAGTTTTTGTTGGCATTTATTGGTTTCTCCTACTCTGGCATGCTCTTGCTCTTACTATTGCTTTGGTTGCCACAAGCACACGCTCAAGCTGAAGCAGGCTCATGCTCAAGCAGGGAACAGGCAGCAGGCGAGATGTTAATGAGTCGACAATGGGTGGATGGCGACGCAGGCGTTGGCGTCAGCATATATGTGTGTCTATAAGTGCTGACTAAAAACAAAAGCAGACACAAACGAGAACTAAAACGACGCATGCGAGTGCATATGCAAATTAAGAATTATTATCAGGGGAAAAAGTTTAAAAAATTGTGTAAAAAAATATGTTACCTATTTTTTTTAGATTCCAGTAATATATAATTTAAAACTCAATACTTCATACAAATTATGTAACGATATCCCAAAAAATAAAAAAACTTTTCTTAGTAAGTAATTTTTGGGCTGATTGTACCTATGGTAGCTGTATGTTATAGGTTAAAATAGAAAAAACAAAATAGCCGCGTTATGCTTATAGTTTAGGAGAGTCTTCGTGCTAACCATTTCCGAGATTCGTTTGTTTATACAGGCAGACGGACGGATAGACAAACCGACATGGCTACATCGACTCGCCTGTCGACGCCGATCTAGAATATATATACTTTATGGAGTCTGTAATGCCTCTTTCTGTCTGTTACATATGTACATTTGCACAATATTAATATACCCTTTACTACCTTTTGGTGCAGGGTACAAAAATGCAGCCAAGGTGCAAATCGTTTGGTGCTTTGGTATGCTAGGAATGTACGTTATCAGTAGCATGTTTAGTTTAGTAAGTCATTAGTGTCATGCCATTGCCTTTAATTTTGCCATTCACTGCATAGATCAGCTTGTCGATGTGCCAACATGGCAACTGTAGCAGCTGTGGCAATAGTGGCAAGTGAAACGCCTACGCACCGCAACTTCGCACTAAAGTTGGCTTCTGCTTTGTGAAGGTTTTTAACTTGCTTCAGTTTACATAAATATTTAAGATTATCACCTTTGCCCGTGCAAATGCCATGTGCGCTTCATAGCCGGCATTTGAGGCGTGCTACCGTACTCTTGTTTTGCTGCCTATCCCTTTCTCTTGCTGTCTCTCTCTTTGCCTGTTTACTTGGCTAAGCACGCCTACTAATAGCAAATCCCGACGTCATGCAGCGTCAGTCACAGCGGCTATGTACGTGTGTCATACTTGCCACTTTACACACAAACAACAACAACAACAATAGACAATGTCTGCGCTTGGCACAGTGCAAGTTACTGACTGGCGTTGATTATGACGCCGACAAATTCAACGTTGCTGATGATGAAGTTATTTTCGTTGCTTATGTTGTTGTTTTTATTGTTTTGCTTGTCGGTTGCAGTCATGTTGCACGCTCATAATTTGTAATTTCATGCACTTAAACTCGCATTATCTTGCAGCGCAGTCTGTTCAGATTTTTATAATCTTTTTTTTTTTTTTTTTCTTTCTTGTTTTTGATTTTGCGCACACACTCCCCCGCACTCATGCACTCACTCACACGCTCAGTCAGTCATCTGTTGGTTTAGTTTCTGGTTTATGTTTTATATTTGGTTTAATGAAATTTCAAGCTTAGGCGGTTTTGCATTTGTTTTCTCTTTCTTTCTTGATCTCGCTTAGGTTTTATGATTGAAGCGTAATTATTTTGGGGTCCACGGGTTGCACATGTCGTATGAGTAATCGTAATTACAGTGCAACCGACAATGAGATGAGCATTTAGACAGACTTGCCGACAGACACACACACTTGTGCTCGATGCGCGCCAGTTCAGAAGGTGAATTATATATTAGCGGCTTTTCAATCAACTGGAAATTGGTTTTCTTGTTTTTATTTTTCTTTGCTTTGTTTTTTCGTTTTTGTTGTTTTTGTACTCATTCTTCTTATAATACGAAGTAGGCGGACTATGCGGGGTGGCAAGTATGTCTGCGTTGTGTTTTTGTAATAAACGCTGGCCGAGTTCGTCGATTTGCAATGCATGGAAATTACGTTTTAGCAAGATTTTGTTGGAAATTGATTTTTGTGTTCGTGGGAGTGTACATAAATAATTGTCAAGTATCTGTATTTTTTTCGACTTTAAGCCAGCAAGGATTTTAATTGGCAAGCGCATAGCAGTCAGTTGAAAAATACTAAAATATAAAAAAAAAAAATATTATTTCCATTTACGCTATTCGACAAGAGCCACTCTGAAACTTGTCAGCGCCATCTAAAAATTTTTAGATTACTTTAAATTATTGCAATTTGTATTGAACAAACGATTTACTGTTTTTTTTTTTTTTTTTATTTTTTATTAGTGACTTAATTTTTATTGTGAAGTGAAACTTTTAAGTATAGCTAAAATTTTAAATTAATACTTTACGACAATTTTAATGCCCACACAAGCGAAATTTATCGTTTGCTTGTGCTCAACTTATTATAATTTGTTTGTTTAGAATTTTTTTGTATATGTTTTTTTTTTTTACACAAAATACTTAAGCAATTACGACTAAGTACGAAAACAATTGGCAGACAAGCGAATTGCCATAATTTCGACTTGCCCACGACTTAAAAGTTAAACAAATCATTAAATAAACGCCTTGATAATGTACAAATAATGGCAGAGTGGCAGCAGCAGCAGCAGACAGTTGCTCCCCCGCCCCTGCTGCTATGTGGCAATGACATAGCTGACAAAAACAAATAAGCAATTGTGACAAACTGAAAGCGTTTAATGCGCAAATGATTTACAACAATCGACGCATGCCGACGCCAACTTAAAAAAAACAAAATAAAAAAATAAATAAAGCAATAAAAAAATAGCTGCAAAAAAACAAAAATTCCAAAAAAAATATTTGAAAAAAAAAAATATTATTTGCAATGAAAACAGCAGAAATATGCCAAGTAATAAATTATTTTAATAAGATGTTTTGTTTAGCATATTTTTTCCGTTTTTTTTTGTTTCTATTTTTTTGTTGTTGACTTAATTTTTTTTCCGATGAATTTTGTTGGCTTATGCTTATTTTTGTTTTCTTTTATTTTAAAAGTTTTTTTTTTGCATTTCGAAAATGCAAAATATGTGCTAATTTTTTATTTAAATTGCTTTGGCAAAAAACACAAAAGAAAAAGCAAATAAATAAACAAAAGCCAAGAACAATGAGCACAAGCAAACGTAACGAAAAATGAATGAACGGAAAAACACAACAATAACAACAACAACAATAACAACAACGAGAACAGCAATGCGCATGATTTATTGCCAAAGATTGCTGCAGTAGCTCGTGTAGGTGTCTAAGCGACGGTGGGTCAGCAGCGAAAGCAAACCAAAGGAAATAAAACAAAAACCAAAAAACAGAAGAAATAAACTAAAGTGCTTTTTCAGTTAAATAGCAAAGATACACAATCAGTTGTGCCAGTTACAAATAATTAAAAAAAAAAGAAAACAGAAAAAAAAAAATTACATAAAAGCAAAAAATTGCAAGAAAGATACAAGAAAATGCATTGCAAGTTTTCTTTGAAAATTGCTAATGCAACATTGTCTGCCTGATGACGTCAGCACTGCTGTCTGACATTTAGTCTGTGCAGCGTATTTAAATTATAACAAAGCACAAAAGACCCAAATGCCATAAGTATATATTTAGTTAAATAAACTTATATAAAGCAAAAAAAAAAATCTGTGCAAACAAAAAAAAAAGTGACTAAATTTGCTTGCACGTGTCTTCGATTTGGTTTGTGGGTGTCATTTGGCAATAGAGAAAGGCCTTTCTACTTGGCAACTGTTTGTCGATTTGTTTCCAAAAAAAAAAAAAAGGTTTAAAAAAAAAAACGAAATAAAAAGAAGACAAAAACCAGCTGCGGTTTTTATGCTTGAATGAAAAGTCGGTTTTGCCATTAGCAAAACATTTGCTGATTTGTAAAGTTGCAGGCAGCAAATTGATTTGCTTTTGCCACATTTTCGATTATTGCTGCCACAGTCAGCAGACTTTGAACTTGTTGAGTTTTGTAACGCTTTGTTGCAACTTTGTTAAAGTTGCTGCCATGACGGCTGCCGTAATAACTTCAGCAACGTCACATAAACATATACGTCTTTGTATGTGTGCTTCATATTGGAAAAGCTTGTCTGCAGTCAGTCAGTTCATTTATTATACCATGCACAGTGGGTAGCTACTGCAACCCTGAAGTTCCGCCTGCATAAGTTTTACTTAGTATGCAGATAAGCGCGACAGTTGTAACTTTATGAATAGGTAGCCTTTGTTGTCGAGTGCAGAGGCTAAGCAATGTAAGTATAGCCAGTCATAAGCAGAGAAATATGAAAACCTTTGATTTTAAAGCGTAGATCAATCAGCTGCTGATTCCTATAGCTTATGACTGCATATACAGTTTTCGATAATTGCGCATAAGGTAAATAATAAATTGCCATTGGCCATGATATATATTAAATAAATATTCAGCTGGTCTGATATTAAATAATTTATTGACAAATTCTACACACATGTGCATGTTTAGATGTAAGTACGCAAGAGTTTAGCATTGGCTTTCCCTTAAACAAAGGAGCCATAATTTTGTATTTGTAATAACAGTTACAATATTATGGAAATTGCAGTAGATAGTCAACAATGCTGTCATGCTGCTGTTAAACTAATATGTATACAACTTACTGTAATTTTAAGTTAAAATTGTGTTTTTCATTATTTTTTATTTTTTATTGATATTTACTGTTTTTAATTTTTAATTGAGCACACCATTAATAATAAATAAGATTTACTTAGTTTTAACAATAATAGTTTAATATTGCTTCGAAAGTATATATTTATGTTCGTTTATGGCAGCTGTCCAGTTAAGTGAATGCATTTCGTATGAAAAAAATTATGAAAAGCAAAATTTTTGCGGTTATGATGAGAAGTGTCTGGGAGGCTGTTCGTATATGTGAATGTCGCCCGGTTCTGCCTGGCAATGAAAACTGGGCTCGTTGCAAGTATTGAGAATATAGCAATTATTAAATAATTATTTTCTTTGCATATAAGTAAGAAATTATAAATGCATTTTTTGTTAATTACATTTAACACTTTAAGTGTATTTAAAGAAATTTTAAATATTTGTAAGTTTTGTATATTGACTATCCTAAAAATAGAAATTTTCAGAAACGTAAACATTTGGTTTGACATTATTGTGTTATGTGGGTAAATATGTATATAAGCTGAAAATCTAGAAAACCGCTTAATAGCAGCGACTAGTTTTTTGTTAAATAAAATATACTTTCTTTTTAAAAATCAGCATTATGCAAACTAGAGCAGCTGTCTGCGGCGGAAGAGCGCATTGAGTATTCGCTGACTGTCAAATCAACATAAAATTCAACTTAACATCAACTTAATTCCAATTTAAAAACGAATTGCATTGCATGCACCTCAGGCATGCACGCAGCATTTCTGCTGCTGCTTCTTCTTTTACTCTTCTATTTTTTGTTGAATTTTTTTGTTTTTTTGTTTTTGTGACTTTCAAGCAATTTCTCGATACAAATTTTTAACTTAGTTTGACGTTGCCGACAATTCTGCCTACGCTTGCAAAGCATTTGAGTGCGATTGTCGGCGATTGTGCGATAAAGATGGAGAGAGGGAGACAGAGATATGCATGAAAATGCAGACGAGTGCTGTGCAAAGCATGTCGTGCCAAACGGATGCAAGAAACGTGCTTTCCCAATCAACTCGAATAAACCGAACTGCTGCTGAGCTGAACGTTGAAATGAACATGGAAATGAACGTTCAAATGGCAAAAGAAATGTCTTCTGCGCTGGGTGCTGACTGAAGTTGCCATAGAGTGACTACAAAGCAATGCACGCGCATAACTAAGCGAATATTAAACGAATTTTAAATAAAATGGAAAGCAAAAACAAACAAAATAAAATAAATGCTTAAAAAAAAAATGGCTACAAAAATTATAACAAAAAAAAATAAAAATATTATATACATATATATAATAACATTTAGAGTAAAATTATTTAAAAATGCGCAGCTTAAGTTCATGCAGCAGAAAATGTCAATAAAAAGATGTGAATTTTTTTCTTGTTATTTTAGTTTGAATTGTATTTATGTGCGCATTTAAGGTTTTGCTTTGGCAGCTTCGCTATACATATGAATGTATATAAAATGGGAAAAAAAGTACAGCTTAACAAGCTCACAAAGTGCAGCGAATTCAATTACCCATCGCCTGGCACAACTCAGAGCTCACAACTAACAGCTAACAACTTGCTAACTCACATATGCGAGCATAGCAAATCAGAGTCTGCCAGTATCGGCTGCAACTGTCACTGATTTGCATTGCTTTGCTGTGCTCTGTCGTTTGGCGTTTGTCGTATACGAATTTTGGCACATTTGCAGCGTGAGAAATGCACACAATGCATGCTTTGCTGTCAAATGCTTGGCAAGACCGGATTGCACACACGGACACAAAACGACAAAGAAAATAACGGACAGACAGACAGACAGTTTCGCAGTCACGTTGATGCTGCGACGCGGCGACAGACGCTTTGACTGCGCAACTGTTCATATGACGATGAGTATGCAAAATGTAATTTTTTTTCTTTCGTTTATTTAAATTTTATTTATTTTTTATAATTGGTTGTTTTTTTTTTGGTGCTTTTTTTTGGCATTTCTGCAGACTTTCAACTGACAAAATATGTCAACTGTTTGTCGTTGTCTATTTGTCTAACTCACAGTCATGTCTTTGTGCATTTGTCATAAACGTTTGAACAAAACAAGCAAAAAAAAAAAGAAAAAAACATAAGCAAATAAAGAAGAGGAAATAAAAATCGAAAGCAAAAAAAAAAGACATAATATATTTGGTTTTTAATTTTCACTTGTGTAAATTTGTTTTTATTATTTTTTTAGTTGCTGTTATTTGTTTTTAATTTCAATTTACTCACCACTAAAAAATGCACAAACGTGTGTAACCGAGCGGCCACATTGAGACTTTATCCGCAGTATGCGGCATTTTTCTTTGAAGTTTGAAAAGAAGTATTTCAACGAAGTCACTTCGGAAAAAGTATACTTCGTACTTTTTCCGCAGACGAAGTATTTTTCATACTTCATACTTTTTTCCAAAATGTAAACATGCATGGTACCGCGCGCAACGACAAACAACAAAAAAACTACAGCGCATACCGCTCCGTAAGAATGAAGTGTGAAAAGAAATCGAAGTATACTATGGTTTTTTTGTTGTTTGTCATTGCGCGCGGTATCATGCATGTTTACATTTTGGAAAAAAGAGTGAAGTATGAAAAATACTTCGTCTGCGGAAAAAGACAGAAAAAAGTATACTTCATACTTTGTCCGAAGTAACTTCGTTGAAATACTTCTTTTCAATCTTCAAAGGAAAATGCCGCTTACTGCGGATAAAGTCTCAATGTGGCCGCTCGGTAAGTCGGTTGCCTGCTTCATTGCTTGTTTGTTTGGTCTAAAGGGCACACGTGTGTTACTGTGTGTGTGTGTGTGTGTGTGTGCGGCTAGAGCGATATAGTTGTATTAAAACAGACCAACAATTTACATTAAAAAAAATTTTATATTATATGTTTTGTATATAGGTATGTATGTGTGGTTGTTGTTTTTGTTGTTATTATTGTTGTTGTTATTGTTTACCAGCATTGTTATATCCGTATCTCGTTGCGTATTAATTTAATTAGTTGGCATTTTGTGGTTTGTGTTTTTCCACGTATGGCTGCTTGTATAATTTTTCGCATACAATGAGATTAACTTGCAAATAAAGAAATACCAAAAATGTTTTTATTTTTTTTTTTTTTTATACATACATTATACTTTTGTTTATTTTTATTTTTTTTTTTTTTCTTTTTTAATTTTTGTGTGTTATTTGTTTTTCTATTTGTATGAGCATGTTAAATAAATGCGGGTTTTTGTGGCAACTTTGCCATATGCTAAATACATTAAAGTTTTAATTTTATATTTGGCACTTTTGTTTGCCGTAGGTAGGTCGGTTAGCTGCGGCCTATCAGACGTATACACGTGGAGAAATTTTGTTATTATTTGTTTTAATATACACTTAACATTTTGCAGCACAGAGGAAGAAGATCTTCATATTGTTATTCGGCATTACTCACAAAAGTTTTGTCAGTAAATACCGAAATTGAAAACATTTTTATTTACTTTATCAACTAAATAGTTAATTCAGTAAATTTGTGTACCTTGATTTCAAATAAATGTACGTCATTATTTTGCTACAGATTGTGCAAATATTGAAAAAAACTATTATGAGATTTGTAGATTTAGCGCACATGTTATCATATAATACTATATGTCTGCCATAGGTCTGCTATATAACTGAGTTAATATTTACTAAAGACAACGGAAACGCTGCTGTGAATATGTGTTATATCACAAAATAACTTTTGTGTTTGGTTTTTTTTTTGTTTTCTTTTAATTTTGCTAAAAATAAGACAAATGTGATCGAAACTGATCATGGATTTTGTCAACAATAAATAAATCTAACTATATAAAGAATTGAGAACGAATATATGTAAATGCCAAATTTCAAATGTCTATCTATGCTTAAAAATAAAATTACGATAGGTCAGTAAATAAGTCGGCTAAGTACATATGTTTCATGTAACAGTGTAATTGTAGCCGCATGTTTATCCTCAAATACATAAATTGTTTATTTTTACAACTGCTATCAATAATTTTGGAAATTTGTTAAATTTGAAAACTTTCCGCTGTTATTCGAATATATGCCAAAGCCTGTTTTGAATTAAGAATGTTGACGTAAAAAATATATAAACTATTTACATTTAACTGATTTAAACAATCCAAATAAATATTTATATGTTATTTTTAACTGTAAATAGCTTATTTTTTTATATTTATAGCTTATACAAGCCAAGAGTTCGTAACTAAGTAATAAATAAATAAATAAAAAAAAAAACAATAAAAACTTGTGCATAATATTTGCCACACAGCTGGCTTACACATTTTGTATTCACGCATATAATTTTAATTTCTATTATTTTTTTTTTTAATTTTTTAAGTTGTTGACTCAAAATATGACGCAAGCAATTTACGACCTTAAACTCATTGATATACGTGTGTGTATGGAATATTACTTATGTATGCCAAATTTATAGCGATCACATAATTATAGCTTAAGCCGATTTGCTGTCTGCCTTTGTGTTAAAAGAAGTCAAGCTGCTGTTTTAGCTCAGTTAATCCCTTAAAGCATTTGATTTGTTATTTAGCTGCTGCGTACATTTGTTAGATATACAGAGATAACTCACCATACAGACATAATATTTAAGTGCATGTTCCTCTTAAGCGGACAATGCTTCTGAAACCAAATTTTGCTTTCATTTCACGACGCAATTTAAACCTTAAGTCCTCCTCAAACGAACAAAGTTTGGCTGGCAGTTCACTTAAGAGAGGTTTCTCCTGTATTTATGCATATCAAAATATTATTTAAAAAAAAAAGTGTTTGTGCCTTTCTGACTATGCATAACATATAGACCGCTAAGTCGATCTGTTTGATATCTATACAAAATTATCTAGATTTTCAAACAAACAAGAAAATTGATTAATTATGTTATACATATAATAGGAAACAGGCAGCTTTAAGGACTTAGTTGGGCGTCCTCTGAATGCTTTTCTAAAACTGACTGGGAAACGAGTTCCATCCATATAAGCGTAATTACATCTAACCGAAGCTATTTCTGGGACAGTTTTAATTTAGGGATTCCCTTATAAAGTTATTTTCAAAATTAAATTTTCGAGAGCATTTTTTATAACAAATTCAGTTAGAGAGAAATCAGATACAAATTTGGTTACGGGAACTGTCCAGCTATGGGAATGCATTTTGTATGGAAAAATTACGAAAAGCATGTAAAATTTGTCCTGTTATGAGATCTGTCCTATTGTGGGGGCGTTTTCGATATATAAGAGAGAAAAAAAATAAAAAACAGGAAATTTATATATAAATCATATATATACATATCATATAATTTATATATAAATCAAATAAGTGCGTTGCTTGCCTTGAGCTTGCGACTGGAAAAGAAAGAAGAAAACGCAACAAACCTTGTTTAAAAAAAAGATAATGTAAAAATGGGCTCAAATCTATTACTGCCTATGCGCAGGATGTCGTTAAATAGGATGTCCGAGTCTCAAACTAAAATGCACACAACACTCATGTAATTGCACAAGTTTCCATGGCAAACTGCGTGGCGCTGTGCTGCTGTCATACTTTTATTAAATTATCAAAATAGAACTGCCGCTAAATGGCGTCTGCTCAGTGTTCAGTGTTCAGAGTTCTGTGCTCTGTGTATGCTGTTAGCGTTATCAGCAATGTGCAAAATATTTATTTAGGTTTACAATTCAATTTAAATGCAATTTCCTTTGTATTTTGCTGTTGGTTGGTTGGGTATTTTTGTATTTTTGTTGTTGTTGTTATTGTAATGTCATATGCGCAGTCACACAAACAACAACCAACTGCATATTGCCAAAGAGACCACATGCAGAGAATGGACACCCAGAGGCAGACAGTAGGCAAATTGCAGAATGTATGGGGTATATGTGTGTGTATGTGTGTGTGTCTGCGTGTGGGTTGTGTGTTTGCATAAAACTGATAGCGAAATGTCACAATATTTCATTTGAACGTTGGAAAATCATTTCATACTTTATATTATTGTAAGTGCTGTGCAAGTCGCCGTGAGTGCCCGGATATGCGTGCGTGCGTGCGTGCGTGCTATAGCAAAATGTTATGTGTGATGCGTCTGCTGCTGCTTTTTTCGGCATAAATTGACGAAATAAATCATGTACGAGACACGTGATTTAATTTGTATACAATTTACGGTTTTCTTGTTGTTGTTGTTATTGTTGCCGTATAAATTGGCAACGTATGTGCTAAAAGTTAAGCAATCAAAGAGCAACAACAACAACAATAACTCGCAGCCGCAGACGTCTGCCAGTGCCACAGCAGCAGCACTTAAAAATTTTTTGCAATAATTTTATTAACGTTTTTACATTTTCATTTTTATTATAAAATTTTATTTTGTAAACATATTTTTTTTCTCTTTTTTTTCTTTGCTTTTGTAGCAATTTTTAATTTGATCATGTTTACAGGTTTCATATTACCTGGTAACTTTTTACGCGTTTGTCTGCTAATGCCTTTTACGTTTGTTTTTTTTTTTTTTTTTTGTTGACTGGGTTTTTTGTCAAAAGCCAAACGCAGCCGCAGACGACGGCAGACAGCAGACATGGCGTATACGCAATGCAAGTCGCGACATCGAATTGCAGCATATTTGTCATTTTTGTTTGACGCGCCATCAAAGTGAAAACTTATTTTTACAATCGAAGAAAACAAAAAACACAAAAATACAAAATAAATGCATAAATTTTTAAATAACACAACATGGGGGATTTTTTTTTTTTTTTGTGAATTTGAAAACATGCACAAGGTAATAAAGCAGCAACATACACACACATGCACACCTGGCGCATGTAATTTTAATTTTTAATTCAATTATACATTTGACTTTGATGTTTTTTTTTTGATATTTGAATTTTTTTATTTTTAAAAAATTTTTTTTATAGTGAGTACTCAACTGTACATTTCCGCTTTATGCTGACATATCTGTCAAATCTGTTTGAAGGCAAATTGCATTATCGATTTCGTTGCGCTTTGGCATTTTTTCATTAAATTAAATTGTTATTTGATTGCCTCTATACAGCGCACACATCCGCACACACACACATGTTTCTGAAAATCATTTTTTCCCCTTCTATACAATTTTTGTTGTTGCTGTGTTTCAATGCTCAGCCGTTTCCTGTATGCTAGTTGCTATTTGTTATTTTTGTTGTTGTTGTTGCTTTTATTACAGTATAAATGCTTTTTAATTGAATTTGTAATTTAGTCGTCGAATGCAAATGTAGGTTTTTTTTTTCTGTTTTTTTATATTTGTTGTTTTTGTTTTTAATACTTTTCCTCGAGCCAGTGTTACAAATTAATTACATGCGACTTGACTTGCATCAGTTGGAGTAGACAAAACTGACTTCTGTTTCTGGCTTAATGAAGAGAAATCTTTTAATTGCCAACTGCGCCGCATGTGGGCTAAAAGCAAAATAAAAAATGACCAGCCATGTAAATTAGCTGATGAAGTTGTGTAAGTTACGTTTTTAATTAAGACTTTTAGAATATTTTTAGCTATAAACATTTATAAAATTTTTGTTTTGTTTTTTTTTTTGTTTTCAATTAAATTTTTAAACAATTTTTCAACTGCTAAGCTAAAGTTTAACATCTGCTGCGTGTAGACTAACTAAACATTAGTCGAACCGAACTTAGGCCGCAGCATTTATACGCCATTAGTTGTGCTTTGAATGTCATTTGACAAATGTGATGGCTGCCAACAAATTTTTATTACTTATATATATTTTTTATCTCTTTTATTAGCCACACAACTTGAACACTTAGCTGTATAAGTATATAACATGACATATGTTCATATGTATATGGTTTGTGGAAGCTGCTTCTAACAACCAGCATCAAAGAGCTTATCCGTTGCTAAAACTCATTAAAATTCTTGATATTTATTAGTTGACTAGCGGACCTGGCAGTTATTATACTGGCCATTTTTATAATGTATATTATTTCCACGGTGTCCTTGGCATATGTTCCAAGTTTCATCAGTCAGCATCAAATAGTTTTGCGAAATATGATGAACTAAGAGTCATTCAGAGTTGAGATAAATCTACATCTATTCATTGTTGCACACACATATGAAAACCCTGTTGGGAAAAGCCCTTACTGCTTAAGGAGTTCCCTATATTTTTACCTTCGAAATGTGGCTGAAGTTTCACTTCCAGTTTGAATTAATTGCGAGTTTGTTAATCTAGAAATGACTTTATTTCTTCGTAATCAAAGGCTCATAGAATTCAAAAGGTCTAAGATAATTAGTGTCGCCTCAGCTGTTGCGACTGCGGCTATTCCATTAGCTGCTGCTCCGAACAGCTTCCCCCTGAGAGCTTCTGCCACATATTCACTGTATGAGTAAAAGTATTGTACATTATACAATAAGGCACAGAGTAACTATTCTTATCATTAGAGCAGACATTCGTGAAATTTCTTTATTAAGTGCAACAATTTACTCATTTTCGTTTTCAAACCTTTTATTAAGGACTTTCAATTTTAATTTGTTTTGTGAAGTGTTGCAAGTGTTTTGCTGTTTGCATAACGGTATTTTACATCAGTACCATTTCAAGGCGCTTTGGCTTGATTTCGTTTTAATTGCAACATGTACGCTCTATTAAGCAAACTAGCACTGCAACAACAACAACAACAACAACAAACAAAACCACAACAACAATGACTCATATGTTCCGGTTCCATGCAATGCTTGTGCAGTTTAACCGTATTAGCCATAAATTACACAAATTACATGCATGCAAACGCGCGCAACCGCTCACACACACACACACTCACGCACATATGCACACAGGTGTATGCAACAGACAATTTACCTAATTAGAATAAAACGAGTAGGGTAACCCTTTGATAATATTTACGTGCTCATACAGACGATGCGAAAATAATGTAACCGCAGTAAAGTTGTTGCTGCTGCTGCTGCTGCTGCTGCCGCTGAAGATTACAATTAACGTGTTCGTTCTTGCTTTTTATTTAACATTTGCTTTTTTTTTTTTTCAACGTTTTTATATGCTTTTTTTGTATTTTTTTTAATTTGTTCTTTGGCTGCTCTTGCTGCCATGCAGGTATGTACATAAGTGTATTTAATTTGTACATTAAAAATAATTTCATTCATTTGCATTACTCAGAATGAGCACAACAGCAGCCAACACAGTCATGTGCATGACAATAATAATAACAACAACATCAACAAACGAACCAGAAAGTGTAAAAGACAGCAAGCAAACGCAAAAGCAAAAGCAAAAACGTTGCCGCCTTTGGCACATTTACAATTATTTTAGAACGTAATTTCACAAAAAATTCTTGCACGTTCAAATAAATACCAAAAAGTAAATATGCGCGCATAACACACAATTGCCATTGAGGCAGACGTTGGCAAGAGGCGTGGCAATCAGTACGCCCCATGCCCTGATGCGCTAATGCTCCAATACTCTAATGCCCTGATGCCCTATTGCCCTTTTGTAACGCTTTGTCGCGTTTTTCTGATTCTCATTCATGTTGACAGACAGACAGACAGTGAGACGTGTGGACAGACAACGCGACATGTTATATGTTGTTGGTATTATTATTATTATTTATTTTTAGCCTAATGATGTAAACAGACAATTACTTCCGTTTGCCTGCGCTGAGCCAGCAGCTACATAACGTCAAGCCAAGGCCCCTGTCCCTGCCCATGCCTATGCCATGTCACTGCCGCTGCTGCTGCCACTGCTGCCGTCATTGCTCCTGATTCTCTACTTGCTCATGTGCCAAAGGCATGGCACAGTTACTAATTTCCTGGTAACAGATAAATCAACACTGAAGCAGAAGTTGCCTCAAAACATTTTAAAAGCAAATTTCTATATGCATGGGTATCTAATAATTTGCATATATATGTACGTAGCTGCGCGTGTTATGTCGTCTATGCCATTGTAGCGCAAAGCTCATTAGCTGCCATTGTAGCTATTTACATACATATGTATGTATCTAACGCAACTGCGTAGCTGTACATGCGCCTTACATAAGCGTATTATGGCATAACAGCCAGCAAAGCATAGACACAACTGCCAGCACATAAATTAATACATAATTGACTTTACTTGCTTTATTTATTTATGATGATTTGATTTGATTTCATTTGATTTTATTTAAATTTATTTTATTTTATTTTATTTGATTTTATTTTTTTATGATTTTTTTTTTTAATTTTGATATTTTTAAATCTTACGCACTTTGTCTGACTTATGCAGCAATTTTTTTAGTTAAACTTAAGTTAAATTGGCTTACTGTTGGTAAAATTATTTTGCGCGCACGCTTTGCATTGTTTACTTGGCTGCCGGCGCGTTAGCAACTAATTGCTGCTGCATAAATGCATTCGCGCTGCAATTCAATGTCAATGCCAGGCATTCAAGATTTCGACAATGAGCTGCAAATGAGCGCAAAATACACTCGTGTGCGAATAAATGACATTGCTCAAATGAGCAATGGACAGCAGTCAGCAGCAGCCAGCATATGAGAAGATTGCTGCTTAAGTGCTTTTATTTTTATTTTTCTTTCTTTTAATTTTATCTTATTTTAATTTTTTTTTTTGTTTTATTTTTATTTTTATTTTGTTTTTATTTTTTTTTTTTTTTTTTTTGTTTTGTATTTATGCACTTTTAATTTATTTGCTTATTTAAACATTTTCTTGTTTTTTTGTTGTGTTTTTGGTTTTGTTTTGTGTTTTGCAAGCGACGTAATCAATAAAGCAGCGTTGTACATAAGAAAGACGACATAAGAAAACTTGCACAGCATGCTGGCAATTTGTTTTGTTAAGTTTTTCCTCATGGGGGCATGTGGCATGTGGCTTCTTTGCTTGCCTTGTCTTGCCTTGCCGCGTGTGGGCAGACTTGTTACTTGCATCGTCTGCCTCGTCTGCTGCTGTCGACTCCAACTGATGTTGCTGTTGATGCCGCTGCTGCTGTTGCTGCACATCTTCGACAACGTTTTGTTGCTGTTGTTGCTTTTATTGCACTTAATTGCATGTTTACGGCGTGTTTTGTTGCATTCAGATGCAATGCAATATATTGTATCTGCGTATAAATCTAAACAAGTTTCGCAAGAAATTTCCATTATTTGCCATGCTGTGCAGTTATTGTCTGCCAGCTACGACTATTGGCGAAGTTTCTTTTTTTTTTTTTTGGTTTTGGCATGTTTTATTTATTTATTTATTTTTTTAATTTTTGTTTTTGCAATATGGCACCACGATTTTGTATGCTGGTTTGGTGCTATACACTCCACGCCAGCAAACTGCATTTGCTGCTTGTCAATTTGAGCTGAGTCTTTAATTTATGCTACCAAAATGGGCATTTCATCTATTGGGAATTATCGTCATACTAAATTAGCGATAAAAAAAATTGTCTTTCATGAAATTCACGAAGCTAATTATTATTTTTTATTATTTTTTTCATACATTGACGCTTTTATGAATTATAAATTTTTCTGTAGGCAAGACAGACCCAACCGTAACTAATTCTACTAAATAATAAATTAACTTAAGGAGTGTGAAAAAAGTTTTAATTGCTTTTATAAAAATTGTTACTGAAAAAATATTTAACTAATTATACCGTTCAATTCATTTTCTATTTTATAATATAAAACTCTCTTCAACTTTGAATTCGCTATAAAAGGCAGTTTATCGGTTATTATTAGAATTTAATGCCAAATCGATTAATGATTTTTAATCTTACTGTAAAAATCAATATTAAATAACGTTTAAATTACACAAACAAAAAAAATATCATTACGTTTTAATTGGTTTTAAGTATGTAATAGCTATAAATTGTTTTAAATATTGGCTAGCTAAGCAATAAAGTAGAAATAATATATTTGAATATTATTAATAAATATATTTCTTTTCAATAATATTTTAATATCTACTTTTTTTTTTTTGTAGATACTTTGTAGAGACAAAAATATATTATGTGCTAAACGTGAGTATTTTAAGCATGGCTTTATTTATATAATATATATGTATGTTTATGTACATATGAGTTGATGTATTTATTTAATTATTTTTTTATGTAGTTCACTAGAATTGTTTTTAATATTAATCACTCGCCTAAGACATGTTTAGCGCTTTTGTTTTAGATGTTTTTTGGCCGAGTGCTGTTAAATAATTTTCCAACGAATTTTAATTATGCTTATGAAATGACAGCATTTTTCTTTTGTTTCTATTTTGTATATGTTCAAGGCTGTGTTTTATGTTAAATTCGTTAAGCATTTTGTGTTTAATAATCTAATAATAATTACAATTTAAACAATGCAAGCCAATGATAAAAATCGCCACGAACTGCTCATTAAATAATATACAACAGCAGCAGCAGCAGCAACAACAACAACAACAATAGCAACATCAGGAGCAGCAGCAAGGCAAAAGACTAAAATTTTAAAAATAAACTTAAAAAAAATATACACGAAATGTGCCACAAGCCATTTTTAGCTTTTTCTTTATTTTCGCTATTTGTTGTTGTTGTTGTTATATTGCTGGCTTGCATGTTTGGTAGCGCTTGGTTGTGTTGTTGTTGTTGCCCCAAGCGCGTTTCGTCTTGGCCATTTAAGCTAAGATGTTTATCTGGGATTTTGTTTTAATTATTTTTCGCTTGTTGAACATTTTTCAACTTTTAATTTCGCTGAAAATATTGCGACTGGCAACGTGTCATAATTCTAAGAAAAATTAAATAAACAAGCAACAGACAACTGAGAAACGCGGAGGCAAGTGCCCGCATTTTGTAATAACATTTTTTTGCTTGCTTGTCTTTATTTGTTGTTGTTGTTGTTGTTGTTAGTTTTTTTACTTTTGACCTTCAGTTTTTTAATTAATTTGTAGCACACATAAGTGGAACTGAGGCTGTGTCTTAAGTGAAAAATATAGCCACACTGGCAACATTTCAGTTGCAAGTTGTTGGCCACAAAATTGCTTAGAAAGCAGCTCAGGGCAAGTCAAGTAAGAATTAGAAAACCATTTTAAAGTGGAGAACTGCCAAAGGCAAATGTTTTATATAAACCATAAGCCTTTTGTATTGTCTGCTTAGCGCAAGCTGCCAACGACAGAAATGGCAAAAAGGAAACAAACTGCAAACCCGCCGCAGCGATGGCAACAATGCCAGCATCAGCAGCAGCATCAGAAAAAAGAACTGAAGCGAGAAGTGCTGCACGAGACGCCAGTTGCTGTTGTTGTTATTGTTATTCTTCTTCTTATTGTTATGCTGACTGCCGTTGATAACTTGCTTATGTCTACTTTGCTTATTGTTGTTGTTGTTATTGCTGCTGCTGTTAGCTTCCTTTGAACGTGCCATCACAGTGATTCATTCGTGTTTATCCCAACGCAGTTTTCGTGGGAAACTGCCTTGCTTACAAAAACACGCTTTACTTTTTTTTGTGTTGTTTTCTGTTTTATTAGTATATGCATGAAACACGGTACTTAGTATTTGAGCAGCGCAGTGTTTTATAATAATTATACAAAACATGAAAAACGTTTGCCAGAACACAACGCAATGTCAGTTGCGCTTTGCATGAGCGCCGCGTGATTTTTTGCATGTGCCAGATAATTCATATAAGCATTTTTTATTTCATTTTATTATTTGCCCCAGAATGTTTTCGCTTCTTGCTGATTTTGACAGTAGTTTTTTGTTGTTGATCTGTTCTTTTTGTTATTATTTTGTGCTATGACTTTCACAGCATAAACAAAAGGCATACATAACTGCAGGATAACCGCCGAGTCGCCTGCTCCTTGCAGTGGCTGCTTACTAATGCTGGCATCGACACCTACCAGCAACGGCAGGATTTTGTAACCGACGCATGCCTCTACAATGTGACAGTTATGCCTTGAAATGTGCATTTATTTCGTAAACTGGCTTATGTTAACCACTAAAATATAATATCAAATTTGTTATAAAATTCAAAATGATTTACACTGACTTAGTACAAACGAATAATGTTTTCTTATGTAGCAATTTGGGCTTATATACCAGTTTTTTTTATTAGATTTTACTTTTTTATGACTAGTTTATTTTTCAATAAATATAGCAAATAATTTTTATAATAATTTTCGCTGTAAATAATTAAAATATGCAAAAGCCTTTTAGCCATACATACAATTGACATTTGTTTTTTTTTTTGTTGAGCTGCTTGATTTTTGTTAGTTTTATATATCTCATTTATGAAGTTGACTATATTTTTAATTATGAAAAAATCAAAAAAGCAAGTCACATTAAGATACTTTGCATGCCAGCAAATAGAATGGCATGTAAACAAAACGACTATAAATATTATATGTCTTGCATCTCTGCAGATTATAGCTTGAGCAACTGGCTCTCTACTAATTGTTTAGCACATAGTTCAGCTTAAGAAACAATCAAAAACCAGGTAAGCCCAAGTTAAAGAATTGTTGCATTGTGCAATCAAAGCAGCAACTCAGATGTGCCAAATGAAATATTATGGCAGCCGCAGACGCAAAACAATTTAAACGAAACTTTTCGTTTGATTGATATCTGCCTCACACATGCTGCCATGTATAACCCAAAGCACTTGAAGAGCATGTCGGCAGCACGCATAACGCAGACTACATAAATTACTTACTCACCTGCGCCAGTTGCGTTTTGTGCACGTGTAAGTGTGAGGCATCAATTGCAGAACAGGCAGCGTATGCTGCCAACACGTGGCCAAGCGAGTAAACGTGCGAGAGAGTAGCAGCCGGAGGCCACAAAGGCAAATGAGCAAAACGATTACAGACTGCATGTGTATGACGAGACGGGTGGCTGTTATTCGCATACGCATATGCATAGCAGCCCGCAGCTATGGCAGTCTGTCTCTGTCTCGTTTGTTGCTTGTCTGGCTTGCGGTGCTTTGCCGTTTGTCTATTATGTATTGCATTTGTTTTGTTTTTCTTTATTACCTTCGTGTAATTCTTACTGCTGTTGTTGCCAATCTGTTTGCATCTCTGTCTGTCTTTGTCGATGTCTGTTTGCAACAGATTTCTAATGCAACAGCTATACGATTTCGGTTGTTGTTGCTTTGTTTTTTTCATTTTATTGTACAATATTTTGTATGGCATAAACGTGCAAGCGCAACATTATTTATTTGTTACACATTGCTTGTTTTTTTTTTTTTTTGTCTAGCTTCTGTTTTTGTCTTTTGGCGCCGCATGCGGCCCCTTTGGCTCTCGTCGAAGTCGACGGTTGTTGTTGTTATTGTTGCTATGCAATGCTTTGCTGCTGCTGTTGCTGTCGGATTTTGTTATGATTTTGCAATAATTTCATTGTTATATGAGAACATTATATGGTCGTTTATACGTACAATTCGTAACTGACATTGTTGCTCTGTGATTATGCGCCACTGTTGCTATTGTTGTTGTTATTGCTGCTCTTGTTGTGCATATCTAAGCAAGCAAAACATTTGCATGTGACCGATTGAGGTTTATGAATATAAATTGTCTGTTAATTAAATGCAACGTCATGCGGTTCATTTAGCTACATGCTGCCTTGTATGTTTGTACAGCGTCATTATCAATAACAATAACAACAACAATAATACCAACAGACAAACAATGCAACATGCACAACAACATCATTAACAGCAGCAGCAGCAACATTGTCGACGTCGCCAGTGTGTGTGTGAGTTTTTGTGTGGTAAAAAAAACTTTATGTAGCGCATTAATACCGGAAATTGATTAAAAGCGCATTTCGTTGCTGCTTAGCTTACACATAGCATGAGAATTCAGACAAGGCACAGCGCCTCAGCTCACCTCACCTCATCACACGTCACCACCGCCTCATGCCATGCCATGCCGTCTCAGCTGCAACTGCGCTTGCTGGCCAGTATGCCATGCCAGGGCAGTAAATTGCTATTCGTAAAATGATTATGGTCTGTGACGCTGCAGACCATGTGAAAGGCAAGGCATGAACATGAACATACATTAGCATTGCGCATATCAGTAGTCGCTGATAATGCAGTACATGTAAGTTTCTGAATTGCTACTCTTCGTTAACATTTTCTTGTTTTTTTTTTTTTCAACTTTTAAAATTTTTTTTTCTTGCATTTGTCTAAATTTTGAATTTGCTTCACATGCATTGTTTCAATTTGTGTTTTTTTTTTTCTTTTTTTTTTGATTCATTTTTTTTTTATACTTGTTTTGCTTGATTTTTTTTTTAGCTACTGTGCAGCGCCTCATGCCGTTGCGTTGATTTTGGTGTATTATATATTTGATTGCCGGGCTTATGTCTTTTTGATTGATGGTTGTGTTTTTTGTGGGCAAGGAAAATCAATGCCGAAAATTGTGTTCTTTTTTTGAATGGATTTTAACTGCTTTTGGGGCAGACTGTAATCATTTTTAATATACACCAAAGAGAGTGATTTGCGGAGCGGGCACTTGGTGGCTTTATAAAAACTTATACAGCTTTTTTGTTATTACGCAGGTGTATATTTTTAAAAATTGTGGCACAGTTATGACTAATTGGATTGATAAGCAGAACCCTGAGTAATATCGTAAAGCCATAAAACATTTAGTTGCTACAAATTACGCTGTTGGTTTATTTGCCTTTTACATAAGGAATAAGAATTACCCTAAAGCGATGCTGACACATTTTTTTTGCTCAAATTTTTGTTTAGGCTTAAAATGTTTTCAATGTTGGGTTCAGAGCCTCAACAGCATAGCAAATTTAGTTACAACTCGTATAGAATTTTAGAATTTCTATGGAATTGACTTTGCTGCACATGTTCATGATCTGCTAAAAAAACAATGGGCGTAGTGACAATATTTTGCACCACATGTCTACTTTTTCTTCTAGATGGTTCAGTAAGCTGTCCCAAATTGAACTGAACTGTGAAGCGGAGGCGCTGAATTATTATATGCTAAACAAGGTCAAGATCAGCATGCAGCTTTTATAGCTTAGTCGTAATATTAATTCTGCTATGCGCCATTAACTCTCATGATATTTATTATGAATAGTTTTACGTGCAATAAAATTGTTAAGAAGAGATCTCAACTTGTACTTAATATTCACTTATGCTAATAAAATATTCAGAAGCCTTTTCTTGCTATTCTGCCTTAGCAGTTAAAGCTGCCGGCCGAGATATGGCACAGACTGGGAGAGACATCTAAGCAGCATAAAATTAAAACATGCAGCAGACTACTGCCATAAAATGTCGGCTCTGACCCGTTCTCAAGTGCGATGAAACAAATGTCATAAAAATGAATAGAATTAATGCGCACCGAATGGTTTTATATGCATATAAATTGTTGGCATCATAAAAAAAAAAAACTAAAAACAATAAAGAAAAAAGAATAAATATAAATTTTATTTCCTTTGTAGTAGCAATAACAGCAACAACAACAAACAACGATTGAGGTCAACGAGTAATTGAATATAAAACACTTCATTCGTAATGCATAATGTCATCGTTGTTGTTGTTGTTATTATTGCTGTATGCAAATGAAAAATAAAATAAAATATAAATAAAATACAAATAAAGCAAATATACCAAACTACATTCGTGTAACTCTGTATCTAGCATCTATGGCTCTGCCAGTGGCTCTGACTGCAATTGCATTTGATGGCATGCAGGCGCACTACAGTAGCACATGACTATGCACAATTATAAGCCATAGACACGCTACAAATATTTAAATTAAATAATAATAACAAAAAAAATAATAAAAAAAAAATCATAGCAAAACGAGAAACTCATATCAAGATGAAAGACGATAGCTGGGCCAGCAAATGAAATTAACATAAATTCGAATTAAATGTTTGCCTTTATTATTAATTTTTATCTGCTGATTGAGTGCACAAGAAAAAGGGCAAAACTGATGGAAGTATGGACTGCTGGCTGCATGCATACATAGATGACTAGATGATTGGTTGGATGGATGGTTGACTGGGTTATTGGTTGAACGGTTGGATGGTTAGACAAATGAATGCATGGTTTGATGTATGGATAGATTGAAGAATGAAATAAGCTGGACTAGATGATTTTGTGAATGAATGTATGGTTGGATGTATGGGTTCTTGTTCTGATTGTTGGGTGGTTGGTAGAATGCATGCACTAAAATTGATTGGATTGCTTTAGTTCGCATTGACGAGCAGTTGAGGTTTGCTAGACATGTGCAAATGTTTTAACAACTTTTTGTATTATTGTTTTTATTTATTTTTTAGCCCTTGTTATTGTGTTTAAGCATTTGTGCAAATATAAGCATGTAAAATAATGGTTTATATTTTTTTTAATATTTTTTTTTTTTTTGTAGTTGCCATGTCAATATATTTTTTATGCGCTATCTAACATTTGTAGCAAACCAATAATGCGGCAACAAAACAAAACAACAGCAAAAGCAAAACAAAACGAAAATACACGAAAACATGCAATAAAAAGCATAAAATAAGCACAGCAGCGTTGAAGGCGAAGCAAAAAAAAAACGACAACAAACATAAAATCGCATAACGTGAGGTAATAAAAATAAGTAATAACGTAAAATTACAGGAAATAAAAAGTGTACGACATAAGAAAATGTAAACGAGCAAACAAAACGAAAACAAAAGCAACACCGAAAAACCAAAAAAAAGAAAAAAAAAAAAACAATAAAAAAAAACATGAAAAAATAATAAAATTATGAAGCGCCCAGACAAGCCAAGTCAAGCGAAGGCAAGGCAAGGCAAGGCAAGGCAAGGCAAAGCAAGCGAAGCATTTGGTGGAAATATGCCAAAATCATATACGAAATTGTTTGTTTGCTAAAGGAAAAGCGTCGAGAAGAGAATAGAAAAAGGGCAGAGCAGCCAGGCAAGCCTCTGCCACATAGTGCCCACATTTCGCTTGTGTAGGGCGCAGGTGTGTCTAGCTGGGGTTGGCTTGGGTTGGACTGGACTGTGCTACATTGGCCTAGCGTGTGCTTAGTTTTCACAATAAATTTAAATACCCGCAGCTAGATACGATACAAAAGCAACAACAACAACAACCAAATTTGCCTATGGGCGAATGACACTTGAGTGGAGCTGATTTTCAATTTTTTTCTCAGAAATTTCGTATACTTTTGAGCATTCTGCCATAAGCTGAGCTTTGCTAAGCACGATTGCTGCTATAGCACTACAACAATAAATGACAACAACATTAACAATGTAGGCCATTGTATTATGCATTATATGCGTAAGTAAAAGCCATCAATCAATGTGCCCTGGCAGTATAATTTTCAAGTATCTGTAAGCAGCTTAAGAGCGGCTTTCAATAAATGTTCAAATATGCGTATCTCAAAAGACGCAATATTCGGTTACTTTGATGTGCTTTGCCAATATAAATTGCCCACATACAGTGTACACTCACTCACATACACACTCACACACACACACACTCACAGACACACACAATGTGTATGCAAGTTTAGAAGTCAATAGCTCAATTGAAATTCTATTTTATTGACTTGTCAGTCAGTTTAAAGGGTCAGTATATTTGCGCTTTTGTTGTTTGTTCATATCAGCAATTGTCATTTGTGAAAGGCCGATTTTGTTTTTTAGAAATACATCAAATGTTCTCTTGTTGTGTATCTGCCGTTGGTTTTAATGAATTTTTGCTATGCGCAGGTTCACTTTTAAAAATCGTTTTCAAATCAACCATCAAAGTTTAATAGTGACAATAAGCTTTTTAAATTTTTTACTGAGTTTTACAAGAAAAGATTAGCTAAAAGTTTGAGAACTGATGCTTATATTCACTGTCTTGCTGCACTTCCTCTATTCAACTCTTTTTCCAGCCAAAGTATTGTATTATTTTTAATCTAACATTCGTTAATAAGAATTGTTAATTCTTCAAGGAAACTATTTATTTTGAGAGCTGTGCAAATGCATATTACACACAACGTATTTCTTGTTTTTTGGCTTTGGCAAAAGCATCTGATCAATCATTAATCCATTAGGTTTAAATCTTTGCTGCTCGGTATAAGTTTGTTCTTAGGAACAAAACTTTGCAGAAAGATTCTTTGAATTATTAGCTGTGATTTGAGAAGTTTATTTCCCTGTGAACAAAATTGGGCTTCGCTAAAGTTTACTGTCGTTTTTTTTTTTATTTCTATTTTTTTTTGTTTGTTTTTTTATTTTTTTGTGTAAAAAGTTAATAGCAGAAGATTATTTGGGTACAACAATTTTATGTGCCCTGGCTTTGGCTAAGTACAGCAAAATTTTTCATAACCGGACACCGATTTATATATGTTATTTCTAAATTTAGTGCACTGCCCCATAAAAAACATATCACGAATCAAACTAAAGGCGCCATCTTAGTTGGCCTTAAAAAACAAGCAGAGAACTGCGGGCTTAATTGCATGGCACTTAGTATGCCTGTCGTAAAGGCTTTACAGTTAATGCTGTTGATAAAAACTAAAATTGATATTTTCTTAAAAAAATAAAAAACACAGCGTCTTTTTTTTTTAAAGTAAAGTAAAGTTGTGGCTGAGTACAGCAATCAATCAAGTCGCTGGGCTTAGCCGCGTTGACTTTGAAATCTTCACATGGCTGGTGTAGTTTACCATGACTGCTGCGTCTGCTGGCATGTTAAGAAGTAGAAATAGAAGAAGAGATAAAAAGAAAAAAAAAACACATTAGCTAGAAGTCGCCAGTCATTCTGAATACACAAACTTAGCATTTCGTTTACACAGCGTCCACATGGTGTGCAATGCAAAAGTCCACTTAGTTCAAGTTTAAACAATTTAAAGCGAACATTGCCGCCGTTTCTGCTATGCACTTCACTCCACGCCACACCACGCCACTCCACTCCGCTTCAGTCGGCTCCGCTGCGTTGTTGTTGATGACGCTGTCGATGCCGCTGATGCACTCGCTCATGGTTTGTCCCGTGCACAGCACCAAAGTTCATTTCATGATTAATGGATTAATTTCAATTTACAACTTAAGTCGCACTTGTTAATTTGTTAAATTTTTTGTAAATAATCAACACAAATGCCGCATAGCCAAGCGACGTCATTTGCTTGTAGATTTACGTGCACGTTACGATTTTTTATTTATACATTAATGACTATTCACTCGTACTGCTAGCATTTCCATGAGTGCATGGTATGTGTGTGAGTGTGTGTGTGTGTGTGTGGTGTATTTGATTTGTTTTGTTTTGTTTTTTTATGCACATGGCGATACAAATGTTTGTCTAACAATCAAAAGCAAGCGTGCAAGCCGGCAACTAACCAACTAACTAAGCAACGTAGCCAAGTCAACAAAAACAAGCGGCAGGCGAGCCGGAGCAGGCAGCGAGGTGCACAGGCGTAAGCAGACGAGCAAACGAGTGACAGACAGACACACACATGGACACACACACAGAGAGGGACAGACAGTCGGACAGTCGCACAATCTATCAATCTTGGCTTTGTGGCGGCAAATGTTTTTCCAATTTATTTTTATTTCTTGATTCGTGTTTTTTCTATATATTCTATTTACTCACATATACATACATACATATATATGTATGTGCATAGTTACTTATGCATGTATATATGTATGTATGTATAGACTCATACATATGCGCATATGCGCTTTACTATATTCAATTAAATTGAGTTATTTATGTTTACTTTGGTTCACTCTGGGGATTGTGCCCAGCGATAATTTATGATTTGACAAAGTGTCAGCCTGCACGCCCGTCTGCTCGCCTGCCTGCCCAGCTGTCCGTCCAACTGTACGACTGTGTCGCCTAACAGCCTTTCTACAGCGCACGGACGCTCTTTGTCCAGCTCCACTGACTGCCTAACTCACTCCTGCTTGCCTGCCTGACAGTCTATCTATCAGAGTCTTGCTCTCTGCCTGTCCATTTGTCTGTCTGTTTGTCTGTCTGCCTGTTTGTCTTTCTGTGTGTCTTTTGCTCTGTCAATTGATAAAGAGTTTTGTGGTCAATACATTCATGCAGCCGTATCAATGCATTGCTTGTTTATTTTTCTTTTTTTTATATATCTATTTTTATTTTTTTTTTTTTTTGGTTTGCATTGATAAACTTTAATGAATTCTTTGCCATATGCGTGTGTCTACAAGCATATCTGCTTATTTTTAGCATGCATTTATTAAATTAAATTGATATATATCGCATTGCAGCTGTACTCATATGCAGTATCTGTATCTCTATCTGCAACTGTCGCTATGACTGTGACTGTGTCTGTAGCTGTGGCCTCTGCTCCTTTCCCTAACCCTAAGCGTGCATTGCATATTGCTTTGCTTTGCTTAGCTGGCTGACTGCTGGGCTGCCTGCAAAGTTGTTTGAGTTTTGGTGGTTTGCTGCCTTGGTGGTTCGCCATCCGCTGCCAGCACTGTACAGTGGTCTGCCCACATATGCACAACATAACGAGCACATAAAAGCTAACAGACGCTCTACGAATAAATAATATCAAATAGAAAATTTCCAATTTCAAATTCCAATTATATTCTTTTTTATTATTATTATTATGGCAACGAACATGACAATTGCCTGCACTGTGAGAAATGTCATAACAAAATGCGCATTGATTGGCATTGTAGCACATAAGTGAAGGACAAAGGGTGTCACTGTTGGGGTGTATATTGTTAGACTACTCAAATAAACGCCATAGCAGCTGAACTCATATGCTTTGTAAGAAATGTGAATAATCTAATTATGCTTTGAATTCAGTATATATCTGCCATCTTTGCTGCTTTACACAATTTTCAGAAATTCAGAAATACCTAAATCTACAGCTTTGGCCATAAAAGATTTGTACAGATATAAAAGAAACACATTTTTTGTATTTTCGTATTGTATTATATTTTATATGAGCTTAGAATAGCATTTGGGTTTATCATCATTTCCTGTATCTCCACACTGGAGCATAGGGATCTTTCTGTGACTATTCAAACGTGTGTGGCAATGAATGGACGTCCAACTTAAGGTCGACTCCGAAGGACTGTTTTTAATAAGGAGAAATATTCAACGACTTGAAAATTCCATAAAAACTTTTGACTATGTGCCTCAACTTTACAGGAAAAAATTTAACGATTTCTTTACAGAAAAGTAGTTCATACAAAATATGTAATAAAAATGCTGATAAATTACAACAAAGTTCACTTAACAATACTTTCTCTTTATTGGATCTTTTATGGGTAATGCTTTGCAGAGGTAACTAACTTACTTTCAGTAAGAACTGCAGTTGGAATGCTTGAATCTACTGTTGAGCCATTAAAGGCATTAATTTGAAAGACCCATAATGTCTTGAAAATAGGTTTTTTTTTTTAAATATGGTTCTTTATACGGTTGGGTTATAGTTTTTTTCATAGTGTTAAAAGATGGACAATATAGAATATGGTGAAGCACATCGTCTTCAAAGTAGGTTGATTAATGGTCAGAGGGTTGTTTCCTCGATAACTCTACACTCCCAAGTAAACATCTAACAAAGTTGCCGATGCTGCACCAATAATTCAGCACAACTGAGCATATAAAAATCAGCTAGTAAATTAATTGTATATTATTTTTGATGGTCTTGTGCAAAACTCAAGTTAGCTACATTTTTTTCAATTGTTGCAAGTAAAATCCATAAAATATTTATTGGCGTGTAGTGCAAGAAAGTTCGCTGCACAGGCACAGTCTATGTGTGGAAATAATTTCGCACTGTGTTGCCATTGGCGGCTTCGATGAAAAATCAATATTGACATGAATGCTTTGCCCTTACAATTGCTGCTGCTGCTGCTGTTGCTTGGATTGTATGTGACTGTGACTGCGTTTGTGGCTGAGTTGCGCCCATTTCGGTTTGCTGCTGCACGCCCCCTTTGCGATTGCCATATAGTATTGCACATAATACGCTTGTACACAAATCGACGCAAGACGATAGCGAAGACGACGATTGCTGCAAAATTTTCATGGCAATAGCCATACAACAACAACAACAACAACAACTAAAATGACAACAACAAGCAGTTATGTTCGCAAAATGTACTCAAGTGCAAGCAAGCAAAAAAGCAAACAAAGCAAAACGAAAGAAAAGCAAAGAAAAATCGTAGAAGTACATACAAATGGTATAAAAAGTAAAAGAAGCCAACACAGTCAAACCTATGCGCAGCGGAAGAAGCAGAGCAAGACACAGTAGAAGTTGCAGACGCGCGCACGCTGACGTTGACGTTGACTTGGACCACAATTGGCGGCAAGAGCAGCAGCAGCAGCAGCAAAGCGGCAACGTGGTTGGCATTGGCATGCAGGCAGCTCTACACTAACAACAACAACAACAACAATGAGCAGCACAAACATGAGTAGGATGTCGACGACGATGACGACGACGACGATGATGAAGACGATGACGATGACGATGACGATAATAAGCAGCAACACGCTTGCGGGCCGAGAGCAAAGCCATGCTTGGCAGCACAAACGTTTTGGCAGTGCGGCACTTTGCCCTTCAACCGCCGCCTGCTGCTCCTACGTGGCGACGTCTGGGAAATGTTTTTTGCTGAAGCAAACGAAATATAATTTCTATGAAATAAAATGAAAATGTTGCAAAGCGCAAGCAATGCTCAAAGTTTAGCCTCAGTCTCTGACTCTGACTCTGACTCAGACTCACACCCAGTCCAGGGCTGTGTGCAGGGCTGCTGGGCTTATATAATATGACAAAACACTTGCAGTGCATTTGCTTCGTTGCGTATACGCCACGTGAGCGCAGTTGCTCGACACGCTCACTCTGTGTGTGTTTCTACTCATGTGTATGCATGTGTGTGTGTGGGTGTTTCTGTGTGTGCTACTTCGCAATGCCACAATGCTGCACTCTGCAGTACTTTGCCTTGCCTTACCCTGCCGTGCATCTTACTTAGACAAAGTTTAAGTTTTAGTTTTCTTAGCTAAACTTCGGTTTGCTGGGTACTGCTGCGTTTTGCTGGGTCTGCTGCTTATTTGTTACAAATGTTTAAATTGCATATAAGCAAGTTTTCAAATACTTTCGGAATTATTGAATTCTTGGCTATTGTGATGAATATGTTCATTAGAAGTTCGTCGCAAACTAAGTTTGTAAATACTTTGGCAATAATGCTGCAAACTTTTCACGGCACGTTTCTTATTGGGTTTTAAAAACCTGCTGCCATTATCAGTTAAGTTATGCATAGCTGCAGGCAGCAGACAGCAGCCAGCAGGATCTTGCTAAAAGCTGCAGTTTGTTGTTTTTAATGTAATATTAAACGTTTGAGCTCGCTACGTACTTTTGCTAATAAATAAAATAAAATACATAAACGAACTTGGCCAAAAGTGCCAGCCACAGTTGCAAAAATAATAATGGAAAAAAAAAAATAAAAAAGAAATGAATAAAAAAACGTTTGGCAGCGTAGACGTTGACTTGGCGCCATATGCGCATATCTGCAAACATACTTACATACATATGCACAGAAATATAACCGCATGTTAGCAATAAATAATAATTGATGCAAAACAAAGCAAATAAATGTTAATAAAGCACACTCTAGGAAGTCATAATTTATCGAACTTGTGCAGCCACATATGCGTCTATATAGCTATGTGTTTGTGTGTGTGTGTATGTCGGTATGTGTTTATGTCTGCATTGATGTATTTATTTTGAGTTATATTTAGAAATTCATATGCGCTCGTAAATTTCAACTAATTGATAAGCGTATACAGATTTTGATCTGTTAACTGTCTAAATTTCATATGAACTTTGAACGCGCGTCTGAACTGCATAAAATTCCTTTCAATTAGCACATTTGGATTTAATTTTTTTTTTTTTTTTAAGTTTTATATTACTGGTTTATAAAATAAAGCAAACATTTAATCGATTTCCGCATAGCTATTTCAAACGAAATCACAGCAGCTAAACATTTAATTAAGGTTTTGAAAAGTCATAAATTTGTGGATTCCCACAATTCGGTTTATCATCAAAAAAGCAAAACATGTCTGCGTACATTTTTAATGTCCAGCCAATAAAAATTTATGGCACAGTTTTTTAAAGGTTTCCATGAAATTGGTTCAATTTTGTTGTTATTTTTCATTTAAGTGGAACTCACACTTTTGGCAGCGGGTCTTTTAGCCAGTTAATCAAGAAGCATATAAAAAAGCCATACATAATTCACATAAATTATAAGTTAAGAACTAATTAATGCAGATCTTACAATAAACGGGTTATCTCATTGTTTTATATGCATCACTTTCACTGAACAAAAAATTTTGAACATTTTCGTAAGAGTCTAAAAATTTGCTATTGGAACTGACATGAAACTTAAAATATAAATATGTCAAATCCCAAAAACTAAAAGCAAATATTAACACTTCCCTTAAATATTTCTTGTTCTATTCTTAACTTGCTCTCCTGAGATAGTCCTTACTACCAAACTCTTTTTGTACTTTGCTTAATGGGCATACTTTCAAATTGTTGATGTTAACTAAATATGTTAACTAAATATTGGATGAAGCTCACAAAACTCTCACAGTTTGAAGGTAGTGTCTTAACTAGATAAGTCATAATCAGTAATCCTCAGAATTATGTATAGTATACTATACATGTGCGTCGCAAGTATCATAATTAAGAAACTACATAGAAAGGGCAGGGTTGTAGTCGGCCGACTATAGAATATCCTGTACCCAATCCATAATTCAATAAATTTTTTTTTTTGTAATATTTTGTATTCATTATGTAAGGTTATGCCAAGAAACAAAAATTTTTTCTTAGTAAAAGTAATTTTTAGACCTATTGCTCCAATGGCAGCTATATGTTATAGTAAACCGATATTTAACAAATTCAGATATATTATTGTATATTACTCAGAACTATTAAATTCGAAATGTGGTAACGACATCTTGAAAAACAAAAAAGTTTATCTTAATAAATCTTGCTTTTCGGCCGATAGTTCCCATGGCAGCTATATGATATAGTAAAGCGATAAATATAATATTGATATATGTGACTGGAAAGCACATAGAACTATTAAATCCATTGGTAACGATATCTTGGAAAACAAAAGGGTTTTTGTTTATGAATATGGTTTTTCGGCCTATCGATCCAATGGCAGATTTATGTTATAGGTTGAATATCGAAAAAACAAAATAAACTCGTTATACCTATGGATTAGAAAAGTCTTCATGCTAAATTTGGTAGTTTTAGGTGCAACTATTTCCAAGATTCGTTTGTTCATACAGACGGAAAGACAGACGGATATGCTTAGATCAACTCTTTCGATGCTGATTTGAAATATATACCATATATATATATACTATTATATAAATTTGCAAAACTTTAATATACCATTTACCATTTTTTGGTACAGGGTATAACAAGTTCTGTATTGTAGTCTCGGTTCTGGCAAATGCTTATCGACCTTGGAACAAATTTTAGTATGTGTTGTTTAAAGTGAGCAGTCATTATAAACAACATAAACTTAGATCTAATCAACGGATTCGTAAGCAGCTTATGTAACATAAGCATGTGCTGCGCAGCTGTCTAATTGCGAGGCGTAGTCACCGTCTTCCGCATAAGTTGGAAGTTTCGCCATGTAGGAGTGTGTAGTTTTCATTGCAGCTACGTAATGACAAATGACCTGCATTCCGCACGTCACTCGCACATTGCGAGATACTTGGTAAACTCGTAATTTAATGCCAAGTGCCATCAGCCAAGAGCCATGAGCCATGGCCGGGCCAGAGCCAAGCAGCACATGCACATTAGTTATCCACATCTGAAACATTGTTCATGCACCAGATACACTGGCATGCCAATAGACGAGTAGACAAATCCACATACGTATCGCGAACATTTCCTTATCACATGGCCAACAAATTCCAAAAATGCAATTCCGGCTGTCAGCGCAGTAACTAATTTATTTATCGCATTTATTTATGCGACCGAGCAAATAACCAAACGACCGACTTACATATGTGTGCAGCAGCAAAAAGAAAAAAATAAAAATAAAATAAAATAAAAAATTTAGTAAGAAAATATGGGGGAAAAAAATTGCAAATATTGAAAATAATTTCGCACATCAACAATTTTCTTTAATTTATTTGCCATGTTTGTGCTTTGTGCTGTTTTTGGATTTGGATTTTTGCTAAAAATTACATTTTCATTTATTTTTTGCAGCTTATATATTATTTTATTAACAATTGTCCGCTTTTTGTTGTTGTCATTGTAATTGTTGTTGTTGTTGTTGCGGCTGCAATTGCTACGAATATGGTTTGCATTGGTCGGACATAACCGCAAGAGCAAAAGCGTCGATTGTGGCTGAGCATGTTGCATTTGACACAAACAACAACAACAAAAACAAACAACAGCAAACAACAAAAACGACAACAGCAACGACAACAACATAACGATAGCAAATATTCCATGCAACATCATTTTTCCGCAGTGAAGCATAAATATTGTTTATTTTTTTTTTATTTTGCGCTTTGGTTGGGAAATAATTTGATTTTAGTTTTCTTGTTATTGTTGTTGTTGTTGTTGGTGCTGCGACTGCAGTTGAACTATAAAAAAGTGAAAAAATTAAATAGAAGAGAGAAAAAGAAAAAAAGCAAGCAAATAATAAGCAAAAATTTGTGTTCAGTGGCAAAGCTTACAAATGTAACTAAATTGTCGGCATACAATGTGCGGTCACGTGATTAGACACATGTTAGGCGATGATTTTATTTAATATTATCAGATATTTTATTACCTTTTTTGTTTATATTTTATTGAACGCATGTCAATTTAGTTACTGTACTCAATATGAATTTCTACATAAAGAAAAACTAAGCTACGTATATAATGAAACGATGATTTTCCAAATTGTTTAGCCATTTGTATATGCTTAAGTTATGGCTATTTTTCGCAATTCTTTGCAATGGCGCCAAAGGTATACCTCCTCTATTATTAATAAATATTATTTTTATGTGCGCCCATAAGCAAAATTGTCAACTCAAGCAAAATGCACATAAATTTTCCCACGCAGTGGCCACTCACATGACACGCCACTGTGCTGCATGGCAGCGTGCCTACACATCGATGCTCGGCATGTACACGTTGCTGTGCAGTTGCCTGCATTTGCGTCTTGGTGCAGTTGTTGGCATAACTTGAATATGTCATATATGTAAGTACGAATTTTCGTAATTACTTATGCGAGCTGACATGCCAGACAGAGCAGCTACAAAATCAGCTTTACTGCTAATTTCCATTTTTGTTGCCAGAACTTTTCTTTTTCATTTTCTTTATGTTTTACATTTTCTTTTCGTTGCTTTTTTTTCGGGGTTTGTCTGCCACGACATTGCGCTGCATAATATAGGAGCCAGACTCGTGTATTGCGTCGAGTGCTGCTGAGTTGTTAGCGGCTTACGGGCAAAAGTAGCAGCAGCAACAACAACAACAACAGCAGCAAAAGCAGTAGTGCATATGAGCATGTCTGTCTCTGTGTCTGTCTGACTGCATGTTTGTGCAGCGTAAAGAACTTAAATGAGGAAATGTCGTGTTATTTATGGGGAAGTTTGTAATTAAGCAATTTGTCAGTCTTCGCCTGAAGTTCGAGTTTAGTTTTGAGCACAATTTGTGGGCGATGCAGAAGACAGCAGTCAGCAGGCAGAGGGGCAGAGGGCAGTCAGCAGTAGGCAAAAGGGTTACATTACATGGCAGCGCACTGTAGCTGAAAACAATTTTCAATTTTTTTTTATTTTTTTTTTACTGTTTTAAATTATTGTATGTGAAAAAGTATATTGAAAAGAAAAAGTAATAAAAATGCAATGAAATGACATGAAAAACCATTTGATAGAAATGATGTGCGTTGCTTTTACATTTCCGGTTGCTTAGCTTGGCGCAGTTTCCAAGTAGCAGCAGTAGAAGAAGAAGAAGAACCAGTAGCACAACAAGATGAGCAGTAGCAGGCAATAGTGCAATTGAAATGATTTTAAATTGATAAATATTCGAAATTACGGCGCAATTTATTTGAGCGGATGTGCAGCAGCAGCAACAGCAGCATCAGCAGAATCATCCGCAGCATCAACGGCAGCATCATCGGCAGCAGTTTAAGCAGCAGCAACAGCAAACGGCAGCCGTTGCTTGTCTGCTGCCGTCAAATGTTGCTTGGGGTGCTAACAAGTGTAGATACATTTGATGTACGAGGTACAGCCTTTCCATGGCTCTGTCTTTCATGCCATTAGTGGTCATGAAATTGTCTGCTAATGGCAACGTATATGAAGTTTTGTCAAGTGGGAAGAAATTTCATTTATTTCTCTTATTATTTCTTCTTTTTTTTTTTTTTTTATTTCTAAGTTGAGCATAAAACAAATAATTAACAGTCGCATGGCAATCGATAATTGCATTTTAATTGATTTTTAAAAGCTCATTTTCTGTAATTAAGGTTCGAAACAAGTGGCTAACTTAGCAACACAGGATGTCTGGCAGACTCAGGCTGCTGCCTCATCGATTTATTTATTTAAGTTGGAGCAAGAGTTGCCAACTAAATCTGCTTACTTGGGTTGATTGAACTTTACTATTTTCTCGACGTTGTTTTTCTTAGTGTTTTGAAAAAGTAAGATTAGTTAAGCTTATGTTACCGTTATAGTGCCATAGACCCATTATGCTAAGGCAATATATCTTCTATTGCCCGCGTTGCAAATTGAATAATAAGCCACTAGAAACGGCAAACTTTACATAAGAGTTTTCATTCAAATTACATTTTTTTTAAAATATTCCATTATTTTTAAAATGTCTTTCGTTGTTTTATTTATTTATTTTTATTTTTTTGTTGGTTTAGTTTTCTTGAAGTAATGTACAAATATCAATATAATTTATTTTAACCATGCCTGCCTCCGAACTAGCTTCTTATGGCTTTGACACGCGCTCCCTGTAAGTATGCTACAAAATTTGTCAGTTTCTATACAAAGCGCAAAGCAAAAACAACTGAGCCATAGGCTTACGTAAAAAGGAACTACGTCAACATGCACAAAATGCCAACATTCTGCTGTCTGTCCACTGTCAGTCTGTTGAAATATAAATTTAAGCTGCCTGCATGCAAGTGTCGTAAGGCTTTACACAAAGCAGCACAAAACAAACAAAAATACACAAAAAAGAATAAAAAAACAAAAGCAAAAAAGCAAAAAGGAAAACATAAAGCAACATTTCAGACAGCAACTTCAAAAGGTAAACACAGACAGAGACAGAGACCGGACCAGCAGAATGTCCTACATAGGCAAGACATTTCGCAGCTAAAAGCATATCTTAAATAATTGTCTTGTACATTTTGTGCGCCCGGGCATGCGGTTGTCTGTCTAAAGCTTCAGCAGCGACCACAGCGCCCTGCGAGAACCTGATGGTGTTAAACCGAAAAAACAAACAAAACCAAAATAACAACAACAAAATGAAGGAAACGAAAAATAATTTAGCATGAAATTTAAGTTAAAGACTGTGCACAATTTGAATATACGTAATTGTTGTTGTCACAAGTGTTACGCAAAACATATGTTATGCTCTTATGTATTTTTGTTAGTATTGGCTTATTTTATTTTATGTTTAATTTTGCTTAATTTTCATTTTCATTTTTGATTTTGTTTTTTGTTTACTTTGTGCACGTTTGTACACAAATATGCGAGTAAATGCCGCCGCACATGCCGACAGCAACAACAAGTGCGACCATGTCTGCGTACACGTCGCTGCCGTCATCGGTATTAGCAGCAACATCTTCTTCCTTTTATAAACGCCGCCTGCGCGTTGCTTGATCTACTTTTTGCCTGTTTCGCTTTTAAATTGCAGTCAACGTCAACGATGGCAACAATAACAACAATAATAATAATAAACACTACGCATTCTAAGCTGTTTTTATACAACAGCACTGCCATTCAGTGTCGGCATGTGTTGCTGCCTTTTTTTTTTTTCTTTTTTGGCAATAAGTTAATTACAGTTATAGCGCATATACTATATGCGCGTATTTTCATTCGTGCTCTCTTACTCGCTCTCTTGTGCTCTTTTCTCATGCGAAGGTTGTTGCTGAGTTATTGTCGTCGCAAAATAACAACTGTTTTCTTTTTTTTTTCTCCTTTTTTTTATCGCATGTTTTCGTAATTTTGTGCACTCACAAGGTCTATTGTATATAAACGCCCGATGCCGGTTGTGGCAATTACTCTCACGGTTTGCTGCGTCCAGCTGTGCACAACTGCTACATTATCGCTCTATCTCTGCACACATGCAGTTTGCAGCGCGCAGCTTCACATGTTATGCTGTTATTATGCTCCTGTACCACGCCCGTGTAATGCGCAGGTTCGCAAACGCTGAATACGCTCTTTCGGCTGCTGCAAGTTCTCTCGTTTTAATGCTCATTTTTAAGGTGCACATGCTTTGCAGGTTACTACTGTAAGTGAGAAAAAAATGAATTTCTTTTTACGCTCACCGCATGCCGCACTTTGCAGTTCTCATCTTTGCCGACAGTGGATTTTGTTGTTTTTGATTTCTGAATGAACTGTTGTTGCTAATGTGGCTGCTGTTTTTGACGTTATCGTCCGTCTTCATTGTTGTTGGTGTATTTGTTGTTGTTGTTATCACAAGTGTTTCCAGTGAACCTGAATTTTTGAATGGAATATTGGAAGGTGATTTTCCTTAGTTACTCAGACATGCATAAAAATGCCGGTTTTATTGTGCCACAACGTTTTGCGCTTCGTTAAGGATCGTTTCAATTCGTGGCGACGTCGTTGTCGTCGTGTCGATTGTCTAACAGCTGAGCACGGGTGGTCCATAGGTGGGTGGTTTGTGTGTTTTAGTTTGCTATTGTAGTTGTCGTTGTTGTTGTTGTTGTAGTTGCTGCTGGCACACAACATAGTTATGCAGACAACTGTGACTTTTTAAAACGTCTATGGCATGCTTTTGTAAGGCATGCAGACAGACAGGCAGGCAGGCAGGCAGACAGGCATGGCAATACCTTTTTATGTGTGTCTGTGCTGTGCTGTGCTGCAAATGCCTTTGCAGTCGCCTCTGTGTGTTACTTACACATACCTTGGCTTATCTTTTATCTCTTTAGCTATGACTTAGGCAATTTAGCTGTGCACTCGCTCTTGAGTGCTGCCACTGTGGGCTGAAATTGTTTAATTATGGTTTTAAATTAATTCATTATTTTTTACGTCTATTACCAAATATATTTCTACTGCATTGACAAATTTAATATAGCTACGCTGTATTCACGCTAAGCTGCAACTTATGATGGCCATGTACAATACAATTGCACTTAAGATCACTTGTTAGCCATTTTTCATGGATGGAATACATGGAAAACATAATACCAAAAAAACATAGCCAATTTGAGACATATATGTATAAAAACAATCTAATCAAAACACCCACATTGTGCACTTTGCTGAAGTTTAGCTGTTTTGCACAAACAAGCTGAAGTAAGTGTGCTTCGCCCACAGTGCCGTTGGTTACCTAAGCACCAGCAGCGACAGAGCAGCAGCAGCGAGCAGCAGCAGCAGCGCATGCCGACATAACGCTGTGCCAAATAGATGAAAAACTACGCTGCAAAACTGTTGTGGGTGTCACTAAGGCACTGCCGGGCAAAAGCAGCCACAGATCCACTCAGCCACGTCCCTACTACTGCTCGCCGCATGCTTCACAGCAGCCACTTGGAAGCAGTTTTATAATGTAGTTTAAAGCAAAAACATTTCAATGTGACCGTTTTTTGTTGTTGGCGACATTCTGATATCACAGATTTTTCTCATGTGAAAATCTGTGTCTGTCTGTCTGTCTGTCTGACCGTCTGTTTGTCTGTCTGTTTGCTAGCGCGTTTATGTGTGTGTGTGTGTGTGTAGTTTTGCCTGCCTGCCTGCCTGCCTGCCTGCCTGCTGCCAAGCGGATGTCAGCGTAAACGGTAACGAGTCGAGCAGCAGAGCAGCAGGGCAGGAGGGCAAGAGTTTGGGTTTCAGCTTGGGGAATTACATTTGTATGTACGAACGTAAGTTTCCGCTGTCAGGACAACGATTTTGCTCGAATTTGAAATCTTTTAACTGCAAAAGGGTGTTACCACTTTCAGCACGAATACCAAAAAAAACGAAAATAAAGTAAAAAATAAATAAATTGTGACATATGTATTTCTAAACGTATTCTAAGTATATAAAACCTTGCTTATACATAATATGCGCACATGCTGTCTCACTCTAACCAATAGCTATGCGATGTAAGTGTGTGCATGCCAATACGTGAGCACACATGCAGTACATATGTGAAAGTAATAAAATGTCAGCTCGTTATATGCCACATAGTTCATGTCGCATATAAAATATTTTATTTTATTTTATTTCATTTTATTTTATTTCACTTGCTGTCGCTGATTTGCCACAATGAGTTCAGTTCAGTCGTATTGAGTCGAGTGGAGTTGAGTTGTGTTGAGTTGGGTTCAGTTTAGTTCAGTTAAATCACATCGCATCGAATCGAGTTGAATTTTCGTATTGTGTTTGTTGTTGTTGTTGTTGTTGCTGCTACTTTCGTTGTTATTCAGTTGAGTTGATTTGCCGCGCTTAAATGCTCTTATGTAGCACATTGTTTGTCCTTGTGCCTGCACAACCCTCAGCTGCACCTTTATGTCCATTAACTTCCGCTTCAGCTTGAGCCTCGTTCCCACCTTCACCCTCGTCCACAGTCATGGCAATACGATATTTGGTAATAAACGTTTTTTGAAATATGTTTGCAACTAATTTAATTTATTTGCTCTTGTTGTTCCAAATTGTGGGTTTTCCTTTATGCCTTTATTTTGTTGTTCAATGTTTTTTCTATTTTCTATATGTATATGTGTGCTTTTTCCTTTTGTCCGCTTTTTGTCATTTCGTACGATTGTTGTTAGTTTATTGATTTTCCGTATGTTTTGCCGCTCTGGCAGTCGCATTGTTCAGCTGCCATCCGGGGCGAATAAACAATTTTTAAGGGTTTCATGCTCCAGCAGCTCGTTTGGCCATAAAACTTTTATAATTAAGATTTTTATGTTATTAAATTGCTGTTATGTATTTACAAGCAGATTCCTTGGCTCTTAACGAGTTCTGTAAGCCCATTACATTGTGGCTTGGCATTCATCTTTCTTCTTATTTATTTTCTATGGCAATAATTTCTGCCATTTAAACTTAGTCAAGTGCGCTGTGAGTTATATAGGCTCATATATTATGTGCTTTAATATTCTACATAGTACAGCTACATAGCATTTATTTTCAAAATTATATCTTTTCAAATTGGCATTTGCCTTTAATTAGAAGTTCAAGTTGTGTGCACTTGAAAGGGAAATATTCAAGTGATTCTTTAAAGCTATGAAATGCTCTGGCTTTAGTTATAAGTTTCCTGCTGTTGCGTAAAGAAGAAGATAAAATTAGACTTATGTTAAAGTGATTTCTCTAACACAATCTAAATCGCAGACTTTTGAGTTCAGGATTTTTAAAATTGAAAACCTATAATAAACAACATTATTATTCAGTTCCAAAAATGAGATAAGGTGAAGAAAGAAGGTGTTGCTTTTACTGTTGTCTGTCTATTTTCAAAGAACATCTAAGGAAGCATTGTTTTGTTGTTGTGTGTGTGTGTGTGAAATATACGGTACTTCCCCCTAACTTTATTCACTCTCAAACAATGTCAAAAAGTAGTATGCCAAGGCAAACAAAAAAAAAATGTCGCAAGTATTGAGTTCAAAATTTTCGAATGCCGCAAGTACTGAGTAGGTAATGGAAAGAAATTGTTGTGTCGTAAGTATCGAGGTGTATATGTATCGAGTATGTGCAAGAAAGTAGTTTTTACTGTATGTTCAGATAACCCCCGTATAATGCAGTAATTCTACAAAGCATGTTCGATACAAGGCGATTTAAAAAAAAAATTTGGGAACGCGAAATTTCAACTTGTATATGAAAGCTACATATGTCTTTTATAACGCAAATCAGATAACGCGGAATTTTCCTGAAACGTAACCAACGATTTATACGGTATCACCTGTATACTGTTCTCTTTCCAACAAAGTATTTTGGTTTATTGCGTTTTTAATAAATTTATTAAAATAATCGAAGTCAGACTAATGGATCTTTATGTTTAAGCTGACAATATCATTCAAAAGTTTTTAATTAAGAATATTTCTAGCCTAAAGCATTGATAAGATGTCAACTCTATAGTTAATAAAACATTTTATTTGCAATTTCAATCATTTTCCAACATTATTAAGAGTTCACATAAGGAATGTTGCTTTACCAAAGATTTTCTATGGCATTTTTGTATAGTTTGCACATTTCGGTTGACAGAAAATTTGAAAAATAATTAAACGCTTAAGCTATGTGCATGCTCAAGAATTCAAAAGGTCATGCAACAGTGTACAAAGCATTTCCAATTGTCTTGGCCACACGCATCTAAAGTTGAACTCATATCGAAGGACATGTAGACTGTAGTTTAATTAAATTTATGTGCTTCCGTGCTTTCCTTGTTCGTTTCGCTCTGTACAGACGCTCTGCTAGCACACAAAGGTACAATGAGTATGTATGTGTGTATGTATGTATGCATTTTTGTATGTATGTGTGTTATAAAACTTGAAACTAAAATGCGACAGCAGGACGCTTTGCTTGCCAAGTAGAACTTTGTCAATTAGTGTCCAACTTATGCACAAAGCAAGCCAAGCAAATACCTTTGCGTCAGTCAACCGCAATTCCCTGTCAGACGTAACGGAAAACAAGAAATAGAAAAATACAAAAAAAAAACAAAAAACAACAGGAAAACGAAAATTAAAAAGGAAGAAATATAGAAACCTTTGACGATGCGCTTTGTCACAAAAACTTGCCGCTGACCTGAACCGCCCCACCTCGCCTTGGCCGTGCAGCTTGTCACATTTGTTTGTTTTATGCTCGAATATTATTTAAAGATGTTATTTGTTGTGCTAGTTTTGGTTGTTTGCATTTTGTTGTTGTTGTTGTTGTTGCTGTTCCTAGCTGCTTAAGATATTATTAATAGCTGCCAGTCCAAGTTGCCAGTTGCCGTTGTTGAAATGCTTGGCAAGCTTTTGTCTCAGCTTTTGTTTTTTTATTCGTTTGTATGCTGTGCTCTACTTATGACTGTGTAACTGCGTCTCTGTGTGTGTGTGTGTGTGTGTGTATGTTTGTGTTCTTTTGTTTCTTGCACACTCAGCGGCTGCTCCTTTGTATTTTCTACTTAATTCGTGCCATTTTTGCAAATTCATTGCTTTGCCATTTCAACGTTTGTGGTGTGTCTGTAGTTTGCATCTTTTAGCATTTATTTTACACTATGCGTGCGTGTTGTTATTGTTGTTGTGTTTTTGACATGCCCAAAACGGTTTTATGCCGCAGCAGAACGTTGACGTTTGATAACTAACGAAAAATGAGCACACATTCACTCTGCTACTCACTCACTCAACTGCTCACTCACTGACTCTTATACTTGCAGCCCATCGTGACTGCGCATGAATGTGCGGCCTTGGTTTCAGTTTTGGCTTGCCTTTGCTTTGCTTTGTTTCGCTTAGCTTTGCTTGGCCTGTCTTTGGCTCTGCTTGGCTTGGCTTCGGTCGGGGCATGGGTTTGGCTTTGGTCGGGGTATGGATTCGGCTTTGGTTTTGTGTTCTTAGGCAAAATGTGTGCGCACAGCAACTTGCGGAAAATTGTTCAACTTTTCTTTGAACAATCACTTTGAAAGCATAAATTATGCCTTCAGTTTTGGTTGCTTTGTTTTTTGTTTTGGCTGCTTTCTTGTTGCCTTTATTTCTTTTTTTTTTTTGTTTTCTTTTTTTGCATTTGTTTGCTGCCTCAGACTCGTCTGTCAAAGAAAGCTTAACTCGCCTTTTGTGCAAAAGTTCTCAGTTATGTTTATGCTCTGTCGCATGTCCGCACGATTGTTCCTCTTATATTGCCAACGGCTGCAGCAGCTAGAACAACAACAACAAAAACAATAGCAGCAACTCTGACTGTGCATAAGCAAACATTATGCAAGGGTTGTCGTAGAGTCTGTGTCTGCCCGTCGGCCGGTCGCGCAGTCGATCTGACAGTCTGTCGGTCACAGTTCCCACTGACTGACTGTCTAAGAGCATGAATAAGTGTCTGACTGCATGAATGAATCAATGACTGACTGGCTGGCTGAGTGACTGCCTCCTTGCCTGCCTGCCTACCTATGCTTCTCTTAAACTTTCATAACACACAGCCAAAGCCTTTGACGCCTTTTTAACCTTCTGCTGCTGCCGCTGCTGCTGCTTCGTCTTGGGCATTGGACTGCACTATGCTGCGCTTATTGGCTCTCTTTGCTCTTGGCAGTTCGATTTAGCATGGCTTTGGCTTTCGGCTCTGCTGTGCAGTTCACTTCACTTTGGCTCAGAGCGGTTCGCTTTGGTGCGGTGCGGTTCGGTTCGGTTCGCTTCGGTTTTGTGTAATTAATTTGATATGCAGCGAAGCGTTATTTGAAGTTTATACGAGCATTGTTTGTTTTTACTTTACAGCGGCAGCCAAGACGCCGATGACTTTGCCAATGCCGGTTTTCGTGCTGCCGAAGCTAAAGACGACTTGAATGACGCAGAAGACTTCGACGTCGTTATCGTTGTCGTTGTCGTAAATGCTTCTTTTTTTTTTTTTTGTTTTTTATTGAAGTAGTTTTTGGAATTATGAAAAATTCATAAATTTCGTCTTTATGCTATGCGGGTTTTAATGCATGAAAGCAAGACAATAGTCTTTGGCTGTGTGCTAAAGATTTTGTGACAAAGGTTGTCTTATACACGTCCCCGCACACACACACACAGCAGCAGACCCATACTCATAGTCATGCTCTTTGTTAACTGAATGCTGATGCCTTTCGGAAACGGAACACTTGCCTGTCTGCCTGTCAGTCTCTCGCTGTGTCCGTCTGTGGGTCTGACACATGAGCCGCACAATGGCGAATGGCAAACGTGTATTTTTGAGCTAAGGGTGTTCCATATTCTACGCATACATACACACATATGTACGTGTGTGTAATTGATATTCGTTTCGTATAATGCATTGCGTGATTGATATTCTAATGAGCCTACAAAACTTCTATTGCGCATAATTCATATTAAATGTATTGTTATTGTTATTGTTGCTATTGTAGTTGTGTCTATGCAGGTTTTGGTGTGAAATAAACTTAGAAAGCAGCAGCCCAAAATTCGATTGTTGTCCGTTAAGGCGTTGGAGAATTCGTTGCCAAACAGCACACAGACTTCACACCCAACTACCCTCAGCTGTGCCTTGTCTCATGTAAATTGCGTTTTGTGTTTCATAACGAACCATTCTATTCCATGGGATGCCAAATTTATTTAACTTATGTAAGCTGGCACTTATGTAAAGTAATTCTACAATGAAGTTTTATCTAAGATCTTTTACACATGTTTATGTGCAATAAGCTGATATTTACGCAGAGCCTAAATGAACCGTTTAGGAAGCCCTAGGAAATATAAGTCTTGAATTTTTTGTTTTTTATATTTTATTTTTTAACTACAATATAAAATAAAAACAAACATCTTTCAAAACAAAAACAAAACATATTTTTATGATACTTCAACTATTTAAGGCATAGTATAGGCACATAAAATAGATATGCACTTTTTAATTTAAGTTAACTTTAAATGAGGCAACTTTAGATTTATGCACAGTAAACCTTACAACAAAAATGCAAAAAACGTTAAAAAATAGCAATTAACAAAATCGAAGTGTTTTGAGCTAAGCGCCGCATTAGCACCAAAGTATCTTAAATGCATTCCTTTTTTTTATGAGTGTATCTGTAAGCACTCAACTTGGCTATGCAAGTCCGAATATGCGCGCAGCTTCCCACAGTAGGCATCATTAGGAAAGTGTAACCTCAGCTTTTCAAACTATGCAAAGACATTTTAACAGTTTCCAATGAACGGCAAACAAAACACAAAACAGACAAAAACAAAAAAGAAAAAAAAATCAAAAAGAGGCAAATACAAAGCAGAGAAAAAATAAAACAATGCCATTTATGCCGAAAATAGTAAAATTTTAATGAACCGACCATTGAAAAGTAGATGTGAGCTGGCAACCACAAAGACCAATAGAGCAGAGACATAGGCAAGGCGCAGAGGAACAGGGGCGGCTGTGTAACTGTGAGTTGGCTGGCAGCAACGGTAAGCGGCAACGGGAAGTATGCGACGCGAATACCTTTCAAATTGATGAACGACAAATGAAACACAAAACTTACAAAAGCCAAGAGTTGAGTCAACGGAACAGGAGCGCCGGGCAGAGCAGAGCACAGGGCAAGGCAGGCGCAGCAAGGGGCGAGTGTGCGACCGAATGAACGACTTTCAAACTTTTGCTAAAATGTTCATGTACACTTACACATACTCACACATACATACATAGACGAACGTATAGTACGTGTAGTATGTACATATCTTTAGAAATAATGAACTATTCAAATGTCAAAGGATCCACGACATAAGCGCGGAGCGAGGACGCGACTGTTGACAACCTACTAAAATGCATTTAAAAGAAAAGAAAAACGATAACAACAACAAAAGCAACAACAACAATGACGGTGATGCTGACGATGGCGACGTTGACGGCAACGTTGACGACAACAACAACAACAACAAGAAAAGAAAGAAAGAAATGAAAACACAAAAGTCCAAGCATAAAAGATTTTACTTTGTGCGCATTTAGATACATTTCAAAGGCGCAGCACACAAAAGCGGGTAATAAGACGCACAACTAATGCGCACTCGCTCGCACACACACACACGCCCATACATACTCACACCTAACAAACAGTCACTGGCTTAGTGCTGGTGTCCTGCGCCTTGCTGTCAACAAATGCGTCAAAGTGGCGGCGGTGCCTTGAGTGTCTTCGCCCTGTCAACGGGCGGGTGTTGGGCATGCGTACTCAATAATAATCAGACCACTGGGATCTGGCCAGAACAACTGAATAACAAAAACAAAATACACAAAACAAATTCTGATTTTCCCTGTGGCACGTATGACTACAGCGCCGAGCAAAAGAGGCGGCAGCATATAGATACTATATAAATAAAAAAAAAACAACAACAAGAAAAAAATATATAAAAATGTACATGTGAGAAAAAAAAAAAAGAAGTAGAAAAATATGACAGTATGTGTTTTATTATCATTGCATTTTATAGGCAGTTTTACGACCTAACGAAAGTGGATCCATTGCTTTGTACTCAACTCGACTCGACTCGATTCCACTCGTTCCGACTCGACTCGACACTCGCACTCAGTCGCAGCCGTGTAAGATAATATTTTTTACGAGGCCATTTAAAGTGTAAAGTGTATGAGAGGAGGCCGCACGTACAACAACAAAATCAACAACAGCATGCTTTAGCTATTGTTGTTGTTGCTTTCGATTTTTTTTTTTTTTTTTTTTTGTATGCTGTCTCTCTTACATTGTATCAGCGCATGAAAATCGTGTATTGAGTAAATTGTAAATCAGACTTAAACACCGTCTGTGTATGACTTTGTAATGGCCAAGCGAAAATTGTTGTTAAGAACAATAGTCAGTGGAGGAGAGTGGCCGGCGGGCATAGGCAACTGCCAATGGCAAAGACTTGGCAAGGCGAGGCTGTGGCTGTGGCTTAACTTTGATGGATGCTACGTTTTGTTGCGTGCATAAAGAGAATATTTTATTGGCCATAAGCGCATGGAAAATTTATGAACTTCTTTTGTTTATTTTTGCCATATAACATACTTTCAGTTTTGTTCTGATTAACACAATTAGGTCGGACGAGTTTTATGGTTAGCTAGGTAGGTAGGTACGTAACTAGGTAGCTTAGCTATGCATCACACACACTCGCATACTGACAAAGGTAAACTACTTTTATGGCACTAATACATAAGCGTATCTCACATTTGATTTATTAAGCTCTATGTAGCTGTGTAGAGTTTGCTTAGTAAATTTACATTCGTCAAAAATTACAGTTACATATTTAAAATTATTCATCATAAACTATTATCAATAATTAAATCTTATGATGTTATATTTACCCATTCACAATGGCATGAATACAATAACAACAACAGCTGCTGTGGTTTATGGCAAATGAGTATACAGTAAAGTAATCCCACATATGCATACCATAGTATATGCCTAAGAAAGACATTTTCTTTTTCGTTCACGTCTGTCGTAACCGTCTGAACTTAGCTGTTAGGCATTTTTTGTCAGCTTCTTGATTACTTAATCGTAAAGCGCCTCAATTGCTTATCGTGGCAGTTTGCAAAACAACATAATAAACACATTTGCAATACAAATACAAATAATAAAAGAATCTTGAATTCGAATTTTGTAACAAGTTGCTACGTAATTTAGTCGAGTAAGATTTCTCAAGCATACTTAAAAGGTTTAATTACGTAGCATTTTGTTTTGTGTTTCATGGCATGATTACGCAAATAAATTCGTTTGCAAAATGTATAAATAACAATAAGAGAGAAAACAAAAGCAAAGAAAAAGAAGAAGAAAAAAGAAACCGAAAACAAAAAACAAAAACAAAACTGTATATTATACAATAGAACGTTCAAATGACGTTTCAAGAATTTCTGTCCATTGATGTGAAGTAACTCATTTAGAAAGAAATTTAAAAACTTGCTACACTTGAACTGCAAAAACCTAATGACGAAAGCATAATACAACAACAACAACAACAATAAAACTCGTTATACCTCTTTTGTTTCATTTAACGAATTTTTCGGAATTATTTTGTTTGTTTTTTTTTTTTTTTATTTTTGCCTTAATTAAATGCATGTAAATTTATGAATGTATGCAAATTAAAATTCAAATTCAAATTTCCATTTCCAATGAAGAAACATGTACGCTTAAGCAATAAGGGTTGTGTGTAGACTTGTGTAGACCGTGGCGAAGGAGTTAGACGACTGCGGCAGCAGCAGCGGTAGCGGCAGCAGTGTACCGTACGTTTTGCGCATCGAATTTTAAATTGAAGCAATTTTTAATGACTAAGAATTTGTGAAATTTCCTACTAACGAAATGACACGAACGTAACGTAACGTAACGCAAGGAAACGAAACGAAACGAAACGAAATGGGTGAAGAGCAGCAACGAAAAGTACATGAGAGAGGCAAGATGCGCAAGCAGGCAGGCAGGTGTAGCTGAAGATTGGGCCAAATAAGTGACACTTGAAATGTGGAAATTGCAATTTTATGCAATTATTTTCAAGTGAAATGTTCTCCAATGATAACTGACTGACGAAACGTCAATACGCCTAAGTGCTGGTGAAGACGTTGTCGTTGTTGTTGTTGTTATTATTATTAATGTGCCTTTTATGTGCTGCCAGCTTTATGACTGCTGCTTGTTGTTGTTGCTGCTGTTTTATTTTCTAAGTAATTAAAAAGCAACTTGAAAGCAATTCACATAAACTTGTCTTGACAAAATGCTGAAAATGCTGAAAGGCATGCCAAAATGCTTTTTATGAAATACAAAACTGTTCGCATAATAGTATCACAGTAGCTGCTTGCTTTTGTTATTGTTATTGTTGCCCTTGTTGTTTTTGTTGCTTTTGTTCTCCTTGTTGATGTGCCGCAGTCATTGCTTTGCCATTCGTTTGTCGATTTTATTTAATTCACGAAGACAAAATGTCAATTAAAGCAACAAAAAGCAAATAAGCAAATGTCTCTTCGTCTGAATGGACTTTTTTTATGCAAAGAGCATACGTATACACACATACATATACATACATGTGTACATGCATATATGCATATATTTTTTTTTGCTGTTCACTATGTCTTCGTTTGCATTTTGGCCGCTTTATTGTATTTCTTTTTTATGTTTTGTTTCTTTTTTTTTTTTTTTGTTTCTATACAATTTTGAACTTTTTTTAACTTTGTATGCAATGCGCGCGATCGAATGTCATGGCTAAAACGTTCGCATGCAAAATAAATAAAGCAAATGATGGCAGACGTACACTCGTACGTACATACATTTATAAGGCAAACGAGTTGCTCGATAAAGAATTATGAGCGTACATGTCTGCTTATTGTCGAGGCATGCCAAAATCTTGACTTTCAAAATCTTAAATTATGCGTTCCAGTTATGCTGGCAGTTTGATGCGCTGCGCAGGTACTGACAACGTAGAGCATATCTGTCAATATATTCTGGCAGAAAGACAGCACATCTTCTTGTGATTATGTGTCCTCAAAGCAGGCAGTTTCAAATAAAACTTAAATATACCTTAATATGTATTTTCATATACAGTAGATTCTCACAAATTAGAAACACTTGGTTTTTGAGATAATTGTAATTTTTGAAATATTCTAATTTTTTTTTTTTTATTCGAATAAAAATATAAAAATTAAGAAAACTTACTTAAAAAAATGCACTAGATTTGTTTTTTTTTTTGCTTTATTTTATTTAATAAAATAAAAATAACAAAAAAATAACAAAAAAAAAACTAATATAAAAAAAAAAAAAACAAATAACGAATAACAGATAAATCAAAACAAAAAAAAAAAAACGACTCCAGACATTAGAATTTTAAATTCTAATTTTAGAGTCTCATGTTTTACAAACTTCAATTCTAATTTCTGAGAGATTCGAATTTCTGAGGATTCTAATTTGTGAGAATCTACTGTATAAGGTTTAGTTGCTCGATGGTTATCAATAGCTATCGCAAAATTATTAAGAAGCTATGCAATATAAAACTTAACCTATCATTGAAGACGCACCAGAAACACTTTCCGCTGGCTTGCTGCTTCCAAACTTGGCAACGTTGTCGAAAAATAATGGTTTTAGTTTGATTCTTAAAAGTTAGTTTATAAAAAGTTTTATGCTACACTCTGCATATGCTAACCTAACCCAAACTGCCGCATATAGCGCAGAGGAACACCGAAAGAAAACTAAAAAAATAAAGAAGCGAAAATTCGTATTTTATTATTTGAAAGAAAACGTGCGTAGGCATACGAATGTGCCGCAGTTGCCTTTTCATAAGCGAAGCTTAGAGCCGGCAGCAGCAGCAGACAAGACAAAGCAAAAAGTCTACAAGTGAAGAAAAACAACAACAGCAACAACAACAACAACAAAAATAGAAAACACTCTTGCAATGCACGCGAGTGAGTCATGTGTCGTGCAGCATGAATGCAGATTTCCGAATGAGTTCGTCTGGAAGGAAGTACATACATACATACATACATACATTCGTTTTGGCTTTGTTTTATTCGCTTTTTTTGGTTTTTATTTTTTTGTATTTTAAACGAAGTTAATGAAGTTAGCAAAGACACTATGAAGAATCGATGTCTGCATGATTTCATTGTTTTTTTTTTTTTTTTGGTTTTTTGCCAGACGTTAGGCCAATACAGCAACTGAGACTTTAAAAACTTTGTATGAATGCTGTTATTATGAAAACAGCAAGCGAGTTGAAAACAAGAGAAGAAGGAAAGAGGAAGAATCAACTATGCAAATGCAAATTTCGTTGTAAAAATCAACGAGCAAAACAAAGCAACAAAAAAAAAAACGAAAGGATGCTGTTTATTTTGCTCACAGTACAATTTTTTTTTTTACCATGTTGAACGCCCCCTTGGCATGAGCGACTGTGGCACTACGCTGAACTCAGAACACTGAACCGCGCCGAATTGTTTGTCTGCGTGTAAACATTTGAATTTTACATTAACAACGCGAATGCTTCTTTGTATATAAGCGTCGGCATATACTATGCATATGTATTTGTACATAAAATTTTTTTTTTCTTTTTTTTTGTTGTTTTTCTTGGTTTTGGTTTGTTTTTGTTTAAACAAAACAGCGGCACTGTGTCTATACAATATTTATACAGTGGTGCCGCACACGCATATTCATTGCTTGCAGTTCGCTGCCCTGCGCACACATGACTCGCAGCGCGAGGTTCCACACTTGGGCTCTGCCGTTGCCCGCCAAAGGCCATTTGCTTGCTGGCAGTCGTAACCGCCAACGCCACATAAAGGGAAATGTTGTAGTTAAGCATGCAAAGGCAAATACGCATATGCAGATACAAAGTGGCAATGAAGCCGCTTTATGCGGCGTAGAAGTTGCTAAGGGGACGCAGTTGGCTCCAAGCTGCGGATATGCCTGCATAGGCCAAGGCCAGCGGGGCCGTTGGCATGTAATAGAGAAGTGTTAGCTGCAGTTAAAACTAAAAGAAAAAGAAAAACAAAAACCCTGCAGTATTTTGATAAACTTTCGGTAAACTAAAAAAAAAAGTTAAAAAAACAATATAATAATATGTATAAATAAACTAAGGAGTACAGCAAAACACAATAAAAAAAAGCAGCTAACGTCGCGAGTTGTAAGTTGCGCAGTGAAAGTTTGTCTTTATTGAGATAGGTTAGTTTTCTTTTTTTTTTTGTTTTTTTTTTTGTCTTTCTGATTAGGTTTCGTAGTTGATAATTTATTAATTTCATTGATAAGTTGGTTTCTTGATAGCTGCCTAGGGCAGTTGGCATTGCTGACAGTCGCAACTTTACTGAATTAAAATTTATTTAAACAAAGTTTTTGTGCATGCCAAGGTAATTGACGTGTATGAAAAAGACATGACTTACTAAACGAATTAATTAACATCTTATAAAATAATTTGAAAATTTATCTCATTTACTACTTTATACTAAAAATTTTCCCTTGCAATTACTTAAAGCGGGCGCCATTTTTGCCTGCAAATTGAACAACTGATCTCGGTTCCAGTGATGCGTGCCTGCGCCGTTGCCTTGGCTGACTTTTGCAGTTTAGTGAAGGGGCAAACAGTTATTTTTGTTGTTGTTATTGCGGCCGTTATTGCTGTTGTATAGCAAATGCAAACAGAAATCGGAAATTCAAAACTTTTTTCCCATTTCACTTTTACGAAGTTTTATTGTAAATACGCGAACTTGTTTTATTTTTCAGTTATACGAGTTATTTACTTAAGTTTTGTTTTTTATTTTTATTTTTTTTTTTGGTGCTTTTTTCTTGTGATTTTTGTGTTAAACAAACAAGAACTTAAACTTTACTGTTATTTCGCACTCTGTTTGCGCATTTATTTGCTTGGCATATAAAAAACCAAAATATCATAAAAAGAAGAGCGAAGTGGTAAACAACTGCCAACGTATAAGAGTCAACGTACCCCGACTTCATCTTATATGTGCATGGTAAGTATAACGTAAGCAACTAAGCAAATGACAAAGGAAACGTCTTCAGTGCAAGAGCGAGACACTGCACAAGCAGCAGTGGCAGCCGTTACATATGCGCGCAAAAGACAAAAGTGGCCACCTAGTTTGTGAACTTTGCATTTAGATTTGGCACAGCGCAAAGAGAGCAAAGTAAAGTTGTGAGCGTACTCCCTTGGCTGAAATCTCCGCGCGTATCCGCCTGCACACCATAGTAAGTGTGAGTGCACTGTCAAACTTTGACAAACGATAAGTTATCGGTAGTCGCTTAAAGCAATACTCAGCACTTCTGCCTCTGCTCGCCGCGCCGCACTGCGTCGCCCACCACTGTGCTGTAAACACAAGAGCGCAGCTGATTTGTATCTAATTGAAAGTACACAAAAAAACAATCAAACACACGCTGACTGACGGACTGATGGACTGACTGCCTGGCTGGGTGATTGCCTGGGTGATTGGCTCTGTGCCTGCCTGTGTACGTATGTGTGTGTGTGTTTGAGTGTGTTTGAGCGGAAAATGTTTTTTCGTTTGCTTGATACGAGCATAAATTTATATTTATTTTTTTTTTATTTGTATTATTTCTTTGTTGCCTTTTTTCAATTTGTATGCCAGTTGATAAATCACCGAAATTGTTTGCATTCATGACAGTGAGACGCTCTTAAGTCGTCGTTTGGCAAAGCGTTACGAAAACGAAAATAAAATGTGCGAGTTTCATTTTTCTCTTCTTTTTTTTTTTTTTTTGTTGCTTCTTCTTTCATTCCTTTTGGCAATCAGAATAAACATTTACGTCCTGTTTTGTTCTTTTATATCTGCATTGTTAAGTTGTATCCAACGTTTTTTTTTTCTTCTTTTTTTTTATGGCAACATGATAGAAAGAAAGGGTTACTGTTGTTGTTGTTTTTGTTATTGCCTGGTGCCTACGTATTTGCCTGCTTAGCAAATGCTTTTTCTTTTATTAAGTTTACTATTTTATCTCTCAATTATAAAAACATTAAAATTTAATGTTTTGTTAAATTTGTTTAGTTTTTTTTTCATGTTCTTTTTTTTTTATTTATTATTTATTTTTTAATTAACGAAAAATTGCTTACGCGCATATTTGATTAGTCAAGCAGGAAGGCCGCTTCCTAATGCTGAAGTTCAGCGCAATTACGCATATGTACCTCATCATAGCCTCAGCTCTGGACTTGAACTTGATTGACATTGAAAATTAGCATTAAACAAAAAAACTAATGAAAGAAAAGCTAATTACTCATTTAAACTCAAACTGGTTGTTTTAATTAACAATTGTGTTCAATTTTCAAATTGACGGCGCGGAAGTCGCCACTTGTGCCGGCGAGTAGACATTCAGACGATGGATCAATGGACTAACAAATGACGCAGCAAAGCCATTAGATACATGTGAAACCTTTTATGACCCTTTTATTTAGTCTTTTTATACATGCTATTTTTAATTGCATATGTCTTGTCGAGAATAAGTTAATTAATTGAAAGTACACAGTACAGTAAAGTCTGTTTGTAGTAGCCAGATGTTGTTGTTTTCAAATAATTTACAGGGCATCTACTCTTGCACTAAATAATCTATGGTCCAAGGAACTTCATGACTCTGATATGAGCTCCTATTTGGTTACTAAATAGAATAATAGATCAAAGTAAAAACCCTTTTGTTGAAAATTTAAAAGGCAACCAGGCTAAGTTAGAATATTTTAGAAGCAGCATAGAAATGAAACCCATATAGCTGATGCTTTACATTAAGGATTAGCATAGGATTTCTTTAAGCAAAGATGCGAACAGCACGTACTAGATCTGGCGATCCTGGGTTTTCACTTTTTCGTTTTTTTTTTTATCTTATGCAGTCATCTATAAGTTGTCATCCTTACATTGAAATGCACTTAGTCATGCTTGAGGAAAATTTTTTTTTACTATTTGTGCAATTGTCATTTTTGGAAATGTCGTTCGGAGTTTTTGGCATCTGCTTAGATTATCAATGAGTCTCATCAACAGCGACAGTGATTTTCAAGTGTCTTAGAAACACTTTTTGCGTGATTTTTCACTCTGGCAGCATCTTTTTGCAGATGTAGGCAAAGATCTATTATAGCTGCTGTGCACTTGTGATTTCTTATCTAGTTAATCTATTGGCAAGTTAAACTGCTTATTTAGTTGCTCGGATTGTGAAATGTAGTTATCCCACATTTAGCAAGAAATGACTTATCAATATCATAGAATATACATATTAAAAATTATTCATGCTTTGTAAGCATATGAAAGCATTTTGCGAGTAATGCGCTTAACAAAACTTATAAGACGCATCATACAAATTAGCTCGTATAAGTTAACTATGCCTTTCATTTATTTTTCTGTTGTTTTTTTTTAAGAAACTGTAACTTTGAGCAACTTCAAAGCACCTTTCTAAAGATAACTGTCCTTTTTAGCTTGCCGGTTTAGTTGCAAAAGTCCTACATGTCCTCTCAGCTCCTCTGCTGCCTTGCTGCTCTTTAAAACGTCACAAAAGTAAGCCATTTGCTGACTTGTGCTAATCGCTTTCTATTGTATTTCCATCTAATTGCATTTTGCTAACATTATTCATCAACTCTAAAGCAATTTGTTTTACACATGAGTGACATAGTAGATGGCAATTAATTAAACCTAACGTTGCTTAACTTATGGTTCAATGAACTTTAAGTATTTATTAACGTATAATTTTAAGTGGAACAGTTTCATTAAGGAAAATTCCCAAGTGTAACTAAGTTGAAAATGAAATAGTTAAACAACAATAATACATATTATATAAGTTCTAACTTTGTGTGTGTTCACTATAATTAACAGTTCATAACACATCTCAGCGGATTAGCCATGCCGCCTTTAGTTTAACACTTGATATCGTTACACACACACACACGCACACACACAAGCACACAGAGCAGCGCAGCTCCATGGCATATTTGCCACACTCAATAATCGCATGTCCATGCCGAAAATGATGGGCGTCACATTACCAGATGCATTCCAAGCGATAAGCATGTGGGTAATTTGGCACTATCAAATGCTTGAAACGTGTAAGCCAGAAATTTTTTAATATATATATGCACTTATATACAATATATGTATACTTGTAGATATATATATATATATATATAAATATATTTGCATATATAAGTTGCAGTAAGTGTTCAAATAAATGTTTATGGCTTTTTGCTGTTGCTGTCGTCATCGTCTGCGTTGTTGTCGTCTGCGTGTCTTCGTGTTGTTGTTTTTGTTGTTGTGTTGTTGTTGCTGTTTAGGCAAGTCGTGTCCGTGTTCATGTCCATGTCTGTCAACAGCAACAAATACAAAATTACATTTACTCGTTTTCTCGTGTCTTTTGCAGTTTGTTGCAATTTTTACTTGTTTTTTTTTTTTAGTCGATGAAGCTTGGCTTGTGTTTTTTTTCCTTTAGCTGGCTTTGCCATTCGCTTGAAATCGATAAAAATCAATTTGCAATAAGCGAGGAACCAAGTTGTGCGCGCAACACCCCAAAAGACACACCCAAGTTTTTATTTTATGTTGATTTTGCTATTGTTGTTGTTGTTGTTGTTTTAGCTTTATAGCATTATTACGCGACTTGCTTGATTTTCTTTAATTTATTGTATAATTGCAAATAACTTTGCGCATATGTGTAGCCACTTAAACGCTTATGAAAATTTAAAAACAAAAAAAAAAGAAAAAATATGAAAATAAACAACAACAATAAAAACTGCAAAAAGCAATAAAGTCATAGATATATGAGACTGCAATTACGCCTACTTGGGGCAATTTTGCCATTTGCTATTTTCACAGCCCGCTTATGAATTTTTTATTTTTGGTTTTTGTTATTTTTTTTTTTTTTTAATTAAGCAAAGACAAACCCAGGAAAATAAAAATACAAAATAATTTACTTAAAAATGATATTTTCAATTTTATACGGCAGCTAAGCCGAGGCAATGGCGCTGCACGGCTTACCTCGGCACCGACTCAGGCATGGCGGGCAAAAGCAAGCGTCAAAAACAGAAACAAGTGGCAAAAGCGGCTGGCAAGGCAAGACATGGCAAAACTTGTAAGAAGGAAATTGAAAAGTCACATTAATTAAATAGGGAAAAACTAATTATAGCTGCCGGTGTGAAATACTTCAGCTGCGCTGCTGTCGACTATTGCGTGTGTCGTTGATTGCCAGCTGACGACTGTCGACTACCGACTGCCGCCGCCGCCTCTGCTACTCTCTGCGCACGACTGTGATTTGATTCACATTAATGATGCTAAATAAAAATCAATTAGGCGTTTTTGGCATTGTTGTTGTTGTTCTCGTTGTTGTTGTTGTTGCTGTCGTTTCTATCGTTGCTGTTGCCGTAAATGTTACTTTTGCGCTGACTTAGCGCTTAAGGCAAATTATAGTTAAGTATCTGCGTAGCTAATGCCTCGCCTTGCTTTGCGCTCCCTTGCCTCGCTCAGCAACTGTGCTCTGCCTTGCTTTGCCATGTGTGTGTCTGTGTGTGTGTGTGTGTGTTTGCGTCTTTTGCCGCCAGGTTGGCGTGTGAAATGACAACGCTGACGCAGAATGCTGCCAAACAAATGCGCTAAAATACATGACTTTTTTTTTTGTTTTCTATGTCTTTTTTTTTGCGTCATTTAACAAAAAGAAAACATTAAAAAAAAAGCACGCACACATGCACACATAACTTTATTTTGTATGTAAATAAAATGTGCCCCACTGGGCGCACACACAACCCGCATGTCAATTGTGTATGTGTGTGTGCGCGTGTAAGCAAGGCAAGCGTGTGACAATGTGCTTCTCATTTGTTTGACTTAAAGCTGTCTTGTCTTCTTGTTTGTGTTGTTGTTGTTGTTGTTCAGTAGCGTTTTTGCCAATAAAAGCAGAAACAACAAAATGAATAAAACTTGTTAAAAAAAAAAAAAATAAAAATATTTTTCTTAATTTGCGCACAAAGAAAACTCTGCAGGTTAGCTCGTTTTGTTGTTTCTTGTTTTTTTTTTTCTTTCTAAATGTAAAAAATTAATTGAATCGAATTGAAATTAAATAAATAAGCAGCTTTGGGAATTAAGCATTTGCATTGAGCTGCATGCAAATGTACTTATATGCGTATGTATTTGTGTGTGTGTGTGTGTGTAAATGTATATTGTATGTAAATGCAAGTGTTTTAATCACTTAAGTTTGTTTTATTTATTTATTTATTTTAAAGTCTTCGTGCAGTTTGCTCTAAAAGTTTTGCGCCACACATACATTTGCAATTGTGCCTAAGCTATTGGAAATCGCATTAGGGCGGCATTGAAGAAGCTAAGCAATGCACAACTGTCGCATAAACAAAGTAAAGCAGGCAGGGAGTAGTGCAAGGCTGTGAAACCTTTTTGCTTTGTTTTTGTTTTTTGCATTGACTAATCAATAAACATGCGCAAACACTGAGCTGCAATATCTGTAAGCAGATCCAGTGTTTATGTTGTAGCGCTGTAAGGCAGATTGTGTGCCTGATACTCAAATGCAAGTTGAGTATTACAAACTTATCCATATACATATGCAACTAAGTAACTGCTATATGCTGCAGTGTGGCAATCTTGACAATGAATTTAAAATGCAAGCAATATGTGTATAAAAAGCGTAGATAATATAGCTTATACATACATATGTATATGCTTAAGTTAAGCGACAAGGCAATGCTTACATTTGCTATGGCTACATAAACAATTTGAAAGTTGTTAAAGGTTATGTGCACTTAGGCCAGCACTCTGCGCTCAATTAGCAATATTTTAATGCCATAAATATTTCAAGAACAAACACAATAAGCAAGCGAAAGCTTTGTAACGCAGCTCAGAGCTCATTGCTCAGTTAAAATGTAGACAATTCCACTATGTAAATTGTCTACTTAAGCATATAACAAAATATGTTAAAAATCAAAAAAATGTAAAGATATTTGCCATTCGTCATAACAGCGAGAGCTGAGCCTTGGCTCTCAATAAACTCTTCTGTTATACCTATGCTTTGGTAATCGACAGAGGCAACAGAAACTCATCATTTGTAACATTTAGATTATCGTACGCATCGATTTCAGACTGCGAGCAGAGCTTCGAAAAGAGAGCCTGCGATGAGATTGTCGACAACAAACGACAGATGTATAAAAAGAGAGTTTCATTAGATCGGTGTACAAATAGAGTAAATTAACAGTTAGCTGATGCCGTTTGTTTTTCTGTTAACAAAAAATTAATTACGCAGTAAGCCAAACAATCGCCAAGTTGCTGCATTAATAAGGTTACTTTTTGTGATAAATAATAATAATAATTAGCTAATGAAATAAAATGTAATTTCTATACTAATACGATTTATGTAATAATCTTTAACTTGTGTTTTAATAAAAATCAAGTGAACATTTTGTGCATTTGTTGTGAATTGAATTAATTTGTGTCCACGCGAGTGGACAGTGTAAGCCTAAAGCAGCCTCGGTTAAATAATCATCGGCGGCCGTCGGACAGATTGCAGCGCAACAACAAATCGAATTATGGATTTTTTTTTTGCTTTTTGCTCAGTTCAAGGTAAGTATTGAATTATCGATTGCTCCATATGCGGCAAATTGCCTATTTTCATATTTATGACGTTCGATATGCAATTTCTAAGGAATTGATTGGTCGATTTTGGTTTAAGTGATGTTACGCTATGTCATTTTGACATGTTATATAAGTAATGCGGCATCAAAGTGAGTTAAGCAGCGACTGTCTTAAAAATCGATTTAAATAAAAACCCATTATACAAAAGTAATGCAACGTAAAACACAGTTCAGTTCATGAATAAACAATCGAAATCCCCTGCTAAGCAAGTTGCTATCTCAGGCGCTGAGCAAAACAACAACAAACACGTAGACAAGCTTACCTCAACATAAATTTATGTGGATTCCCCAATGCTGCTCTTCCGCAATTGATAAGCACCAACCCCACCCGACCTCTGTGTGATGACTTACATGCACATGACTTTGCTTTTTAGTGCATGCAGCCGAATAACTCACACCTCATACCGTACACCACACACAGCTCATAGTCAACAGCACAGCAACGTAAGACACTTTGTCACTAAGCCGCACTCACACCTCAGAGATATTGTGTGGACGAGCACTTTGCGAGTGGAGTGTCAACTATGCGTATATGCATGTGCGAGTTTCTCAACTGAAAATGTGTCTTAATACGCATTATGCTTTAATATTTCAAACGAATGCCATACAACAACAACATCAACAACAACAACTCACAATAAACGGCGACAATAAACAACAGCAAGAAAAACAAAATCACTAAAACTTCTTTCGTAATTTAATACATTTGCTGTCTATGGGTTGCGTCGCAGCTTGCCCCTGGCTGGCAGTCACTCACTTGACTGCGGTGGCTGCTTTTAAGCCCAAAGGCTGGAGAGAAAAACAACAACAAAAAATCAGACGCCCTTTCGGCGATTATCATTTGCCTTTATTTTTATTATTTTTTTTTTTTTTTTCTCTTTTTTTTTATGTGCTTCTCATTCATTGACTTGGCATCGTGTTTTCGCTCAGATATTTGGCCGTTTTCTTCTTCTTCTGCGGCTGCCTTATTTGTGCAGAGGTTATTTGCACATTTCATACATTCGCTTATTATCAGTTTGTTAAAATATTAAATTGCTTAATGACCTCGATTGCGTATTTATAGACTAAAAGCAAAAAAATAAACCGAAAAAAAAAAACAGAAATTATAATGAAATTAAATTTAATGAAAAAAAAAGAAGGAATAGCAACGAAATGCGACAGAAATGGACACGTCAGCGTGCAGTCACCACCGAAAAGCATTTCCGCGCCAGCGCTTGCCACCCACCCAAGTGACTTAAGTCCGTGTTATATGCCCCCTGCCATGTCGTGTCGTGTCATATCGTCTCGCAACGTGACCATTCATTACTTCCAACGACTTGACTTTCATGGGAATTGCGACATTTGTCGGATTAGACCTGGCATGGACCCCGGTCGACTGACTAATCACTCGTTCAGCGCTTTCATTAGTGCGCCTTCTCTCTTTTTCTCATTTTTCTCTTGTTTCTCTTTTTTGTTTTTTTGTTTTTTAAGTACATTTAATTACAGTTTTATTGACTTTTCAAGTCTGTAATTTAAGCAAAATACTTGTCAGTTTCCTATTCGCCGTCTCTGACCGTTACGTGAATTCGCCGCCTGCCCCTATGTATTTGAGTGTCAATAAATTTTTTAATAGCTCGTCTAGGTTTTAATCTCGGCATAGCGGTTGGCCTGGCCGTTTCAATTATTTCACTGGGGGAAAAAGTCAAAGGTTAATTATATGAAAATTGCCATTTAAAATTGTGTAAAATTATTTATTGTGCGCTGCCCCATTGTCTGTGCACGAGTCCATGAATTATTCACATGTCTTTTGAGTGGCGCGTACTCGTGCCGTGTAATTTTCTGGAATTAGCCATATGCGTTGCCTTGCCAATGCGAGGTATCGGCAAATGTTCGAAACTTGTAATTTACCTTGCCTACACAGACACCAAGGTCGTTCGGTCTTGGGTGGAATTCTTGTAAACGTTAAACAATTGTGGGCGTTGCAGTTGTTACAATTTCAGGCATGCTAATCATTTTTCATTGTCAATATGATGTGAATTTTTACATTTTATATTTTTACAAATTATTATTGACCTTTTAAAATTAAACTTTGTGTTTTTTTGTTTGGCTCAAATTAAGTATTCCACTTTTTAATAAATAATAAAAAAAAAAAAATTAAACCGCCATATTGTTACGTTTTAAACGAGTCTTCAATTATAATCATATAAACACAGCATAATGGCTTACCTTAATTCTCGTACTAAATTATCATACCAGCAATGTATTCTTTCAAAAATCCATTGTGTGTAGCTAAGCTGTGCTGTAAAACCCAGACAAAGTAAGAACTCAAACAGTCGTTTAAAATAAATACCCTTTAGTGTGCCTAATTAAAATATTTATGACTTATAACAAAGCAAATAATATTTTGCTTTTCGTTTATTTGCAAAAGTTTTGCTGCGCTTACTTTTGCTGCCGACTGTATACGTAGGTATATGTGCGTCTGCAGCAGAAGTATTTACACATAAGCAGCTCAACTGAACCTTTCTTTTCACTCGCACAATAAACCTAAACAATTTGAGTTCAACTGCGCAAATGTGCCAAATGTATTTAGATGCCAATAGATTGAAACTTCCGCAGACAATGCTGGTAATTAAACACAGTTACAACAGCAACAAGAACAACAACGGCGATGATACGCAGTAAGAAACATTTATAAATGACAACGACAAACTGTATTTCATTTTTACTACGGGCATGGAGCAGCTTAAGCCACTGTCGCATAGTCACATCGTCGCACAATTTGGTCAGCGTGCATGTGTAGGTGAGCACATGGGTAAGCAAACGAGGTAGGTGCGAGTATTTTAATTGTTTGTGTGTGTGAGTGTGTGTATATGTATGCCTGTGTGTTGCGTATTAGAGTAGCCATATGCCTGCCTGCCTGTCTGTCTCTTTCTCCTTGGACTTAATTACATGGATTAAATTTTATACGGCTTTTACGCGTATTTTCGTTTCTTTTTTTTTTCTGCCTTCCGCTGCTGCTGCTGCTGCTGCTGCAGCTCTTGCTGTCGTCGCTCTCTTTTTTGCTGGCTTCTGCTGCTGCTGTGTGCTCATTTTCATTACGAATTTTTAGTTTGGATTTTGCCATATTGTTGGAAGTTGTTAGAGCAGCTACCGTTGTTTTTGTTGTTGTTGCTCGTAAAATCGTCAAATAAGTAGTGCAGGCAATCAGCATACTCATATACTCATATACATATGTACCTATGTATGTGTGTATGTGTGATCTCATTTGTTCTGTGCTTTGTTGCATATGGCTTATTATTGTTGTTGTTATTGTTATTATTATTAGCATTGTTGCCTTATAGGCCTCAAACAAACGCCTGCCGGCTTGCCTATACTTAAGCTATGCCTCAAGGCATTTTATGTGAGGGATTTAAAATAATTTGTACAATGATAATCGAAATAGTCATGTACACATACTTTTTGCTTTTTGGTTGTTGTTTGGCTTTTTTTTACGCTATGTCATTGCTGTGTTAATTGTTATTGTAATTGTTACTGTCGTTGCTGTTATTATTGCTGTGTATCTATCGTTAGCTGTTTTGCAGCAGGCGCAGCTTTTATAGTTTGGTGATTACGGGTTTCTGTTTTATTGCATTTTTTTTTTTATTGTTTTTCGTTTTTTGTTTTTTCTGTATGATTATTGCCGCCCAGTTTGGTTTGGTTCGGTTTGATATGCGTGGCGCGCATTGCAGGAAATTGCCTATGAAAATGTTTTTCGCATTGCCAAATTGTTATGGAAAATCATTTGCTTTAAATTGTTTTGGCTTTGGTTTGCTGTGTTTTTGGCATGACATACTTAGCTATGATGATGTGAGGTTTTTTTTCCACTCTTTATTGTTTTTTATTTTTTTTTTGTTTAGTGTTTTTCCTTAATACAACTCGCGTGAAATTGTTTTGTGAGAAAAACAAAATGTTAAACGTTGGAATTTTCCGCTGTCACTGCCAGCATTTTTGTGCTTGCTGTTGCAATATACATACTAAGGTAGCGCAACACTAAACATGTACGAACATGTCACACACAGTGGATATGTCTGTTCCATTAAGGCAAGATTTGCTGCTTGCAACATATGCAGACGACACTTGTAACTGACAGCAGCACAGTCAATGTCATATGCATTAGGCTACAAATGTTGCAAATAAAAAAAAAAACAATAAATAAATAGATGTATAACTTTAAGCAATTGCGTCAAATATTTGGCCTTTAGAACTTGAACAATGCCATTACCATAATTTTATATAGCTGCCTAAAGTCACAGCAGGATTTGCATGCTGTGTTGCCTGCGGTTGACTTATGTTTGCAGGGAAGCAGTAAGCTGGCGACTACTCAATCGACTCGCATAAAGCAGTTGAGCTGTGTGCAGCCTGAGGCTACTTATGCACTTAAGAGGTACTTCAAATGAATTAATATTTTTAATTATTTAATTGCTTTACCAAGTAACTGAGAATGCAAAAAAAAAAAATGTCATCTGGTTGGCGGTTGTTGGGCGACATTGCTTGTGGTTGGCGTAACTTCTTCTGCTTCAACAGGTGCATGAGGGCAATTGAAAATGTCATGAGCTGCTTAGCGCCCAGTAGCATTTTTTTTTTAAATAATTTTTTGGTGAATATTTAACAGCATTCTGCAACCCTAACCCATATCATATACCAATTAAAACTGTTTAGCACTTGCCGCACCAGCAGCTACTCGATTGCTTTCAACGGTGCCGTTGTCGAATAGCCAGAGACCGTAGCAAATTTGCCATAAACGATTTTTAACAACATTTCAAAATTCTGACTCAAAAGCATAACGAAATTTTAAACAGCAAACGCTCAATCAATCAATCAATCATGCATGCCAAAAAGTTTTGCGCTGGGCATAAATTAATAATTAGCAACGCTGGGCAAAGCATCTAACCAGACGACGTCTGTGCAACCACTTTCGGTTGTACAACAACAATAGCAACAACAACAGTAGCAGCAGCAGCGAAAGGCACAGCATGGGAAGCATTTACATAAATGTACAGAAAAAAAAAATATTGAAAATTAAAATTTCCAAAAAATATATTAAACAAAAAAAAAAAAACCCACCAACATGTGCGACATTTCAGCTAAGCACAAAATAAATTGCCAAAACAAAAGTTACATATGAAAAACAAAAAGAAAAGAAAATCCAAAGCCAGTACAGTACAAGCTCCTAAGTTTGTACGCTTTGCGGGTTTTGAATGGGTTTTGCTTTGTTGGCAACCCCATTAACAGACGAACGACAACAAGAGGCTAATTACTTGTTCTGGTCTAGTTTTTAATGATCATTAAAACATAAGCAAGAACAGGAAATAATCATTCCTATAATGTTTTATCTCGAGCAGAATTATAAGGGAAAATATATATTTGAATATCTGACAAAATTTTATGTATTATTATTATTATTATTTTTTTTTTTTTTTTTTGAAAATGGAAATTTCTAAAGATATTCGAAATTTGTTATTGTTTTTCGAAAAATGATTAATAACTTTTATATCCATTTTTTTGTTGATAATATTATATTATACTTACAAACTAAAAGCAATATTTATGTATATATACTGCATATGTAAAATATGTTACAATAATCTTAGAAGTACAATCATATTAAATTGGATTTGAGAACTAAAGTATGAACCTGCCACGTTCTCTCAAATACAGAAATTCGAGGTATTACTGTGCAGAACAAGTATGAGAAAAACAAAAAACAAGTCCGACATGTAACGCAACTTTGTATGAAGACAACGCGAACTAAATACAATTATGAGTATCTAGAACTGACAGCCATGCCAAAGTCTTTTGTTCTGTTTATTTTTTTCCTCTTTTATTTTTTTATTACTTTTCATTATAAGTACTATGCGCATATGAACAAATACATTATGCCGCTTATGTGTCTGTCTCTCTGTCTGTCTGACTGTCTGCCTATCTGTATTCGACTGTGTAAAGTACTTAATGCTGTGGTTGTTGTTGTTGTTGCTGCTGCTATGTCATACAAATCCAACTAATTTCATTTGACAGTTGGCTGCCATATTTGGCATACTTGGAGTGCAAGAGCAGCCAACTCAGTGAGTTGTGGAGGGCATAGCTGCATACATGCATGTGTGAAATAAAATAAGTGCAAAAACATGTTTCAAGAACGGCTAACAAAAACAATAACAACAACAGCAGCAGCAATAATGCGACAAGGTAATGCCAAGAGCTAAGAGTTTAAGATAGTACATAACTGCATTAAAGGCGAAAAGGCGCAGCCAACGTCATGATTTCCGTTGACGAACGAAATCGTTGTTGCATGCAACATTAATGCCGCCAAAACGAGAATTTCATTTTCTTCTTATTTATTTATTTATTTAGGTTTTCTGCTTATTTTGTCGTTTTTTTTTTTTTTTTTTCGTATACATACATGAATTTAATGTCAAAAGTGAGCGAAGCGTGCATACGAACTGCCAAAGGGGCACTAGGGACGTGTAAATGCGAGCCTGAGTGCATGCAGCGTCAGCTGAGACCCCCTTCCCACCATCACGCCCCATGTGATGGTGCTGGCCACGGAAGGGCTGTCGTTGCTGTTGCGGCGCCACATGTCGTCGATATATTGAAATTGTTACGATGACGCTGTGCTCACACACACACACACACACACATGCACACACATCACGTATTCACATATTAAAGTTTTTGATTTGCCTGCAACCCGACCTCAGGCGGCTTTTGTTTACTTTACATTATGGGAGGTCGGTCGTCGCATGTCGCTCGTTTGCCGATAACCGGCAAAAATAAATGAGATAAAATAAATAATAATAATAATTATAATTATGTTGTTTGTTATTTTTGTTGTGGTTGTTGTTTTTGGCAAACAAGCAAGCAAAAAAAAAAAAAAATACGAAATGTATAAAAATAAAAGCGCATTAATAAAAATTAAATATTAATACATGTGCTTTTTTTATGAGCTTAATTAAACAAAGTTTAATGGGGATTTTTATTTATTTGTTTAGTTTTTTTTTTTTTTATAGTAAATTTTATGCCCAGACATGAGTGTGTGCAATTGTTGTTATCTCATGGCAGCGTGTGCTGTTTGCACTGCTGCTGGATTTTCCTAAAATGTTTAACTTTACATAGTTTAGAGGCAAATGTGTTTTAGACTTTGATGTTGTTGATCTGTGCTAATGTTGGGATTAAATGTTTTTAATGAATTGCGTCTGGAATTTGATTACATATGTATATGTTTGTGTTTATTTTTTCACTAATGACTTTCATATAAAAAATGTATGCACCCAGACAATCTGCGCATTAAAATTGCTATTAATGCTATGCTTATATAAGCAACTTTTGCTTTTAAGCTAAGATTGCTGTTCATTCAATAAATTGTGCTTCAAATTTAAATTTAAAACTAGAATAGTTTACATGCAATCAAAAGTGCTAAGCTGGGTGCTCACAAACCATGTGATATGAGAAATTTGGCAAGCGGTAAAACTGTCTGCACGACATGGCAAAAAAGATAATAAGGAAAACATAACTCATTATTTAAATTACTTCTTTTAAATATAAAACTTAGGAAATCTGCAATTACTGAACTAAACCAAAACGATTAGAGCTACAATAGATGAATATAAAAGTAGCTAAATTTAGGTCAAAATAAAAAAAAAATATTAATTTTTAGTCTTTAATTCCATAAACTAGTAGAAACTCCGGCCTATTGTAACCGTTTTCCGACTTGTCAGTCTTTGACTTGATTTCCTTAGCTTAGGTTTCCTCTTTAACCATCAGATTATTTTACCATACCTGTTTCGGCGCTCTACATGAGAATTTGAGCAATTGATGCTGCTGAATATTGTAAAAGATGCAGTTGATAAAAAATGCATACATTAAAATAAATTTAACGAAGTGAACCACGAATTTGATTTTTTATAGCTACGCTTATATAAAACTGCTTTCAGAATTACTTAAGTAAGTCTGCACCTAAACCTACGCTCTGTACCCAGACTCTGTATAACTTGCCTATCTAGAACTGCGCTGCGTATTATTTAACATTTAAAATTAGACAATCACAAAATTACAAATTTCCATTGTACATTGAACGGGCGCGTCAACATATGATTATTTAACTCATATGACTTTGCTGTGTGACATGCGACGTATCTGTGTGCGTGTGTGTGTGTGTGTGTTTGTGTGTGTGAAAGTGTATCTCTGAAGGCGTAGCTAATTGACAGACATAACCATGAGCATTTACGAGTATTTTTGTGTGTAATTGTTTTATTTGCTTATGTCAGAGCTTATGAGCAGTTCATGGATGCCACAGCAATCAAAGTTGGTTTTACACACAATTGTCTTGGCGACTTATCAAATCATAAACGTTTGACATTGTCGACGTCATTTGTGTTTGTTGTGAGTATCAAAGTATGTTTGTACAAGTATGTACAATATTTTGTCTGCGGGTGCTTTAACTGAAAATTACTTTTACCATATCATCAGCTCAACAGCAACAACAACAACGACAACAACATCGTCATCATCTACAACAGCAACAAGAACAACAATGGTACACCATAATCATTTACATTAACATCGTCAACGTCGGCTGCTTTAGCGGCGTCATTCAAGTCATCAGCTTTGGGGTCGTTGGCGTATCTTGTCATGCGTGGCTTTGTTTTTTTTTTTTTTTCGTCAATCGTCGGTCGATTTTATATGCGCATATGTGTGTGTGTGTGTATTTAACTTAGAAGTTTATGTCCAAAGCCTACATTAGTTGTGTCGCCTTTTGTTGTTATTCTTTTGTTTTTTATTATTTTTTACAGCACATTTATCTCATGCGTACTTAGTCTTATTTCAGCGTTTCATTAATAATTTTTAATTTGTTTATGTTTTGCTTTCGCAGGCAATTTATATTTGTTATTCCTTTTCTATTTAGTTTTTTTTTATTTTTTTATTTTTTATTTTGGCTTCTTTGTGTTGTTTGCCTTTCTGCTTTAATAAGTTTTATACTCAGAATTTCTGTGTAATATATTTTACACATTATACGTCGCGGCTGGCACATTGTTTGGCATTAAGTTTTATTGTTTCATATGTTGCCTGCAGGGCTCGTCGCAAATGTTTTGCTATTATTTTAATGATTTCTTTCTTTCTTTCTTTGTTTTTTTTTTCAGCGAAGTTTATGGCGTCGTGTTTATTGTTCTGCAGCTACTTGTAGCTGAATCAAAGAAACGTTGCTTTTGTCTAAGCCATTAAAGCTTCAAACTTTGATTAATGGTTAATTAATTTTGTGAGAAAGGTCCAACATATTCTTGGCCAGCATTTGTTGGCCTGTTAGTTGTTTGTTATGCCTACAATTTTTTTGAATTTTTTTTTCTTTTTATTAGCTGCTTAGAAATTATATACAGAGTTCTATTGGAACACACCTTAACACATATTTTTATGCGTAACTAATTTAAGTTTTCTAAATTTTCTTTAACATAATTCCATATTGTCTTGACCCTTTTTGTCAATTATATGAAAGTTTTCGCTTAGCTGAAAAAACTTGCTAATTAGGCCACTCTTGCAAAAATTCAGCCCTGCCTTTATAACAAATCTTACAACATTGCGTGCAAATGTTCGCTTAAAGCGAAAACCCTTGTAGGCTTTATTTGTTATGCCAAAAAGAAAAAAAAAAGTCAAGTTGAGAAAAAAGAATTAATAAATTTCAAGCATGAGTCAGCTGCTGGCAGCTAAGAAGCTTTTCATTCTCATTTTTTAACTTTTGCAGCCATTAGCTTAGAATTTGACAGTCTGTGCACTTATGCTCAAGAGGCGGCACAGAAATTTTACAAACTTTTTACTTTATGAAATACAAAAAAGAAAAAGAAAAAAAGTATAAAAAAAATCAGACACCCGTTAGATAACCTTGTGCCACTTACGTAGTCTTTTGTACATGACATCAAAAAGATAAAAGCAACGTTTGAAAATTTGAGTTCAAGTTTCAACAGTTTTCACCCAAAATAGACAAACTTCAACTTCAAAAGGTTTCATTACGTTGGAGTGAAAAAAAAGAAAAAAGAAAAATATGTTCAAAAGCTCAACTCGTTTAAGCGAAGTTTATGAGATATGAATGGCACTTCACCCACTCGTTCACTTTTACCCAAAGGCAATACAAGTTTTTAGCCGAAAAATAAAAAAAAAAAACAAAACAAAAAAAAAGTGTTTCATGTTGTCCACAGCCTTACAACGTTACTTGTGCATTATGAAGTACAACAACGCAAAATACAATTCAGCTCCAACTTTGGCACTATAGAATTGCATGGTCTGGCTATACATGCGAGACCACGAATCACGTGACGTCACCCCATTTGCTGTAGTCACAAATTCAGAGTACGCCAAATGAGATCAGTATCAGTAGAGGCTTTATTTTTGAATGTAATACATACATTACGATAATTGCCAAAAAAAATGATGTTAGATATGTGTAATGGAACTAGCATATAAAATACCCAAACAAAGTTACGCTGGCTTTGCAATAATTGCAGGATCTTGGCAATAAAGATGTCTACTCTTAGATCGTCGTGCATTGAGCATTGAGAGAACTTTCCAAAACTATAAAAAATGGTTAGCTATTTATTTGAAACGAACAAAGATTGATTCTTTTTTTTTCGATCTTTTCGAGATCATTTTGTATAATTTAAGTTCTTTTGTATTATAAATACAAATGGCTGCGCTCTGCAATAAATTTCAATGCTCATTATTAGGCTTTAGATGCATTCCCACAAATCTGATTAGCAAAGCAACATAAAATCAAATCATAAATGAAATTCAACTTGAAACGCACCAAAATGGCCAACAATCGCTTAAGCGGCAAATCATTATCAAAACCATTTGGTCAGAGAAGAAAAAAAAAAAATCAAACTCAATCATGCGTGTATCTGCTCAACCTTATCGTTACGGAAAAACAAAACAAAACAAAAGAAAAAAAAGTAAGAAAAGAAAACGATAAGTGAAAAAAAAAAAGAATTGTTTAAACATTTTGCGACATTAAGAAGAAATCCAAAAAAAAAAACAAGAAATCTCAGTAATTGCAAAGCGATGCGGCACTTAAATATCTTTTTCACATGCGCTCTGCCGCACCGTGCCAACGCAGCACCGCCGCTTACACGCTCAACTGCACACCCAGGCGGCAGGCAGCAGGCGACTGATCGCTCTGATGATTAAACTCTGCTGCAGTACAGCGACGGCGACGATGACGATGACTATAGACAGGCAGTTGGATAGACACGCTGACGGACAGACAGCGGGGCAGACAGAGCGACAGTCAGGCAAGCGTATAGTGCTGCAGTTATGTGGACAGACAGACAGACAGTTAGACGGGTAAACAGACAGACATACGGACAGACGGACGCTTAGACACACACAATCATTTATTTGAAGCGTCAAACTCGTTTGTCTTATCAGATTATTTATATGCGGATTTTTAGCTGTTGTTGTTGTTTTTTTTTTTTTTTTGTTTTTATTGTTATTTGTTGCCGCATTTTATTTGAATTTAAATTTTTTTGCTTTTGTTTTTGTTTACATATTACGTGCATGTGTACTCAAACAAACTATCGCTTGTTTATTATTGTTGTTGTTGTTATTGTTGTTGTTGTTATTGTTGTTGTTGCTGTGACTGCCTAAGCGTCGACAGTTCTTAGTCATGCGCTTGCTGATGAGACCTTAACTCGCTTGTTGATGATGCGTCGCTGCCGCCGGCAAATGCAAACTTAAGCACACAAATAACCCGCAGTTGCCTATCGTGTGCATATGCAGGCAGCAGTGTCTATGCCTTACTTAGCGGGCTTAGCCGGCAGGTAGGCAGTCAACGACGCTGTCATCATCAGCGTCGCAGTCGCCAACATTATCATTGAGCATCATCAGGCGATGCTGCCGCTGCTCGGCTGTCGTTTGCATTGCGGAGTCTTTCTAACGTCGCAGGTTGCCGCGTAAAATGCTGTCAATTTTGAAATACACGTACAGCAACAGCAACAACAACAAAAACTACAACAACTGTCAATTACAACAAACATAAAACGAAACGCCCTTTAATGGCCGGCCACACTTCGTCTGGCGTTGCCAACTTTATCAACGCTGTGTCGCATGACGTCGTCGACTTGGCCTCTATGCCGACTGCCGGCAGCATTTGTGGCTACATTGGGTCGGGCAGGCGACGCGGCACTACAGCTGTCACTGCCGGCGTTTTGTTGTTGTTGCCACAGTGGTGTGCGCGGCTATGCCAATTTTGGCAAATATGTATGTACTTTTTAACTGCAGCAGTCGCAGCAGCAGCAGCAGCAACAGCGCACGCTAAGCATTGACAGATACAAAGATACAATTTACGTTGCACGTCACACTGTGCGTCACTTGTCTGCTGGCTGCTTTGTACTTATCGGTTTACTTGCTTTTTTTTTTATTTTTATTTTAGCACATTTTGCAGTTTGCTTTTTGCCCCGTTGGTTTTGTTTCTACTTTGTTTTTTTTTTTTAAATTTTTTTTTTTTGCTCGCTTACTTTAACCGCAATTGCTGCTAACGTAATCTTCTAGAGATACTCAAGTCGAGATGTATCTGTAATATGTATCTCACTTCGTGACTGTGCTGCAATGCAATGCCTGCCTATTTTTGTTTTTGTTGCTGTTGTTGTTGTTTGTTGTTTCTTCGTCATGTGCTTATCTACTTTTTTTTTTTTTTTTTTTTGCCATTCACAAGCGTCTTGACGTTGATTAAAACAGGTCAAATGCGTATCTAGATACAAAAGTGACTACACAGCTGCCGTTTGGGCTAAGCCAACTCACGTACATATGTATATATGTACATACGTAGTTATGCGCGTGCATTTGCTTGTGGATTTATACTTTATTTGGGTTGCTGCTCTTTTATTTTTTTTTTTGTTTTTTTTTTTTTCTTATTGCCTTGGCTTTTGCAAACGGTTTGTGTGTATAGAAGTTGTGTTTTTTATTTTTTACTTTTTATTTTGCCACGTTTAGCAAATGTATCTGCAGTAATTGCCAACGACGTTGTTGTCACTGTAGTTGTTGTTGTTGTTGTTGTTATCTTTATCTGTTTGTGTTTTGTTGTTGTTGTTGTTGTTGTTGTCGTTGCTATTGCGGGGCGCTGCTTTTGTGCTTTTTAATTAAAACAAATTCACGTTATTTACGCCTGGCATTATAATTTAATTAATAAGCCTTAATTAAAACCTAATTAGCTTTTAATTGTATTATTGTGTCGTCGCACGCGTTGCACATATGTATCTACATACAATAGATATATAAATAGATGCATATACATATCTCACACTTACTTATGTACAAGCATTTGTTGTTACTGTTACTGTTATTGTTGTTGCTATTCTTATTGTTACTGCTAATGTTTGCTGTTGCCATTGTTGTTGTTGTCACATGTGTCTCGCACACACAAACACACACGCATACACAATCACACATTCTGCGACACGTGTGTGTATTAGGCAACTGATGCCATCGCCAGCCGAGCTTCATTATAATTGATGTGAAAATATTTTACTGCGCCATTGCTTGGCACAAGTTTCCTGCTAATGCATGTGTGTTGTGGTTGTTGTTGTTATTGTTGTCTGCCTGTTTGTTGTCATAGTGATTGTTGTACTTGCTGCTGCCAGCAATTTTCATGCATACTTCAAGGCGTTAATGCGCTGTCACTGCTGTCATTTAAGTCACAGCTGCCTGCGTGCCTGCGTGCCTGTCAGCCTTGATATTTGCACGTAGTTTTCTTTTATTATCCTTTTATCCCCTTTCCCTTTTCCTTTTCTTTTCTTTTCTTTTCTTTTCTTGTCCTTTTACGCTGTTAAGTATTGATTAGCATGCAAGACGTTCTATCGCATGAGCGCAATCCTTGTACGCTTAACAAGCAGGATTCATTATAAAGGACATGCGTGTGTCGCTTTCGGTGCAGTTAAGCAGAGCATAATGGCAGAAAATTGTTAACGATATAGTATCTCTTATGTATTAGTTTTGGCAAATTCGGCATCGAGCATAAACCTATTAGGCTGTTGTCTACATAGGCTATATATGTATGTATGTGTAAACGTATTTACAATAGAATGAATCTTAATTGTGCATAGTGCATGCCGCACTCGGTTAGCCACACATGAAAGCTTTGTCTTTAATTAGACCGTAGCATTTGCGCCAATCAAATGACATCAAGTGCAGTTAGTCTAATTGGAGAAAACCATTACACACAAGTTTAGGCAACGCATGCTGATTACAGTGATACGCTATTATTAGAACAATGTTTAGCATGGTGCTTCTGAATTTATGCATACAAAGTCTTTGAAAACTACTTTCAAGCTTTACAAATTACACCAATGAAGTTTTTTTACAAGAATTTTTCCATCTTGCACTAAATAAAAAAAAAAAAATTCAATTTCAATAAAGCATTTCACTATTTACTTTGTATTAGTGTTCAGTTGAAAGGCAGCAAAGAATAATGTTCCTATAAATAATCTTAAACACTTTAAAAGGTGCTGTTGGTTAAGGGTTTTCTTCTATGGATGCTTTACCAGTAAATTTTATATTGCTCATTATTTTTTGCTATTAAAAAATACTTTTCTTGTGCGGTTTAGTGTTTTTTCATGTTACACGAATTTTTAAAGTTGTTTTACCTATTCCAACAATCTTCCACAGTTTTCTAAGGAACGCATTGGCGAAATCTCCTATAACCGGACATCGACAATCGCAATTGTTTTTATAACCTTAATATATATTTTATATGAAAAATTATGAAAAGCTTGCGAAATTCGTCCGGTTATGAGAGAGATTGTCCGTTTTGGAAGATTTCGCTGTACATACATAAATTTTGATTTTAGATTATTGCTTTAGATTATTTTATAGCAAACTGAGTAGATTTATTCTACATCCCATTAACACTGTATAGCAATAAAAATTTAATTTTTCACGTGAACACTTTTGCATTTTAGAAATGCAGTTCATTCGCTCACAACTCAGAAAATTTAAGATCCTACATATGATACATTTCATGTTGCTTTCTATCTAAACAATGCTACCTACTTGTTCATATTTTGCCATATTTTTCTGTCTATCGCTACATAAATATCGTTTAGCAAAGCTCACACATATCCGACTCCATTTCGTAGATTTATGTATGTGCTGACTATGTAGCATGCGAAATATTTAACGGCAGCATGAAACTAATTTTCTTAATTATGATTAGCTGAACTTTTGACTAAGCATGTCGAACGGTAAAGCCCATTCGCATGTATTAAGCAACTTCCTTTAACACTTTTTTCTTTATAATTATGAGTATATATCAAAAAACCCAAGAAAAAAAGGCCATTTAAATTGCTGCTACTGCACGAAGGTCATTCATTAAACAAATGATGACTTTAATCAATTAAGTCAACCTTCTCGGAACTGGCAACCTACAAAACCATTAACCCCTCACACCAAAAAAAAAAAAAAAAAACAATAAACGACTTAACCCATTTCCGATGATGATAATGATGACGACGGAGACGCCGACGTCGACGACGTTGAGTGCGACGTCTTTGGTAACAGCTTCGGCTACTTTTACAACGCCTTAATTGTTTATTGCATGTTGAAAATCGATAAAAGTTTATATAAATTATGATGTGCCTATTTCGCGCTAATTAAAGTCTAAAAATAAAGCAACAAGATACACACACACACATAGGCGAGAGCCATAAGCGCTTTAAGCTTGAATCTATTTAAAGCAACAACAAGCACGCAAAACGACAAAACAACAACAACAACAAGAAACAGAAGCAAATAAGAAGAAGAATACGAAGAAGAAGCATAAGCCAACAGCAAAAGTGCCAAAGAGCAGACAACATTCACGTAATGCCAACGACAAAAACAACAACAACAACCACAACAACGTCGACGGCAACAACGACTGCGACTGCGACGAGCCCATTTGCTGCTTTATCGCTCATAAAGTTATCAATTAAACGAAGTGAGTGCAATGTCAATAAAAATAAAAGAGCGCATAGTGAACGTCAAGCTACAATAACAGCAGCAACAACTGCAGCCACAAAAAAACAACAACAACAACAACAAAGACGCACAACTCAAAGGCGAACGAGTTGGTTTGAAAACCACAGCAAATGCAAAAAAAAAAAAAATAAAAATCATGAAATATAAAATGCGAAAAAAAAGAAAAAACAAAGAAAATACAGAAAATAACTCATTTAATGGATTTTCTGTCTGTCATTGCGTGCAATAATATTTTCCTCTGTTAGTGTTTTATTTTTTTTCTTTCATCTTCTACAACTTTTTGCGTTTGTTTTAATAAATATGACATTAAAAAGCAACAAAGCCACAGCATGTCATAATGCCAGAGCACGACGACGTCAAGTATAAAAAAAACCGCAACTGTAATGAAACCAAGCTCTGCACTGAATGCTGTGCAAAAGCTCAAAAGTAACTGCTTTAAAAAAAAAAAAAAAAAAAATTACGAAATAAAAAAACAAAAACAACAGCTAAGTGGTCAGACGAGCAAGTCACGCGCGCGGCAGTGGAAGATTTCAGCACTTTTTAGCTGAATTGAGTTGCTTTTGGGTTTGCGTTGGTTATAGCGGTAAACAGAAGCCAACCAAAAATATGATCAAAGATGTAAAACCAGAGAAAGAACATAAAAAGAGAAAAAAAAGCAACAAAAATAATTAAGTAAAAAAGAATAGCATACACGAGTGGGCGCGAGAGTAAAAACGCATGACAAGCCAAATGCGTCACGAAGGATGGTCGTGTCGCGACGAGTCGCGAGGAGAGAAGACGAGACGGTCAGTTGTGCATAGACATGCTTTGTGGCTGACGTAGACGCAGACGTCATTGTGGCCGGCGTTGGTTATTGTTATAATACTACTGTTGTTGTTGTTGTTGTAGATGTTTTTTGCAGCTTTTGCAATTTTGTTGCTTGGCTTGCGCTTACACTTGGCTATTCACTTACACTCTCGCACGTAGATCTAACCTGTCCGTGCATGCGTGCATGCGTTAGCGTCTGACATTTTTCTGTGTATAATTATTTATGTGCTAGCACAGGGAAATGCATGCGTTTGGTAACAGCAACAAAAATAACGCTTTGTCAGTTGTTACAATCAAGCAAGCGAGCATATGTATGCCTGTCCAGCCTCACGCTTGTGCAATCTTTTAATCCGTTTTGTAAGCAGAAAATAACGCACGTTTGCGCGATCACAACAATAACAAAAACTGGGGGGGGGAAAAAAAACAACAACAATGACGACTGCTAGCCTGTCATATAAAAACGAAAACAAGTTGCACACTGTAAATAATTCCGATATACGATGGCACTCTTGTGCCAATATATGCAACCGTCCTTCGGCGTGCACAGCAGCGCTGGCAAACGTCAAACTGTTTTGTCGTTGCTCTGTTGTGGGCTGCTATGCTCTGCCTTAACGCTGTGTGTGTGTGTGTGTCCTTAAACGCTGCGCTGCTGTTCAGCATTGCATGCGCATCAATGTGTATGTGTAACTTTGTATCTGCTTTATTGTATCTACAGCACAAGTACACGTAGTTTTTGTCTGTGATGTGTTGTTTCGGTATTCTCTTTTTTTTTTTGTGATTTTATTTCCCGTATTTTTGTTGTTGTTTTTTTTTTAGTTTTTTGTGCACAGTGGATTGTTTGCGGATAAATGGCGAAATTGGTATAAATGATGGCATTACATTGTTTGGCAACCGCTGCCACTGCCTCCACTGCCACCGCATGCTGCCTTATGCGCGAGCGTATGTTGGCTGTGCCGCAATTTGAGGCCGTTCTACGAGTGTTATTGTTTTTCACTTTTTTTTTTTTTTTTCTTTGTTGTTGTTGTTGGTATAGTAAGCAATATTTTTTTTCCCCATTTTCAGTTGCTTTTTTTTTCTGTAACGGTTTATATGTATGCCCTAAGGTTCATAAGTTTACGCCGCATGTCAGTGCGGACAATTGCTTTGTTGTTGCTGCAGTTATAGCCCATGGCCAGTATCTATATGTATGTACATATATGTGTGTGTCTCTGTGAGTATATGTAACCATTTAGGCCTGTTTGCCATTGCATATGGCATTGAATCAAGTTTTGCTTTTTGTGGCAACATCAATGCCGAATATGCCTATAAGGGTTAACTATAAAAGCAATTACAACAACAACAATAACAACAACTACAAGAATAACGACAATAGCAAATAGACAATGGCATTTAGTGGGTTAAATGGTTTCACTCAGTGGATTTCCAAACGATATTTGCTGCTGGTGAATTTTTTTGCTTAACCTTTGTTTTAGCTGCAATTTTTTCATGTACTTCTGTTATGGAAATGTGTTTTAAAAATGTTTTTTGGCATGTTTTTCCGCTTGTTTTTTACCTATTTAAAAACTAAAGAAAGCTAAACAACTTTTAATGACAATTTTTGACAGGCAATGAGTGACAATGCCAAAGGTTTGGCTGCAAACAATCAAAGCCAATTCTCTCTGCTAGGTTATATACTTTATTGGAATTTGGGGTAATGTGAATCAGTATTGTAAACATAGCAATGGGCCAGGCCATACTGTTATTTATATGGCTTATATCAAAAGGTGTGCAAAAATGGACAGTCCTCATAAAGGAAAAAATTCCGCATGCCTTTCATTATATGTTCTATATAACATGCATCTTATAACCGGACAGTTCCCATATCATCGCAACCGTCGCTTTCCCGTTATAAGAGATTTGGTTATATTTGAAACTTATCTCAATAGGTATAAATATTTGACAAAGAACAAAAATTACACAACTAAAAACTTATTTTAAATATTTCAAAATATACATGGCTCTATTGCCACCACAATTTTTGGCCCGTAAATTAAATGGAAATCAAACGTTAACAAACGAGGTATCACAAAGCCTGCCGATATCGCAATGGACACTTGAATATGTGGCGCTGACGCAACTGTGCAACAGTCTTTACTTGTTTAGTATAAGCAGATAAAAAAACAAATAAACAAAAAGCAAAACCAAATTAAAACCTTGGAGCGAAGAATGTGCACGGTTGTAGATACAGTTTAACTTAAAAACTTAAAAGTAAATGCATGCATGCATATGTGTAATTTCAGTAAAATGTAAAACATTCTTTGAATAGTTGCCTTTTCGGTTGAAAGCGGCAGCGGCTGCAACAACAACAATAAACTACATGCTGTAGTGGAAGTAGAAGAAGAAGCAGAAGCAGAACAACTAATGCGACGTTGTTGCGATGATACCATAAAAATACACGTACACTGTGAAGGCATGCATGGCAATCATTTAAAATAAATTTCACTAAAAACAAAACAACACCGTACAAATACAATAACAACAACAACAGCAATAAAAATAACACAAGGAACAACAAAGATAATAAGAACAACAGCAGGCGTAAGCAGCAACTAAGCAACAACAACAACAACGACAACAACAACAACATATTGCGACTTAAGAGATTTAATAAGAAAAATACCATACATCATTCCTGAAGGCATTACCTGGGCAGGTGATTGATAATGCATAAGATACATACTACGTACATGGCAGCAGCAAGGCAAGGCGAGGCAAAGCACAACGCAAAAAGAATACAACAACAGCAACAACAACAAGAGGTGGAACAACAGTAAAAAAAAGATGAAATTTTAAACAAAACAAGTAAACGGGAAAAAAAATCCAAAACAAAAGCAATACACGTAAAATTTCAAGGCAACTTACAAAAAGGAAAAATTATGCGCGTGTTAGCTGCCAGCCGGAGACAAAGCGACAGACGGACGGACGTACAGGCAGACAGTCGGGCCGGCCATCGGGCAGTCGGGCAAACGGGCAAGCAAAGCGAGGCAACTGTCAGCAGGATACGGGCAGCAGATACAAGCGATAGACGCGCGCACAAGGCTCCGCACAGCAGCGGAGCAGCGCAGGGCACACAGCATGCGCAGCAAGGACAACAACGGCCAAAGCCAAAACTAATCCATTCAAGCGTGCGATGTGTGTGCAGAATTTCTGTTTAGATTGCATGTAAGCGATATGCCTGTGACAGAAAGAGACAGCACTATAGTGAAACACACACGGAGTGAGCAATTGAGTGAGTGAGTGAAGGGCAACATTCGAGAGGGAAAGCATTGACTTTTGCTTATACGCTGCTGCGAACGGCGAACTGCGAACTGAGCACTGACCGTACAAGGATGACTTTGAAATGCCAAGATTCGTTATTAGCATCAGTAGATAATCAACATACACTCTGCTGACTGCTCCTCGCATAATGCCATGCACTCATGTTGAGCCACATGCATTGCATCGCCACTTGCCTGCACTTCCTCTTCCTGCCCAAGGGCAGCGAAGAAAATCTGCATTTGCTGCAGACTTTAGTTACTTCCTCGATTTACCTTTGACTTTTTGCTGCTTAGTTGTTATGTTGCCAATTGTGTTGCATTTTTAAAGCTCTGCTACTTTGAATGCTTTATGTGCTTATCACTTTTCCAGCTATGCGAACTATTCTAGTGCATTGGGCTTACAGCGCTGAGAACTTTTGCAGTCGTTGAAGTCTTTGTTCTAGGGTTGATTGAAGTTGTTGCAGATGTATCTTTTTAATTAACACATATTCCGAAATTTCTACAAAGCTTGAGCAGTTAACTTATCCAAGCTCTTAAGGTATTCGTTTTTATTCTTTAAATAAATACATTAGAAATTCGATAATCCAACCTAATGATTGCAGGCCCGATTAACTGGCACTTATTTATTTCTTTATGAAAAAATGTCAAGATTTAAACACTCAGTGTTTGATAAAAAAAAGTATGTGACGTTTTGCTGTTCCATTTCCAAGAAAGCAACAATCCAACGTCATATTTTTTGTTGTTGCTTTGGCTTTGCTGTTGCCAATTTATATTTTCATAGAAAAAGACATTATCGTCGTAATATTTCCGTTTCAACAATTAATTCCACAGAAAATATAAGAAAACATTTGAATTGAAAAAATTGCAATTAATTCGGATTACAGAGTAGCCAACGCATGAAAATAATCCTTCGGATTATTGGATTAGCGAGAAGTCGTACTATTGAAATTCTACTGTAGTTAAATCACTAAACTATAAAATGACCTTGAATCTATCTGTCAAGCTAGTTGGATAGGTTAAACCTACATGTGTGTATGTACAATGGTTCAAATTAGCTGAAATATTAAATTCTGGACTATAGGAATTTATTAATTAATATTTTATTTAAATATAGTTTCGACATTCAATAAATCTTATGGTGTCTTTAAAGATTGACTTGAAACTATGACATATATATCGCGCATAACTGCGAAGTACAGGGATCTTTGTGCCTATTCCTATGTGTGTGGCTTTGAATCGAAGTAGAGATTCTCTATTGTTTTAACTCAACTCAAAGTAAACCTTGCGTGTGCCAGTAGTTGACTGTTTTAATGCTTGGTGTATAGATCTCGTCTTCTTGTGAACAACAGCGTCAGGTATATAAAGATTGCTGTCAGTAATATAATGATTTTATTTATTATACCAACCTTATATATTATAGCTATAACTTTTAATATATTGTTAGATTGGCGGGTGATCAATCATGACATTTATATGCACTTCGTTTTATAAGATTACCTTTTTTATATTCAGTTGAAGCTGCCTAAAAATCAACTGCAACAACTATCGGAGTCCTTTTGTGCACACAGCAGACACATAATTGTTTATTTCTTTTTTTTTTTTTTTTTTTTCAAGATACCTTAAGTACGTGTGCGACATTAGATAGATGCAACGAAAAACACCGCACAATTGCTGCGTGTTGTCGACTGACTCGCAGGCGCAATACCAACGTAACAATGCTTATGCCTTGACTTTCCACTTGAAGCACGTCTCATTCGCTACATTGCGAACGGCTGACTGTCTGTCTGTCTGCCTGCCTGCCTGCCTGCATGACTGTGTGTCTGTGTGTCGTCTGTCTTACCACGTAATTGCTTGCCTACATGTTCAGATATATTAAATCGAGATATTATTTGAGTTTTATCTGCCAAGTACGTACGTACGTCTTCTGCTCGCATAGAAGGCGACATGCACACAATGCGCACAAACAAAGAACTTTATTTTAGAAAAATATTTCTTACAATATTTTTTTGTTCTTTTTTCTTATTTTTTTATTTGCTTTTTTGAAGGTTTTCTTTTTTATTTTGTATATGCTTTTTATTTTTTTTTGTATTTTTTTGCAAGCAAACAATCATTGCGACTTATCAAGAACGCACAAAACGAACCCAACACAAAACTTTAACGAATGTGAGCCAAGAACGGAAGACCTTTGAGGCATACAAGGCGCGCTTTCAGTGTTTTTTTTTTATATTATATTTTTTTGCTGCGCCTTCAATTGCGTCGCTGCTGTGCGCTTCCTGTTGCCGGTTGGTTCCTTTCATGAATTTCATGAATCGCAAATTCTTGTGCACAATTGTTGCTATTGTTCGGCGCCGCATCGCATTGCAGCTTAGCGTGCCGCACCGCACCACACCGCAGGCACACCCCATGCCCTATACCCTGTACCCTACACTCGCCGGCATAAGCGAATAAATGCACGCCCTGCATGCGTGTATCTATGTGGGGTGTGCGTGTGTGTGGAGTATGGTGTGCTGTGGTGTAGTGTAGTGTGTGTAATTCAAAGCTGCTGCTGCTTTTTTATGCTTCAATCATATTTAAATTACTTTATTTCCACTTATTTTGCTTTCGTATCCATTAAATGCGCTGCCCTGAGCACACCGCCTGCGTCCATATGCGTTGCCTTGGCTCTGCCATGGCTTGACTTCTATATCAGCGATTTTTATGGATTCGTTTGTGCGTCATCTGCACTTTATAAGCTTACTTAAGCACGGCGCAGCAGCAGCAGCAGCGGCAGCAACAGCAACTTGGCATAAAAAATGAGGAATATTTTTACATTTGTTACGCAGTCCAAACATACAATAAAGATATTAAAAAAACACACATACGCACACAAAAACATATATAGATTCTATATATGTATATATATATTGTGCATATATAATACATAAGTATATTAAAAAAACAAAATGTATGACACAAGACAACAAAAACAAAAAAAAAAACCAAAAATAATAAATGTATGAGGGAAAAACGCTGAGAAATATTTTTCACGCATAATTTTGGTTAATTCGAATTTATTATAATAGTCAGTTCGCTTTGGGAGCAAGTCCATAAGTCCGCAAGTCCACTGCTGCGCCGGACAATGCCGTCTTCTGCATAAAATTTACGCCGGCATGGCTCGTTGCCCGGTCCATGTGCCATTAAATGCTTTTGTGGCCGAGATGTTGTAGTTAATGATGCTGCTGTTGTTGTTGATGCTGTGCCACCGTCACCCTGCCACCAACACCACTACTGCCAGCCACATTATCGCCAACGCCAACGCCAAAGTCAGCAGCAACGCCGTCATACGGCCATAGTCATGACTGCACGCTGCCGCTGGCCGCATAGTTCAGCGACATCTTTTTTTTGTATTTGGTTTTGCAAAAAAAAACTTTTCTCTTTTTTTGTTGTTATATATATGATTTTTGTATATTTTTGGTTTTTTTTTTTTTATTTTTTTTGGCTTTATTATTAACGCAGTGACCCCAGAGCTTTATGTTTAGCTCATTATATTTTGCTAAATTATTACATTGAGTTGAGTTTTAAGCTAAGTGAGTTAACTGGCCAAGCTAAATAAGCAGCAACACCAATTTTCATGCAAATGAGCGCTGCTTAACCTTGAAAAGGGGTTTTCGCGCCAACTTTGTGCCATTGGTTAATGACCCAGCGATTAAATTCCGTAACAATGCTGCCGCCGCTGCTTGAGAAACTAATTTCTTGCAGAGTAAACTAATTAAAATATTTAGTGTATGCTTAGAATACTAAATTAAATTCACAAGTGCCTGGCAACACGTTTTCTTACCTATGACTCACACAACTCACGCAGCCTGGCTAATTTGATTAATCCATAAGCAAAGCATGCCAAAGTGCCAAAACTACAGACATTGCCACGATACTTCAGCTTGGTGCCAACTTTTCAACAATTTTTCTGCAAATGTAAATCTCTAGATTACCTTGGTTTCTTTTTTTCATTTACCTTATAACCAAACTCTCAAGATGAGACTTAAATTAGAGCGCTGCATGTATTACCTTCACATAACTTTATAGCAAAGGGCATTGCACGATAAACCTTATATCTTACATCTGTATGCAAATTGAAGCTAAAATATTTATTTATGGTATTTAATGTAAACAACAAACAAATTTATCACTCAGTCATTATTTACATAAGCCGAAGGCAGACTTCCGCAAGATTATTTTGCTTTGCCTATATTGGGTAACTACAAGTACCTGGCATCAGATCAAGTAAATCGTGTAATTTTACCATACATAAGGAATATTAATAAAAAAAAAATACAAAGAAAACAAAATTTATTATTTAGTGGTTATAAATTGTAAAAAGTGAAAATAAAAGTTCAAAATTGCAATAAATTTCGATTTAAACCGGAGACGCCATTGACTCAGATGCCAGACAGCCCCTGCATGATGTAATTTCTCACTTGCGTCAATAAAGGCGTCGCATATTGTAGCAATTGACTGCAGATAGAAGAGATAATTCCAAATAATATTTCGAGTCTACTTTGTGCATATACATATGTATATTATATTTATCAATGACAGGCGGCTAAAAGTCATGCCAATTAATTATAATAAAAATAAAATATCATTTTATTTTATTTGCGAACACATATTTACACAATAAATTAGCATTTAAAGATTTCCATTTGGAAATACTCACACGACACGACACGGCACAGCACGGCATGGCTCACTCAGATATCACGTCCATGACACATGCGTTGTCGGTCTGTTTTTTATCCCAAGCATTATTTGCTTAGCATATTTACATAGATTCAGATTACCCGCGCACATGGGATTCAGCAGGCGGCTCTTAATGATTTTTCTAAGCGATACAAAAACAATTAACACGATTTAAAAAGATTCATCAAAACTCGCTAGCCGTTATAGAAAGTATTTTTGTGCAACTAACATTATGGGGTTTTTCAAAGTGATCATGTGGGTTTTCAGTTGCTTATATTTATCAAGTTTTATTTATGAGCATTTATTGTGCATTACAATTGATGTCATTGCCAAATGCAAAGTGCATACTTAAGTTAGACATTCTATATACAATTTAATGGTTTTTGTTTTTTAATTTTATTTATTAATTTTCCTAATGTGTTTTACAGCTGTATTAGCTACATTGCATAAACGCCAACGATTAGTTTCAAGTATAAATTTAATGCGCTTCATTAGCATAATAAAACTAAATTCCGTTCCATATTCCGACGCGCCACATGTCATTAATAAAAATTAAATATGCATTTTACAGTTCGTAATTTGCTTTTCTGTCATGCGACAGTAATCAAATATTTGTCAGTCAGCTGAATTAATTTTCTTTAAGGCTTAACTGTTTATAGTACGATTATCGAGAAAACTCTCTACAAATTAATGATACTTAGTACATGTATGGGATTATTAAAATAAATTATAGAATTCTTAACTGCATTTGGGGCTGATCTTTGAGTTTCTCAATAATTTATGATGATGTGTGATATAATAATGTGATAATGAGCTTTCTTCTTAAATATGATAATAAATATGAAATCCGTTTATCAAGCAAAGTGTTTTCATAGTACATAAAACTTTTTTTAATTATTATTTAATTGCAAGATATGGTGCGTCTGGCACCTATCTACGCGCATAGCTGCACGTGCTGATTTTAAAATAATGGCTTCGAAAAAGCTTCTTTCAATTTACCAATTGTGATTGGACTTATAACTTATCTGGGTTTGTAAATAAGCAGTTATATAGATGCAAGTATAAAACATACTTTTGTGTATATGAATGTATAAGTCCGAGTCACTTGTTATGAGTCTATGACACAATTACATAACTTGTGATTATAATAAGTATATGCAGAACAGTTTGATAAAAAAAAAAACACGCTGCATAATCAAAATTTGCTTAAGCCTGTGTTCCACATATGCTGACAGCTGTGCTTAGGCACTTTTGGCCAGTTAAGTGAAGTTCTACATTAATATGCATGCAACGTAGTAAAAACAACGAAAATGCTAACAGCTGACAGTTGCGAAAATATTTATTTATGCCTTCATAGTCTCTGCAGTCAGTCACTTAAACATTTATCTAAGCAAAAAAAAAACATATAAAACGAGAACACTGCCCCCTCTGCCATTCTGCTACTTGGCAGCTCGGCAGCTCGACCGCTCCAGCTGCGCTGCCTGCCGCTGGCAAAGTTGTATTAAAATTTCAAATTTATGCCAAAAAGTCTAAAAATAGTTGCTATGCCTGTGTTTTTGCCTGTGATATGCGTACGTATTATCTTATACGTATAAGTATGTACGTACGTTTGCGCAATGACGTGTTCAGTTCAAAGCACCGGAAGACAAGCGCATATACATAAGTATGCACGGATGTGTGGGGTGTACAGCCTGTAAATATTTATGCGTGACTTTATCAATTACGTGCAGATTTAATTCACATTAAAAATTCGCAACTTGTGCTAGGTGCGAACATACGACAACGACAGAGGCAGCAGCAACAGCCAGAGGCAAAGGCAATGTCAATAAAAACAATAACAATAGGCACAAAAAACAACAGCAACAACATTGAGTACAAAATAAAATGCATAAAATTCAAAGCATACAACATTTGAAGTTTGTACGTGAAACAAATGTCTCGTTGTTATTATTGTTGTTGTTATTGTTGCTGCTGCTGCAGCTGTTGTTGTTGTTGTTGACTTTATACGTTACTGAATGCGGGGCCGCAGAAGTTTGATGACATTCTGGCATTTAATTTACGTGTAAGTGAACGCGCACTGAGTGAGAGTAGTAAGAAAAAATCAGCAACAACAACAACTACAATAATATAAACAGCAGCAGCAACCGTAAAAATAAAACATTTAAAACAAATGGCAAGAGACAAAATTAAGTCAACAGCAATTACAATAACAACAACAACAACAACAATCTTGGCATATGGCAATGTAACGCAATTGTTTTCTTTTTATAAATTTATTTATTTAATTGTTTTTCGTTTTATTTTTATTTTTTCTTCTTATTGCACTCTTTACTGTTGTTATTGTGCGTTTTAACTTTCGTTTATTTAAATAAAACATTGTTTTTTTTTGCTTTTGTTTATTTGCATTTTCAATTTTATTGGGATAAGAAAATAATTTCGAAATTTGAGCCACAGCACGAGTTCAAAAATATCGATGGAAATTTTATAAAAGAAGCAAAAAGGTGAAAACAAACAATTTCAGTACTGACAGCATAAAGTTGCGTAAGTGGGTTTAATTATTATAAATTATATATGGTTGCCTATGATAGGTAAATATATAAGGCGAATCCACACTAGACATATTTGGGTAAAAATATTTATACATACTTTGTTATAAAGTATGCATTGTGCATTTCAGTGTGCTGCTGCCAGCCAATGGAATGATGTCAACAAAAAACTTTTCAAACTGATAGATCATTAATTATAAATGAAGGCTTATCAAAGTAAACTACTGACAATGTTGACTCTGTCTGTCTGCACTGTACTTAGTCACGCAATGCAGAAAGTTACGCCGCGAATAAAGTCTGACGTCTTATTTAGTTTGTATATTGGAAGTTTCATAAACTTGAAGACCTTTTAGCAAAAAGTTCAAGTTACGGAGACTGAATTATGTAGACAAAAATATTTAGGATTAAAACGTTATTGTTTTGAATCTGATTTGATTCGAGTTATAGATACTATGTGCTATAAAAGTTTAAGTTACAGAAGTGTAGCTTTTTAGTTAGCTAAGTAATAAGTTTGTCATTGGATCCTGTCAAAGATTTTTAATAAAGAGTTCAGGCTTCATCACAATGCATAGTCAGTGCAGGAAATGAGAGAAGAGGTTCTGAATGTCATAAAAGCTTCTTTAAGAAACATATAGAGAATTGTCAGCTTACTTGCGACTTTCAATACTTGCACTGGCTTAACAGTTATTTGCTTTAGTTGCAATCTTGTTATTCAACCTAATTTTTTTGTTGCGAACTTTACTGCGTGCGTCAATTCAATATGTAAATGTAATCTGATTGCTTTAATGAAAGTGTCGATCGTAACATGCGCTAAGCTGTTTTCTATATAAACTTTTGGCTGGCATTAGCATACTACAGTGTAATACATTCACTGATACACTGTGGAATAAAATTGTTTGTGTTGTGATGCATTGGTGATTGATGTGATTTTGCTATAAAAAAAAAACAAAAAAAATGCTGTCAGCTTTTATAAATGTAACTTAAGCACTTAATGGCCTCGAGTGCTCACTTTGTGTGCAAAGTTTGCTACTAACCGACATGGGTTTTTTTTTTTTTTTTGGCTTTTTTCCGAAATAATATTAAACAGGCTTTAAATGTTCAAGGGCCTTTTTTTGTTTTAAGAACTTTTAAGTATTTGCATGTTTGTTTAAAGTATTAAATACATGTGGCAACATTTATAATATAGTGTAAACTTTTTATAACGCACTAAAGAGCATTAAGGTTATAAATTGCCTACAATTATTATTAATAAATAAAAACAACGTCAATAGCCCCACTTAAGCCCTTTAAAAATTGCGAGAGGTATTTATAAAGTATTTATTTACCTTGTAATGTGCACACGTGTATTTATTTTTTGCTTTTAAAACATTGCACTTAATATTTAAATAAATTAATGTTGATTTAAATTTTAATCAGATACTTGGCAGAAAACGTGCAGCAAAAGTAAATACAAATTATTAAAAATAATAACAAAAAATATCAAGAATATTAAAAATAAGTAAAATATATTTATATACACACAAACACATTAACATATTTCAAGCATTCTTTCGCTTGAAAAAATATGCCCACATACATTTCAACTTTCGGAAATATTTTTTTTTTTTTTAGTAGAATACAAAAAGCAAAGCAGAACGACAACAAAATGTGAATAAATTGCTGTCGATGTGAAATGTTAAATTTATGCTGAATATTAACTTTGAAATTTATAATTGCGCTTTTAATCGTGAAATATTTAATTATAAATCATTGTTTCAATTTATTTATTTATGTATTTATTTATGCATACTCGGTTACATTTATATATAACAGACATACATACATATGTGAATTTTTTTGTTGTTATTATGTTATGTATAGACTTTTGTTTTTTGATTTAATTTAATTTAATTTTCATGCGCCTGTTTTATTTTTTATTGATTTTTTTTTTTTGTTTTTTATTTTTTTTTTTTTTGTTTTTGTGATTTTTTATTGTCTCTCTCATGTATTTATTTTGTAGAAGGTCTCATGCGTCGCAAAATGCTAAAAATGCATGAAGGTGAAATTTTATACGAAAAATTATTGATCGCGGTTTACATTTCATTCAAGGCTCGCTGATTTTGACTTGATTTGGTTAGCTTTGATTTGCTTTAAGCGCATTTAAACATTTCATTTTATTTCATTTTATTTTGTCTCTTTTTTTGTTGCTTTGATTTTTTTATACAAAAATAATTAATATGTATTAATTTATATGCATATGCAAATTATTTGAAAGTTTTCAATGTAAATACATTTCATTTACGAAAGAGAATTAATTGGCTTTTTTATTGTGATTTTTTTCTTTATATTTCGTTTTAGTTATCAAATGTTTTTTCTTGCATTTTTTTTTTTCTTCTTTTGTTTTTGTGTTTTAATTATTTATTTTTATCGTGCCTTTGGCTGTAATATTTTAATTATCTGTACGTTATGTTTGTTAAATTGTGACTATTGTAACTTTTAATTGTGTTTGAGGCTCTTCTGTTTATAAATTCTAAAATGCTGACTATTATATTTTTAATGAGCATTTAAATAAATGGCTCATAGCTAAGGCATTCCCATTTATATTCTGTATTAAAATGGGTTCCAATGAAATTGTAAATAATTGCTAAGTAGTTTTTAAATTAAAACATGATTTTCTAATAACAATAACAGGGAAAATTATTAGTGCAAAAACAATTTGCTTATGCGTAGCCTATTGTAAAAAACAAGATGTATATAAATCCTACAGGGCTTTTGACATATATCGCATATAACGCATTATAACGCTATAGGAAAACACTTCTATATGATTAACGCGTATTTTGCTGTTAATAAAAAAATTCTAATACGGCTTTGCATATCATTTCCATAACAATGCAAATCATTGTATGCACTTATAATTAAAAATCTTCAAGCAGCAAAAGCGTATCCGCTGCTATAAATTACAGAGTATTACATTTATGAAAAGAACACTAGAAGGGTGTAAAAAGTAGCACAGGCTGCTGAATCGAACTTGAATGATTTACCGCATGTACAGAGCAGCTGAAATCAACATCATTGCCAATGCGAGTCATAAAGAACCAATGTGGAACACTCACCAGTAAACCTTACTAATCTCACAGAACTTGAATGCAGGGTGATTCGGTTATACTTTTTTCAAGAATAAACAATAGAAAAATAAATTTCAACGGGTATCTTTATTAACATGCAAAAAATGCGTACTTTACATTTATTTTTAAAAGAATATTGTTTTTTTTTTTTATTTATTTTATTACTGCGGCATTCTGGGAAGTACCTCTAAATAAGCAGCAGTACACAAGTTTTGATAAATTAAGCAGCGTAATTGAATTTCTTAGAAAGACGGTACAGCTTAGATTAGTAAACCCACCTAAGCCCGGCATATTCTAGCTCAGGCATAGCGTACCCTAAAACAATCGTCATGCCGTGTGTGGGTAAAGAGTTGGGTCGCAAAGCGTTCGGCCCCCACATGCAGCACCGCTAGCAATGCCAGAAGGAATGTGTGAGTAATGTCGCCGGGCAGCGCTACGCATTTAAGCAAAGCCATTTCGATAAGTCGAAAATGCACGAAATTAGTTTATTTTTGCTAAAACAACAAAATGCAACGGAAGTGCTTGTCAACTTAAGCAAAAACAAAAAATAAAGAAAAAAAAAAAAATACAGAAACCAAACAAAGAAAAAGTCATATATATAAAAAAAAAGCGCAGACTAACATAAAACAAACACACTTTGGCAAATAATTCAAAAAATCACACACACACCATAAAAAAAGTAGAAAAAAATGGGGAAAAAAGTAGGGAAAAAAGAAAAAAAAAGTGGTTCGTTTCTTGTGTTCGTGTAGAATAAAACATTAAAGCGAGTGCTGAGATTTATCTGACAGAATTGTGTTTGTGCCCGCTTAAATCTTTCTACGCGCGAGCTGCCTGAGCGTGTATTTGGTTTTTTTTTTTTTTTTTGCTTGTGTTCTTAGCTGGTTTTTTTTTTTTGTTATTTATTTGTAGTCTTTACTTTTGTTTTTTGGCTTGCCTTTGTGGCACTTTAAATGATTTGTGGCAGCTAGGAATGTTGCTGCTGCTGCTGCTATTGCTGCTGTTGTTGTTATTGTTGCTGCTGCTTTAGCACGCCCGCTGGCAAACAGCAACGGCAACAACATTTATTCTGCTGCCCACACGCGCACAGCAGCAATGGCAACGCCAGAGATTTAAGCACTCGTGCAGTTTGCACAATAAATGCAAAAAAAAAAAAAATTTTTAAAACAAAATAAAATAAAAACACATTTTGGCTTTTGTTGATAAGAAGCACTCGCTATGTGTGTGGGACTGTCTAACTGAAATTTAGTAGACAAAATGACAAAAAAAACTAAAACTTTTTGCGCCTTTGACGCACAGATGACTTTGCCTTGCCGAAAATTGCATTCATGTGGCAAACTACAAAATTATGAAAGCTGCTGCGCAGCTATAAAACAAAATTTAATAACATTTACACAAAGATTGCACAATGCGGCAGCAATTGCTGCTGCTGCTGCTGCTGTCGATTGTCTTTACTATGCTATGCGCATAATTGCGAATGTCAGGCGTGTCAGGCAAAAGATACTTTTGAAGCAAGGAAAATTGCAAGTAGCAAAAGTTGTAAACTATGCCACACCCAGGCAGGCAGACTGGCACTACGCAGACATGCCATTATGCACATATAAACGCACACACACACATACGTACATATACATAGAGTCATGCAAACACGAAGATGAATGGCACAGCGTTGTCGTGTCTGCGGGGTGAGTGGGACGGCGCTTTATTTATTTACTTTAATTTGCTGCCTCTCGGCTGCTGCTGCTGCTGCTTCTACTTCTTTCGCTTTTAATTACAACGCTTAATTTGTCATTAGCCTTTGACTTCTTTTTGCTTGCTTGGCTGGCGCAGCATATTTGCACTCAACTCGACTTAAGGCGACTCAACACAATTCAACTCAACTCAACTCGACTCGACTAGCACAGGCAGGCAGTCAGGGCTTGGGTCTTTGGCGGGTGCACACGTGCGACTGCACGTCGCCGGCAATGTAACTTAAGTCGCCGCAAGTCATTCATCTCTTGTCGCTGCCTGCTCGGCCCGGCCCGGCCTAGCCATGACTGTCAGCTAGCCGCCGTGTCTGCCTGCCTGCCTGTCTGCCTGCCTGTCTTTTGTCTTAGAGCTAAGCAGCTTTTTCTTTTGCTTTTATGTTTTTTATTTATTTATTTATTTTTTTTTCTTGCTGAAGTTATCTCTGCGCTGCATGCAATGCTGCCGCAGCCAGCAGCAGCCCACAGCAGCAGCACGTTGCGCTTCATTGCAGCCAAGTTCCGTTCCATTCTATTGCTATAACTTATTCTTATTGTTTTTTGCTACAATCAATAATCCACATCCCACACACACATACACATACATTGCGCCCTCGCGAATTTGCACGCCGCGCATCTTAGACAACCAAGACTGCAGCACTGCAGCGCGTCACTTTTGGCTCATTTGCAAGGCGCGCACAAGGGTACAGCAGCAGCGCAGTCTGCATTTGGAGGCCCTTCTAACGTAGTTTCAGCTGCTGCCACTTATATTTGTTTGCCGATGAGCAACAACAAGGCATGGCATACAATGTGCTTTGCTGCTATTGGCGAAATCAAGCAAAAAACAAAAAAAAAAAAACAAAGTCGAAAACAAAAACTTATGAAACAAAAAATAATAAAAAATAATAACAAAACAAAAAAAGCATAATAATAATAATGGCAATAGTAGCAAAATGTATTGTATCTGACATATACATAAGCGTGCAATACAATCACTTTGCTTTGTACTGTCTGCCCCCGCTTGCGCCCGCCTGCACCCCTTTGCCAATATTTATGCTCTGTGAGTCGTCGACTCAATTAGTTACAGAAAGTAAATTATTTCGCTCATTTTCTTTGCAACAAACGATTTTGACTTTTTGTTTGTTTACTCTTTCGCTTGGCTTGGCTTCGCCTTCATTGTTGTTGTAACTACTTTTTCTGCCAATAGTTGTTTTATATTTTTTTTTTTCGTCTACTTTTCTTTTAACTTTTTGTTTAGTAAAAAATTGCCAACTTTATGCGCTTCATTTCGTGTTCTTGCCATGTTGCTCAACTCATTTAAGTTGCTTTTCTTTTTGCTTGTCTTTTCTTAAGGTTTTATCTAAGTGTGTATGTGAGCGTGTTTTCTTTTTTTTTTTTTTGAACCTGGGATTTTTTTTGGTCTCTTTTTTTTGCATTCGCTTGTGACTATCTAAATGCGCGCTACAAGGCACTTTCGGCATTTTATCTGCACGCTGCGCCGCAGTTCTTCGATTGTTGTTTGGCATTTTATCTGCGCACATTGCTTAATGCTTTTTCTTTTTATTGTATTTGCTGTTGTTTGTTTGTTTATTTAGCTTATTTAGTTGCACGTTGCTTAAACCTTTGCCTCAGGCATACGTATGTACGTTGATGCCAGTTGAATATTTATGTGCAAGTATCTCACGATAAAATTGTAGGCTTACTAATTTAAATAACGCGGAAACATATATCACACGTTCACCGATATCAGCGATAAGCTGCACTGCAGCTACCCACAAATACATAAACACAAACTGCAATTTGCTAAGTTATACGCATTTGCCTGCGCTTGGCTCAGATACAAAAAATGTATGTGTATGTGTATACTCACATTTGGCACAATCGATCACTCTGCAGTGCAGTTACTGACTCAGGGTTTTGCCCGAAATACAATAATGCGCGTACTTGACTTAGATATATGGTTATACTAACTACTTTTAAAAAAATCCATCAATTGTTGCTTAAAGTTGATTGCACTGTAGCCAACTTTTTCGTGTTTATCTTTTTTGTTACACATGTAATTTGTAGCCACCAGTAAAAACATTTTACGTTAGAATATTTACACTGCAGGCAATTTGGCTGCTTTGAAGTAACCATAATATGGCATACATGCTAAACATTATAATTCAAGTCTGCGAAATTAGTATTTAAAATTACAGTGGGCATTGCTTATGATTTCTTATTTAAGCTTAATGGCCAGGCAGACGTCAGAAGATTGAAATGCAAGTATTCTTTTTCACAAGAGAGTCTAAATACAATTTACTATTTGACTATAAATATAAATTCTGAGAAATTTAAAATATAAAAACAAAATATTTTTGTAAATACTTTCGATCATACAATTACCAAGAAAAAAGATTATATTTTGACTTTTTAAAAGGAACTTATTAATCTCTAAATTCAAGAGAACCTAACATAATGTAGAAGGTGTTTTATTAATATGAACACATTTTCTATTGGCAATTCCCAAACTTTGAACTTTTAATAAAGCAATACAATACATTAGAGTCACAAAGTACAGTACGCTGTATAAATTTGAAGTCTCAAAATTTTTTTTCTTTTATTTTATAAAAATTTTAACTGTGCAGATTCCACTCAAACCAACCAATTGACAAAGTCTACTCTGTGAAGGCGCTTTTTCTGCAATTAATCACAATCCTCTTGACTTTTGCAATGTTGACAATGTTGATGAATGTGCCTGGCGTTTACTTAGTGGTGGGTGTTAGTTGGCAAAAGTCGGCAAGTCTATTCCCACAAAAGTTTTCCATTATACATTTGTGTATATATGTAAACTAAATATCTACAAATGTAGGCGTAAAATTAGGCATAATAAAAGTCAGGGGATATGCTTAATGACATTAGTTTCGCTTACTATATACATATGTAAGTATAAGCATGTAATAAATAAATTCCGCCATAAAACCAAATGCGCATGGATTAAATTTGAAAAAATAAAAACATAAAATTATTTAAATAAACTTGAAATGCAAACAACAAGCAACGAAATGAAAAAACAAGTGTAGGAAATGCGCGTAAGTCACATTGGCATGCCATTTATTTAAACAAAGAAAAACAAATAAATAAATAAAAGTATAAATAAATATTTAACGCACGAAATAGAAATCATGAGTTCACTTCAAAATGTCACACTTTAACGTAAATTAAACAGCTTTTTATTTTTTAATATTTGTTTTTAAAGCAAGATGCGACAATAACATAAATAATAACAATAAAAAACAAAAGCAAATAATAATAAAACTTAAAAATATTGCAAACTTAAACCAAAAAAAAAAATAAAGAAATGTAATTATGGCACGTCACGTTTCGCGAAAAAAAAACAGAAAATTAACGAAAATGTCATTAAAAGCTTAAAACTCAAATAAATGACAAAATAAGCGAAAATATTTTAGTTTTAATGGCTTTTTGTTGTTGTTAGTTTTTTATGAAAACAAAAAATACAAATTAAAAAATGAAAATAAATGATAAATAAATTGAGTGCGCATGTGATTCAAAATTTAGTATTGAATTCATGTTATAATGGCTTTTATGTCAATTTTTGACAAAAATTGTGTATATATCAAAATATTTTTATTTTGATGTATTTTATCACGATATTTCATGAAGAAAAGTTCTATGCATCGCAGATGTATCATCATGAGTCATGTTGGCAGAGTTGACCATAGCATGGCACGTAGCCGTCACTTAATAAGGTTTAGGTGCATGTCAAAAATATCTTGAAATACTGCAGATACTCTGCACAGTCAGCATTTTACTTTTTCACGTAATTTTATTTCTAAGCATGCCTTGACGCACTTCAGCTGCTGACGCCTACTAAAAAATCTCAGCTCAGGGCCCTTATGTTGCTATATTGCATAAAATAAAATATATAATAAAAAGCAGAACAACAATGTGTTGACTTTGATGTATGGCCAAAGCCAGGATAATGCACCACGCACAAACACGCACCCACACACACACACACCCACATCCTGCGTCAAATGACACAACAACTATTTGTTGCTCATTAGCTGTGCCACATGTGCGTATTTTCGAAAATTCAACTGTACAGAGAAAATTAAATTTCCTGCAGCATTAGTGAAAACGAAAGGGGGTAGAGGGTTTGCGCAGTAAATTTCAACGACAAATTTTCAAGCATTTTAATTTGCGTAGCTTGTGCGTTTGTGTGTATTTCTTTTGAAGTGCACAGCATGTTAAACTCACAAAAATTCATTAAGATTCCAGGCACTCAACGAACGTACCCACATGCCAAAAAATAAAAAAAAAATATATATATAATGTAAAACAAAAAAATAAAATGAAAGAAATACGTAAAGCAGCAAGTGGAAAAAAAACACACACACAATATCAAAAATTAAGGAAAAAGCATTTGAAACTCAATTATGTATAGCAGCCTGTTCTCGTTTTTTGTGTACTTTGTTTTTTTTGGGTTTTTTGAGGTGTCGCTTCGCTTAGAATGGCAAATGAAATGAAAATGAAGTAGCAGTGCTTTGGGTATTCGGTGTTCAGCATGCGCCCCCTACCGCCCGTAGCCGCCCTCACTCGCCCTCAACAACGGCTGGCGCGCAAGTGAGTGTGGCTAAAATGCGGTCACATACAACTGTCGCTTGCTGTGTGAGTACATAATTTTGTCTGCCCGCATATGTCACACTATTTTACACACACACACACACATTCACGACATACTCTACCGTATTCGCACAGTGTACGGTGCCACATAGTTGCAAATGAAATTTGTACGCAACAAGGCAATCAGCCAAGTGTGGAAAACAAGCGACAAATGTACAGGCCTGTGTCCGACATGGCGGACGGACATGTGAATGTTGCCGTTGTCGAGCCATAGAAATGTTGTTTTGTTGAATTTAAAAGCCCGCTTAATTTTTAAGCACCTTACTTGCTGTTGTTGCTTATGCCGCATGCTGGCAATGCTATTATTATTGTTGTTTTTGTTGTTCGTTGCTTTTTATTGTTGTTTATTGTTATTTTAGTTTAGTACGTTACATTTTTGGTTTTTCTTTTTGTTCTTACCTTTGTTTTTGTTTTTTTTTTTTTTTTGCTTTACCTGTTTTTTTTTTTTTTTACTAATTTTATGACTAATTTGAATTATTTTCGTACAAGTGCACAGTCATTTTCATTCTCATTCACCTTCTCTTTCACATTTTCATGCTTATTCGTAATTTTGTTGTTTGCTTCGTTGTCATTGCTAAGCTTGCCTAGGCTCGGTACTTAACAGCCTAACATGCTTACAGTTCATGTTCTCTTTTCCTTCTTTATTTGCAGCTTAACCGCCCAAAGTAAGGCGTGGCGCACGTTGTACCTTCGCTGTTATAAAATGACCTACACTTAACTTTCTCTACCATTACCTAACTTATTTTTTTGAATTTTAACATTTTGCTTAAATGTGAACTAGCAATATTGTTTTTCGAGAAGGGATAAAATATCCAGCTGTTAAAATTAGCTAAATACAGGGTAACTGTTCTCTACTTTGGTAGCACTACAGGCTTTCTTTCCGTGTTGGTTTCAAAGGAGTCGGTATTTTTTGGTTAATGTAGGCGATTCATAATTAACTTTATTGGATCATCGCTTTGTTAGTTTATAAACCTTACAATAAATGCAATTCTAAAAGCCCAAGCCATCTTCTTATGCATCGAAGCTAAGCTTAATTAGCGGTTTATTGAGATATTGTAAAGAGCTCAATGCAGAGTTTATTTTACTTGATTCACCTTAACTTACTTATTTAGAGCCTTTTTCTATTTGATAGTTGGCTCAGGGTGATCAAATTTTTCTCAAATTTTCTTCTACTTATTATTGTACTTAGAGAGCGGGTAGTAATTGCTATATTTATTTTGACAGCCAAATCGTTAGATAGCCTGAAATAAAATACTGCGTCTATTGCAGGCAGTCTGCCAATTTTAAACCTCTTGAGAATTATTTCTTAAACTATGAGCGCTGTTCGCGTTTATTTTTGCTTTTGATCTGTTTTCAAATACATTGACAAATTACTCAAACCTAAAAAATGTTTATATACTGTGTGAGAATATTACATGGCAGGCAGAGTGGCGCTGCTATTTTACTCGTAATAATAAATGCGAAAGTAGCTTGAACCTCTTTCAACTTTGTGCAAGTCAACAACATCAAAGTTGCTTTGTGATTTAATTTAAAAAAAAAATCCTTTGATTGCTAGCTTGAAATTCATCAAAGAAATTGTATTCTAAGGACAACAGCACACACACTCAAATACAAAGGCCAAATGAACAAGGCTGTGTAAACGAAATTAATGGCAGTGAGAAGCTGTCAGCAAATTGCTTTACTCTACTCCCTGCCAACAGCTGCTTAAAAGCTCATTAAATTTGTTTGCAATTTACGCAGAAGATAAGCCTTCCCGCAGGTAAGCAGAGTACAGTGAGACCACAAGTAATGACATACATTTGAATGCGGCACACAAGCAAACAGATAAGGCAACAAATCTATGCGCAAATATTTACACAAAAGCCATAAACTTTAAATAGCTCAAAAGCCTTTAAATATTTTAATTACGCGTAATTTATGATTACTGCTTACAGTCGCTATATTTGCGCTCATATCTTAATGACTCAAAGGTTTATTGTCCGCGTTCGGTGTGCTTTGTTTGCACAGTGCCTGTATATGCGGCAATAATACGTATGCGATTAGAGAATTCAGTACTCTCATACATCATCGCCTAAGCTAAGTTGCGATGCAGTGTAGGCCAACGCATAGTTACGCATACTTTACTGTCAAAGCAAAGCACATACATAGAAACTCAATTATATGCCCGCATTGTGTGTATGTCGCTGAGTGAGTATGTGTGAGTGTGAGTGTGCCTTTTAAACTGTTCGATCTAATTAGCGTCTACCAACAGTCACTCACGCTTGGGTCGCGACTAACTGACTACATTTAGTTTTCGTCGCGCCAAAAACGTTTACGTATCAAATAAATAGAGAAAGAAAAAAAAAAAACACAAAGTCTTCTTCACACCTTAATGGCCTCAAGCAGTTATCGGCCCAGCGCTGAATTCGTTGCGGCGCAGTACAACGCAATTCGCTTAGGTCGCCGCCGTCGCCGTCGGCGTCGTCATCGGCGTCGTCGTTGTTGTTACGATTGTGAGGAGAGCTAGCAGGGATGTACGCTGTTTTGTTGATTCGTTTTGGTAGCCGCTTTAGTGTGCGCTAAATGCTTTTGTTGTTGTTGCCTATTGCTGTTGTTGTTGTTGTTGTAAATGTAATTGCATTATTAATATTGGCGTCAGTTTGTATTTTCCACACCTTAGCTTTCTTTGTTGGCTGCCTTTCACGCGCTTTGAAGGTGAATATTTGTGCGGAACTGCTTCCGCTCGACTACGTTTGTATAATGCACAGCAGTAGCAGCAGCAGCAGCAGCAGCAGCCACTTGGCTTGAGCCATGCTGACGTGCAATGGCGCTATTTGTAGGTAACTACTCGCTGCTGCAGTAAATAATTAACTAATTAGATTTAATTAAGCTGCTTAAAAAGTAGATTGTAAGCTATTTATGTATTGTTACTTAGAGAAAAAAGATATATATAATCACAAATTGCACTTATTTATTTATTTATTTATTTACCAGCTAATATAAACGCAGCTAACATGTTTAGTTGTATTTAGTCTAAATATGCTACGAAGCAGATCTTAGAATAGTAAGACAGAGTAAACTAAGGCAAAAGTATACAGCAACATTTTTAATATATGTATAAAATATTTGCGTCAAAGAATTTTGTGAAGCTAAAAACTATATAAATAGCAGCCAGCAGGACTCAAAGCTCTTAAACAAATATTAACACAATATCTCTCTCTTAGTTTAATTGTTGACTAGCTTACACCGCTGAAGTTAAGCTATAAAAACTGTACAAGACTGTCACTGAAAACAAAACTGCATAAATAAAAACAAATAAATTGAACTTTATTTTAAAGTAATCTTTGACGCAATCTTGAAACATTGCACTGCATTTGGCATGTCTATAAACACTTGGAGTGTACAGACGATTGCCAGCAAAAAGTCTAAGAATGGAACAAAGCGATGTTGCTTCCTGTTACTCACCACTTCATGCCCTTTTAGATCGCAATTCGATTACAATATTTCATAAGTTTTGCTAAATTAATTTTACTATCAATTTTTTTTAATTTAACTTGCATAAGATTTTATTAAATTTAGGTGCATAAAAAAAGTTTCGCATTGAGAACAAATAAATAGCAACTTATTTTATTTATATTATTTGTACAGCTTTTTACTTAAAATAGAAAACTAATTTACAAATTTATAGTAAAAAGAAAACTAGATGCTCTACCTACTTGGCATGTCGTGACAGGGTTTTTCCAATACAAAAACAAGCAAAATATAATTAAAAGTTTTTATTACTTACTTGTTTGCTTACTAAACTAGCAAAACAAATTCACAGCACACAACTTGTCGCTATGATTTCTTTTTAAATATAAATTACCCTATTTAAAAAAAGAAAAGAAAACAAAAAAAAAAATAAAAAGAAATAACTAAAAGAGTATGTTGCAAAATTTATGGCTGTTAATGCAGGTACAAATATATCGTGACCAGTTGGCATATATCACATTTGTATATGTGTAATTAATTTGCACATTGTTTGTTTATTTTTTTCTTTTTTCTGTTGTTGTTTTTGTTATGCTTTAAAGGGTCAGGCTAACCTTTGCGGCAACTTTAAAGGTCGTCTTAGTGGAAGTGCCAGTTGATTTTTCAATATAAATTAAAAGTTCAAATCTCGTTAACAGCATTTTGAATTATTTGTAAATATAAATAACAACAATAACAACAATTACAAAAACAACAAAAAGCAGAATAAGTTGACTAGCCTTAACGTCTTTGAATTGCAAATACACAAACCAGACTGGCTAACTGACTAACTGACTGACTGACTGACGTGCTTATGAAGCCGCTTATTAAGTTTATGTTGCCAGGCAATTGCCAGCAAACAAATGGCTTTAATTAATAAAATAATAATAAGAAGTACTCAACACAAAACAAATTGACTTGACTCTGGCTATGACTCCCGGCTCTTGTTGCTTATTGCTTATTGTCGGCAGCGCACAATCGTATACAAATAACAGCAACGACAACAACAACAAAAGAAATAGCAAAAATATACGGCAACAATCATGAAAACGAAAATAATAACAATAATTTATTGACAAACAAAAACAATGCGAATCATAGTCTCAAGTGGACTTTTGCAATCTTTACGATGTGCTCACTAATGCTGATATTGACAATCTTATGGAGTATTACAAAAATAGCAAAAAAAAACCATCAACAACAACAACCAACATATGGCAATTCGCAAGTGTCTGGCAATCAGCAAAAAATAAGTATACAAATAATGCGTAATCAAACAAACGCACATAAGTAGGCAAAAAAAAACAAAAACCCAAACAATTAATTACTTATTTATTTAATAAGTAAGAAAAAAAAAACTTTAAGTAATTTTTTATTGTAAACTGGCATTCATAATCTAAATTAGTGCATAACCTAAATTTAGAAAATTGTACATACGAACTTCGCATGCGCTACCGTCATAAAAAACAAAAGTTAATTAGCTATCGAAATGAGTAAACAACAACACAACACAACCGAAATAATAAAACAAAAAAACAAAAACAACATTAAAAAATTATGACGTGAAAACATTCGATGTGAGCCAAATCGAAACATTTATGAGCTGCATGTGCGTGTCGCTGCGATTACCCAATAGGTGACTGTGACTCCGACTCCGACTCTTACGCTGACGCTGACTGCGTGCTGTACGAGCAGATGCCGTTAGGATTGCTCATACGATATGCACATTAGTATTTATAATGTAAAACTTTTATTGTTGTTTTTCACTTGCATTTGTTAAGGTACAACGAGGCATGTAGCATGTAATGCTGATTTATTTCAGTGCTTCATAATAGACTTCTATATAACGGGAGAAAAAGTTGGTTATGGTTTGTAAAAATTATAAGAAATTAATATTTATTTCTTGATTCTATCAAAACTCATATTGAAATGTTTAGTGCTGTGCTCTGTATGAATTATTATATGCAAAGTTAGGTAAAACGTTGAATTGATTATAAGCTGCTCATATTGCAACCATCATAAATAGATGATTATTGCATTCGATTTAATACATTACAAGATTAAGTTACTTACACTACCCTTTAAGATTAATCAACTCTAATTACAATCTTTTGTACCAACTCATAACTAAAGGATCTTTATTTCAATCTATTTCAGATAAGCATTTTGAATACGCATCTCCCAGGTAAGTCTTTATTATTATTAATTATTCTTTTTATTATGTGGACTTGCATTTTACATATGTGCTGACCACTATATCTCTGCTTCACTTTTCATTTAAAGTTTTATTATACTTCTTTAAACTAATTTAAATACATATATTGTAGATTCTTATGTCTACTGTCAATATGACAGTCAAAGACCGTTCAATATTTAAATTAAATAAATAAGCAGTGAAATTGTTTAGTTGCTGATTTTTGCAAGATCTGTAGAATTTTAACTACAACAAAATTCACGATAAAATCTACGTCTATTGTGGATATAATAAAAATCATAACTTATTGTCAACAATAAGAACCGTCGCAGTTGTTTAAGTGGCTAAGCCAGTCTATAAAATATACTTAAATTATTATGCTACCGTTATACAGTTGAAATTAAGACGCACATACCAGCAATAAAAAAAAAAACTAGAAAGGCAGGGCTATAGTCGGGCGTAACCGACTATAGAAAACCCTGTACCCAATCCAAAACTGAATGATATATATTTTTTATTGCATTAATATTTTATATTTATTATGTATAGATATCTCAAGAAAAAAAATTTTTTTTTTTAGCAAAAACCCATTTTTGGCTGATCGTTCCTATGGCAGCTATATGTTATAGTAAACCGATATTTATTATATTCGGGAATATCATTGGATATTACTTAAAATAATTAAATCCAAAATCTGGAAACGATATCTTAATAAACAAAAAAGTTTTTCTCAGTAAATATTGTTTTTCGGCCGATCGTTCCTATGACAGCTATATGATATAGTAAACCGATATTTGTTATATTCGGGAATATGATTGGGTATTACTTAAAATAATTAAATCCAAAATTTTGTAACGATATCTTAATAAACAAAAAAGTTTTTCGCAGTAAATGTTGTTTTTCGGCCGATCGTTCCTATGACAGCTATATGATATAGTAAACCGATAGACATAGTATTGGGATATGTAATTGGTCATTAGCTAAAACTTTTAAATCCAAAATTTGGTGAAGATATTGTGAAAAACGAATAGGTTTTTGTTACTAAATGTGGGTTTTCATCCGATCGTTCCTATGACAGCTATATGTTATAGGACGAATATCGAAAAAAAAAAATAAACTTGTTATGCCTATGGATTAGAGAAGTCTTCGTGCAAAATTTGGTGGTTGTAGGTCTCACCGTTTCCGAGATCCGTTTGTTCATACGGACGGACAGATAGACAGACAGACAGACAGACAGACAGACAGACAGACAGACAGACAGACAGACAGACGGACATGGCTAGATCGACTCGCCTTTCGATGCTGATCAAGAATATATATACTTTATGGGGTCTGCCACGCCTCCTTCTGCCTGTTACATACATTTGCACAACTTTAATATACCCTTTACCATTTTTTGGTACAGGGTATAAATAGAAGAAAAAATCAATAAACTATACACGATTTCAATTCACCGCTTCCACACAAACTCAAGAACTATACTGCCTACTAATTAACGAACAAAAACAAACTCCACATAAATACAATGAAATAGCAAAATCCAATAAGTTTTTGGGGGAATGGCGGTTCTCTGTGTTTCTAATAAATGAACAAAATTGATATGGTCACATCTGATATGATAATCCAGGCAATGATTTACAGCTGCTTATAAATGTATACGAGTATATAAATTTATCTTTGTACCTTAAACCGTATACCCAAATGAATTGCACGCCCCAGTGCCTACTGCTGTCTATCCTTTAATTGTTCAAGAAAAAAAAAAACAAAAAAAAGCCATTAAGTGATTCTTTTTTTTTTTTTAAATAATCCTGCTTTAATTGCGCGAAGAACTTTAGAATAGCCAACTGTCAAGTAAAGTGGAAAAAAAATAAATTTTCCAGGCATAATAAAATACAGCTTAATCTTGATTTAAGTTGACACTCAAAGCCGCAGCACAGCACTGCATAGAACAGAGCAGCACGACACAGCAGAGACTGACGACTGTGTGTACCCTACACTGTAATGCGAAAACACTCGAGGCACGGGCATAAGTACTTAAAATTTGCTGTTGGCCGTTGGTTGTTTTGGCCGCGTTGCCAGTTGGCGTGTTTGTGACGCATTTTTGCTATTTGCGCTGAGTAGTTGAGAGTTGCGTTGTGCTTATGGCGTTCATCGTTCAATGTTCATTGGTTTTTGCCGGCGTCCACTTGACCAGTTATCAGCGTCATAAATCCCTAAACAATTCACTTCACTTCTAACTGAAAGCCAAGCGAAAACAACAGCTGACTGACTGACAGACAGACTGGCTGGCTGGCTGGCTGGCTGGTCGGTTTGACTGCAATGCCCACCCATAAAACCGACACCCACAGCAACAAATATGACTATAACAATTACAACAATAAAAACAACAACAACAATAACACTATCAATAACTAGAGCAACAACAACATGACATTGTATAAAAATGAATTTAAAAAAGTCGACGCACACTGCAAATAGACAAAGTATTACTGACAATCTGGCGTCTGTGTCTGTGCGTGTATGTGTGTGTTGTTGTTGTTGTAAGCTTTGTGTCTAGCATTCTGTGCTGTGGCATAAGCAATGTGTGCTGGGTGGTGGCGACGGGTAGTGCAGGGCACACCATGGTGGCTGCCCATAAAGTGCGCTTAATCACACTTAAGCATTATTGCTGCTTTTGACCGATATTACTTTTTGTGGAAATAATCAATGATTAATTAAGATATTTTTTAATTGATAATGAATGGTCTTTCCTTTATTTGCCATTACTTTTTATTTTTATTTTGCTTTTCATGCTTTTGTGGCTTATAGTTTTTTTCGTGCTGCTTATCGCGTTGCCAACGTCAGTCAATTCACTTGAAATACTTTCGGTTACAATTTTTCTTTTATTTTTTTTTTCTGTTTTTTTTTTATTCATTATTTTCTTTTTTTTTTTTTTTTTGACAATTAGTATGTGCCACTATACGTCTGCAAGGTGGGACTTTATCATAAAATTTATGAGTGGTTTTTATTATACAGGTTTTGGGATGCAACTTTTTTTTTCATGAAAATTCCCTGTGTGTTTGTGTGTATTGGTGTGTGAATTTATTGTGGTCTTCACATGGCTTAGCTTAAAATGTATAAATTATTTATAATTATAATTTATTTTTTCGTAGTTACGTCCGGATTAGTCATAAATATATTTAACATGTGTACGTAGGCGTTTTCGTCTTCTGGCTTATACAGCATGTTTAATATATTTATTTGCCAATTAACTTTTGCAGACAGCAATTTGATCATTAATTTATTTTTTATTGCTGTGCCTTAATTATCTTTGCCAGAGAATAAAAATTGCTAAATAATTTTAAGCAAGAAAAGAAAAAAACAAAAAAAGCAACCCCCTTAAGTGTTTCCCGGTAATCAAGTGTCAGCTGCCATTATCCACATGATTTGGCTGTTTAATTCATTTGATGAGTGCTGATGCCCTTGAATTCAATAACCAGCAGAGTATGGCAGCCTAAACTGCTATCTCGCATCTAGACATCTCACATGCGTCGGCAATATAAGTAGTCTGAGTTTTAAGATTATAAATGCCAGTTGACCAAGGTATCGTTTTTTTTTCTTTTGTTTACTTGTTATAAAATATAATCAGTTCATTATAAACAAACAACTTTTTGTCAGTTGCATTTACCATTTATTTCATTAAACTTATGATAAATAATCATTATCGCATCGCTCATGGGTAAAGTGCATAAGTGAGAAGTATTTCATAGCTAAGGTGCTTAAAATATTTCCAAAAAACTTCGATTATTCAAAGTCTTTCAAATTTAATATATTTAAAAGACACTTCGACTATTTGTGCTTGTATAGCACCTTTTATTTTAGAGGCCTGCTTTGTAGTTTTCTTTATAGCACCACAAATTAAGAAAATTAGAAGCAACGAATAAGTGAATGTTGAAGGCAACATTTTTAGATCCTTGATGAAAAACAAAAAAAAATATTCATTAAGAATTCACAAAGCACACCAATCATTATACGCTACTTTCAGGGTAGAAATGAATGTTTTTAAGCCGGCTATAAAAATAATTATATACCTAATAAATTTCTACACAAATAATATGTTTTGTTGCTAACTGCAAATACGAAACCTTCAAGCAGCAAATATACAAAGTATACTTTTATCAAAGTATGTTACTATATTAAGTGCCTTACAGTAGAACCTTGAGCATGTAGTACTTCATTCTCGCCAAATAACACATAAGCTGACTGACTGCCTTGAGCTATGATAACGACAGTTTACAGATTTTAAGATTAGGCTTATTAACTGAAAACAATAACCGGCAACATTTTGCTCTGCGACTGCGACAACAACAGACACACATTAATGAAGCAGCTATTGTATCTGCACGTATCAAAAAGAGAAAAAATCAAGCAGAAAAATAATTGAACCAAATAATCCGAAATCGCAATCGCAAGCATCAACACAACAGCCCATGCTATGAAATCTAAATAAAAAAATAAATAAAAAAAAACTACGTTCCGCCATTCACTTGGACGGCAGGCATTCATTCGGAGCCATGCGCGTACACAAAGAATACGAAACATCATTTGCAACTTAAGATTAAAATTATTAAGATTTATTGCTTGTTGTTTCTTTCGAGCAACTACTTTGATTGCTATCTTTACAGTGAATTCGGTTTGTTTAGTAACAAAAGGAAAATAAAAGCCGAAACTGGAAACTCATGGCTTCATAAAACTAAATTAAACCATAAAAACGGATTAGAGTGGCTCACATATGCGTGCGCTCACTTGTATGGAGTGTATATGGCATACTCACGGTAAAAACCAACAGCAAAACCAAAAACTCCAATTACAAGTTTTCCAGCTCGACAATATCTAATCGAGAGTTATGAGCGGTGCTTCAGACTAAGCACTTGAGCCGCTTAAATGCCAACCGATGATGATATTTCAACAGTTCTTTACTTGTTTTTTTTTTTTTTTTTCGCTAATCTTCGACTGTCGATATGCGGCTTTGTTGTTGTTTTTTTTTTCGATTTTGATTTTGTTTTTTTGTTTTTTTATTTCTAATTGTGCATGCGTAAACAATTTATAAATAATTTATGAAAAGCAGAACAACAAAGAAAATCAAAAATATAAAACAATATTTCATCATTGTTTTTAATTAGTAAAAACATTATATAAATCGATTATAAAACGAGATCACAATCGCATTACGCATTACGCATGAGCAAGCGCAAAAGGCCGACGAAAAAGGCGTAAGAACGCCGCAGGCACAAAAGACGCCGCCTGCCGTCTGACGCCGTCGTCGTCGTCGCCATTCCCGTTCCCGTTCCCGTTGCTGATGATGATGATGACGACGATGAGTGGCGACTTGTAGGCCATTCGCTTGCACACAGCCATGGGTGGTGCTTGGGCAATATTTATTAGTGTGTTTGTGTGTGTTCGTGTGAGTATGGTAGGGTCACACTGCGCTCCGCTGGGTTATTGATATTATCTTTATAGCATTGATTGCGTAGATATAGGAACGGTTCATGTTGCGAACGCTATTCCGCATATGAGTGAGTTGAAATTTATTAATTTGAATGTTTGTTGCCAAAGCGATAGGGTTAAGACTAAGAAATTGCCTGCCTTTTGAAGTTGTACCGCTGCCAGCGCAGTTGGGTGACTTAGAACACAGAGGTGCAAAAAAAAAAAACAAAATAGCATGCGAACTTAATGGCTAAATACTTTGCTAGCAACATTAATAAAGACACCTATCATAAATTATGCAAAAAATTTAATACTAGGCAGAGCAAAATTCTTGAATAAATGCATTGGCTTATAGCGGCATTTAATGCCAGCAAAAGACGGCATTTTAGCACGGCCATGACAATTTTATAGTGCCAATATTTGGCCACGATTGTGTCAAGACTTGCATAGTTTCATTGTAGTACCTAACAACCCCTAGATACCCAAAGTAACAGCAAATGCGGAAATAAATGGTCTTTGTAGAATTCTCCTTTCTTCAGCTGGTTTCTGCATATTATTTTTCGATTCCCATAACATCAAAGACCGGCGATAAAATTTCCAGCTGCAGAAAGTTCTGTGTATAACAAATTGATTTTACATTCCTTTCAAACCATTTTCTAATTAAATGCCACCCACATTGCGTCTGCATGAGAAACATATTTTCTCCCCCATATTTAAGGTCTTTATCTTCAAAAAGTGTTTTAAATGTCTTAGCAACCTACACTCAACTAACGCACATAAGTTTATCAACCTTCAAAATTCCTTGTGACGTCATTAATTTTATGCTGTCCAAATTATTAAAAGTCATTATGCGTATATTAAACACACGCGTGCACATTACATGCCTCCCCAGGGGGCGACTAAGTAACACCTTTAAAAAACATATATACATACACACATAAATAAAAAGAAAAAAACAAGTGAAAATAAAACAAAACCAAAGTCACAACAACGACAACAATGAGAAAGCAAAGCCAACTTCAACACGCATTGTCATTAATGTTTAATGCAAAATACCTTCAAGTTACAAACTAATAAACATAAAAGGCATTTTGTTTTGTGCCACGTAATACCCGGCAACGCTGACGCCCTGACCGACACAATGGCAACATTAAGCCATTTTATTAATGATTATGATTATGCATATTAAACGCTTTAAGTTCATCAACACCCGCACACAAACACACATACACACACACACACAGACACGCACCCCACAGTGCCACCCAACAGCCGCAAAAAAAGAAAGAGAAGGAAAAAAAATTAAACTGCCGCGCATAATGATTAAGCAAAAATTCATTTTGAATTTGAAATGAAATAAAGTTTTTCTTTTGTCGGTTTTCGGTTTGGTATTCAAAGCGAACGCATTGCTGTCCGTCCTTAGGGCCTAAACCTAACCGATTTTCGTACAATATAGCACGACAGAGTAAGTTTAAGAAACAAAAAAAAAAAAACATATTTTAAAAAGAAAAAAAAAAAAAAAACAAAACTTAATTAAAACAAACGCACTAGGGAAATTAACATAACAAAGCTAGTCAGTCAGTCAGCTACCACATACTCACACTTGCCTATTCATTCCCACTTAAGCGCGCAGTAACGGCAGCAGTTACCATACAGTGCCTGGTCACTTGCTTAGACACGCTAGCCTACGCATTACGTGCAGTGTAAGAAACAAATCTTCTACTTCGTTTCAATATGACCCTACTGAAATTATTAACAAAGGTCAGGCAAATGTTTTTTAACTTGAATTTTAATAAAAACAAAAAAATAATTGCATGTGAAGTAAAAGTCACCAGCAGCTAGTTTTTAATTAATATAATAATTTAATGTTTTCATATTAGCCGCTTAGCTGTTCACATAGCCAAAGGCATTTCGTTAGTTTGCGTAATCACACATGCTCCCTACAGTCATACACACGTAGCGTGATTACAGCAACAGTATTCGCCCTTAAACAATACACAATCCCATCGGAAATAATATTTATTGGCATGAATTGAGCGCTTATTTAAATAATTACAATTTTAATTTAACCGCGTTTAACATTTCAAGATCTCATAACTTTAAATACTTTTAGCATTCGATAATGAAGTGCAATTTATGATATTATAAAGCTAATTGCTTGTACTGCGGCACGTTATTTGTAAGATATCGAAATATTTATTAATATTAATAAGCATTTGTGTTTTTGTAAATAAATTAAAACATTACTGGATAAACTAGTCAGCAAAGGTTATCTTAAGAATATAAACAAGTTTCCATGAGACACGTGCGGGCTTATGCAAAATTACTTTGGCCGAGAGCTGAAACTAAATAGGCCACAGGGACACAATGACATAGAACTTTAAGAAATAGAACTTGAAATTAACATTTGAAAAAAACCTGTTCAGCTAGTTTAGTTATTTAGCTTTTAGTCTTTAGGATTGATTGGTTTTAGGGACTTCCCAGTCACTTACCACAAATACGCTTTGGCTCTTAAAAAGCCACTGATGAATTTATGCCTGCCAGTGTTAGAAAAACTGAGTAAATAAAACATTCCTAAAATGTAAATGAGTTGCTCTACGTTGCGTGATGCCACAAATAGTCAACTTGCCTGCAAAAGTCTGACGCAGAAAAGCAAATGACGTGAGCGGTCCTTCCCAAGAAATTGGGTACGATGCTGCCTAACGGCTGAAACTGCGGCTGCTTAAACTGAAAGCAATTAAGCAAATAATTGCCTAGCAGTTCTAGTGTTTCCAGCAATGCGCCAAATAAATGTTGACTTAGCTGCAGCCAAATTAGCACAAAAAAATTATACGAAAGTTTGTGTGCGCATAATTAAATTTTTCACAAATGTGAGTCAGTGTAAATTTTGTTTTATTTACTCAGAAAGAACTGAAAAATTCTATATCGTCTTCACGCCAGCGCCAAATGCAAAGGCAAAAGACAATAGAGGAAATTGCAATTAGTCGTGTCTGTCATAAATTAAATTACAAAATGGCTTTTGTCTTGCCTTTGCTCTACGAAAGACAAGCCAGAATCAGCCAACACCAACACCAACAACAACAGCAACAACAAAACAAAACGAAGCCAACTGAACTGAACTGAGCTGAGCCGAAACGTTTCGTGCCGTAATGTGCTGTGCGGCAGCAAGTTGAACCGAAAACTGCGTTTAGCGCGGCAGCAGCAGCAGCAGCAAGAACAACAACAACAACAACAAAAAGAAAAGCATTGTGAATCGACAACAATAAGGCAATAATTTTAAGAATTAATGCCCAAATATAGCCAAAACAATATTGTATTGTTTAAGTCTACGTGGATTTACTCGCACTTATACGACATGATAGGCATGGAGTAGGGAGTAAGGGGTCGGGCGCATGGCGTATAATTTTATGCCCGCAAGTGCGACGTGTAACTGTGCCTCAGCGAGTGCGAGTATTTCCTTGACGCAATCCTCACGTAAATATGCGCAATGAATCCCATTTGAAGCATTTTGAAAGTCTTATTTCAAATGTGTGTACTTCAACGCTGCTGCCGCCAACACTACACTCATAATAATTTAATAAATTATTTATACACTCTCGCTCGCAGTTACAGCCGTTGTCTGATGTCTGTTGTCTGCAACTCAGTTTTCTCAGTCATTCAATTCGACATTTATTCACTCGTTCAGTCGCGCATTCGTTGATTTGTTTGTTTATTTGTTGGTTTGTTTGTTTGTTTGTTAGACTGTGAATAAAAGTGACTAAAAATAAAATGATTTACTCCCGTCATTAGGCCATTATTGTTGCTTACATATGCTCAGGCGCTCATTCACTTCGGCAATCAATGAAATGAAGACTAATTTTGTAAACTCGTTTTCAGTTTTATCTTTTCTTTTATATTTTTTTTATTGTTTTCTTTTTTTTTTTTAACTATTATGTGGCTAAACAAAACTGCTTAGCAATGTAAAGCACTTAACAGAAACTCAAATTTTATTTAAAAAAGAAAGAAAAAAATATATGAACCTTTTTATTATATTTTTAACGCTGTTTTTATTTTTTTAATTGGTTTTTTTTTTTTTTTTTAACTTAGCTAATATGAAATTAATGTATAATTTTAATGCTTACCACCAAAAAAAATTAATCACACAATATGTAAAAATTTTATTTCGCAGTTTAAACAACAAATGGCCAAGCGTCAATGCCAAATGATATTACTCATTAATTTCGTATCTCTAACGCTTAGATATGAGCATTAGATATTAAACAATAAACATAAATGCCGGGAAGTCTCAAGTCGACTTTGACTTGTTGAAGTTTTAAAGAGGAAACGCAAATTAGAATATTTAATTAACAGAAAATTTTTTAACTGAAAACTGAAAATAAACGATCGACTTCAGTTCACTCTATAACTCTTTGAAAGTTAACTGGCATGTATTTAGTTAGCATTAACATACATACCTCACATTAGAACTAAATACAGGTTAAAAACAAAACCTTGACAACTAGCTTAACATGGTCTAAGAATAATTATTTTTAGAACGGAAGTTGGTAGAACTCTTTTTGAGTGTTGAAAGTAGAAGCTGCAGGAAGGCAAATTTGTAGTGCTCCCACGTGGCGGCTTATGTACTTGAAGGTCGCTTAACAATTGAATTGGATACTTAAGCAAATGAAGACGGAAGTGCTGTAAATGAAATCATAGCACTTCTTGTGGCAAAAGCTTATACAACTTCTGCAAGTTATTTGAAAACAATTTTAAAGTGTTTTCAAATTATAAGTACTTCTTGTGAGGATCCTAACTTTTAATCTTCATGCATCAAAAAAATGGTAAAGGATATATTCAAGTTGTGCAAATGTATGTAACAGGCAGAAAGAGGCATGGCAGACTCCACAAAGTATATATATTCTTGATCAGCATCGAAAGGCGAGCCGATCCAGCCATATCAAACGGATCTCGGAAACGATAAGACCTACAAACACCAAATTTGGCACGAAGACTCTTCATAACATCATAACGAAGGTTGTGTTTTGACATTCATCTATAACATATAGCTACCATAGGAAAGATCGGGCGAAAAACCACATTTAAAACCCTTTTGTTTTCCAAGACATCGTTACCAAATTTCGGATTTAATAGTTCTAGTGTACAAATTGACGCCTTTTCTATTTTCTTATAAAAGCTGCTGTGGCCAGCAGCTAAAAATAAAAAAATTCTGTTCAAGTTAAGATCATAGTACAGTCTTCTCACTGGCTGCATATGTTATATTCAAAGATTTTAACAGAAACCCATTTTAAAAATCAACACTATTTATAAATAAACAGATTATTTATATTACATATATTCAACGAATCAGCTGAAATTAGTTACCAAGCAACATTTATTATTTATGTAGCATATTTAACAGGAATCATTATAAGCACATTGCCTGAAACATATAAGCTAAAACACAACTCACACAGCAAATTGCTGTATAAAAATAAAAAAATATAATATAATTTATATTACGTTAACGCAGACTTTGTTATTTTATATTATGCTTATGTACGTTTTAAAGTTCGATTTTCGTTTGGAGGTGTAACCGAAACTAAACAGCATAACGCTTATTTATTAGGCAAAAACTGCAAGTCAGTAACTTATCATTATTATACTTTTTTTTATTGGCTTTGGATTTTCAACTTTCATTTCGTAAACTTTTTTTTTTTTTGTTAGTTTATTTTTTTTGCTTTTACTTAAAGTTTTTCGCTGCTGTAAGCATTTCACTTTGAATTCTAAGTGCAAAGCGCCAGAAATTTATTTCTTCTGACCTTACATGTTAAACCAATTAAAATTGTTGTTGTATATACATATGTATTTTTTTAACAAATTTCAAATAAAAAAAAAGAGTTTTTTTTTAGAAGTTAGCTCTGTTGCAAATAAACATGCGCAGCTTTCATGCCGCCAAACACAGACACGCTTCTGCTCTGCTCCGAATAAGCAAGCCCGGCAACCCACTTCCTAGGCTAAGCCTACATTGTATTTGTGTCTACAAACTGCTACACATAGACATGGCGACAAATCGGCACAACTTTATGACAGCTTCATGCTCACATAAGGCAATTTGCTATTACTCGTGTATGAAACAAAAACAATGCCTAACGACTGACTAATGCTGTCCCTATTTGGGCTTTAAGCGGCCCATTTACCAAAAATGACATGCCACTAATTTAATATGATTGTTGTTGTTTTGTTTGTTGTTGTCTTTATTAATGCTGCTGTCGCCTATATAATTGCTGTTGATGTTGTTGTTTATTAACGACAAGTCAGGCTTTTGGAACGCGAATCTTGGTTTTTTTGTTTTTTTTTTTTTTTTTGTTACTACTATTTTTTTTCTATATTAATTTTAAATTTTTTATTTATTTTATTTATTTATTTTTAAACGTGTTATTTTCGTGTAATCGTTAATCTGGCATTTGCACTTAATTAAAAACATTTTAGCTAGTCCGTATAGGCGAACTGTGTATTGCGAGTAAATGCATTTGAAATGGATTTGCGTGATTGCTGCCACATATAAAAATCGTGTTTGTAGATTTTTACTATTTATTAACTTTACTTTTATTTTCGTGTTTTTTTTTTTCATGTTATTTAGGTTTGGTTAGTTATTTTTATTTTTGAGAACTCGTTAATATCAATTTGCTTGAAATTGTTAATTGATTTTGCAATGAACAAATATTACGGCATGATTTTTTTGACTTTGAAGAAGTGTTTTTTTTTATGCCTTTTTGATTTATTTATTTGTTTACTTTTGTATTTAATTATTTTGTTATTTACAAATATGACGCGGTGATTTGATTTTAGTTTTCTTCTTTTTTATTTATTTTTTGTTTTTTTTTATTTTTTCTACATTTATCGATTTTAGACTTTCACAAAATTCAAACGAAAAAGCTTTTATAGTCTTACATTTGTAGTCAAAGCCAAAATGTGCGGAGTAGCCAAATAGGAACGTATCGCTTAGGTTTCGCATTAGGCATCACATGTGTGCCAGTTACGATTTAATCTAATTGAATCGATTTTTTATATGGATTACTTTTTTTATTTGCTTAGTTGTTTTTCTGGCATTTTTTTGTATGCTCAAAATTGACTTTTAATTTGTTTGCGTTGCCATGCTAAAAATAATGTCATGAAAAATGCAAAGCAAATAATAATAATTAGAAAATAATTAATTGTGTAAAGTGGCTTTGGCGCGATGCGTGTGGCATTTGATAAAATAAATTATATATAGGTAGGGCACATATGGCAAATGTATCATTACTTAGAGCCTGCACACACTCACACACATAAGCATGCCAATATGCCTAATAATTGATTAACACTAAAAAAAGCCATAGGCGCCGTTAACAAGAAAATATTACGCACAGAAAGCGTCGCAGCTTAGCCAGGCATGTCTTTTAGCTTTATATTGATACGTCGATTTATGCTTTTTTTTTTCTTTTTGTTATAGCCATTAACATTTAAATTTAGCGCATGTATAACCGACAGACAAAGTGATCATTTAAATAAATGAAATGGTTTTCTTTGGAAATAAATTGTTTTTAATGGGAAAAGCGGCAGCTTAGTTGAAATTTCGCATGTGCCTAATGGCTTTTATTTATTATGTATGGATTCCACTGTAATATGTTTTGCTAGCTGTATTTTTATGATGGGTTATGCATGTGTAATTTATAGAAATTCATACAATGCCAAACGATTTTTCTAAGAACAAATGCGGTTTCTCAAATTTATAGCCGGCCGCATTGCCTATAAAGTATCTTTCACGCTTCATTGGCATGCGCACAATCTGATCAACGCAGTTGGCATTTTACTGCTGTTAGTTCGTAATCGCAGCTTAGATCTTAAAATGGTTCCAAACTTGGCCTGAATTGCACTCAGACTATACAGCCATAGAACTCAACATGTATAAAGGCATTAAGGCCAACGAATTACATGTCATAGGCGGCTGTAGAAAAGGTCTACAAAACATAAGGCAGGGGTTTGGGTACACTGTAAAGATCGTTTACTAACAACATAATCAGATTGCACGACATGATAAATAAAGGGGCTGGCGAATACCTGCAGATAAGCACAAATTATGCGACCTTAAAAAATAATGAAATGTCCTGACAGCATTGAGAGTAACGTAGTAACTGATGGCTACCTGCGCAGAAAACTCACCGACAATGGCATATCAGCCAAAGTAATTTGTAAACGTATGCGACAATCGACTGACTATGACAAAGTTTCAAGTTCAACACTGGACTTATAAAAATGCCAACTGAGAGCGTTTCCTATAATTGTAGATTTGCAAGACAGAGGAATGGAACAAAGTGATGAATCAGATTGTCTATAGGCATGAATTGTAACCATAAAATATATAAGCAGAAAATTCTGAGATATACAGCATAAGGAAATGAATGTATGGCTAATTTAACAAATATCTGCTGTGTCTGCCGTTTAGGTAAAAACAAATTAAATTTGCTTATTACGAAAACAGTAAAAGATTTTATTTGCTTAGAAGTCATAAAGCAGCACACATTAAAGCGCAAACTAAACAAATAAAACAGACACACAGACCAAACCCGACCTGTCGATATATAATCTCGATTTCGAGGTTACAGAGCAACTGCTTAAATAAAAATTATTATAAGGCCTAAAACAATTTACAATGCCAGCCAATGAAATTTCTGCAAAACTTGGCTCGTTTTCAGAAAGACGCGTAGACGTGTTTATGGCATTTTGAGTAACATAGTGCGCACAATAGAAATCATTATAGATTACATAAATAAATAAAAGTCATATTTTTGTTATATGAAATTTTTTTTCCAACAATAAGCAAACAAAAAGCTGAGCGCTGCTAAAATCAAAACACATTAGCATGTAGCTGTTTTGCCTTTTGTTGATATGCGATCTTTTATGGGCGGCAACGATTTACTATTTAAACTTGTGATATAATTAATTTGTTAAGAATACACAAGTGAGTGTATATCAACTAAGTTACATTGTTTGATACAATGACTATTGTATGTTTATATATATATACATATGTATATGTATGTATATATAAACATACAAGATCGCGTTCTTGAAAGGTATCAACTCGCCGACACTTAACAGTAATGAAAATACAATATATGTTACTAAGTACTTTGGTTACTGAGTATTTCCGCTTATACTTCAAATGAATGTCGTCTGTGCCTAGTTAAGGTGTTGTCAATTTTACTTCAAGGTGAAATCAATCTATTTTTAATGTATTGAAATTCAAAAAAGCAAACCTTTTTATAATTTAATGTATATGTCGGCTTTATATTTTGTCAAAGACTTGAGTTCACAGATTTTGCGAATTAATTCTATTCACTTATCGTATCAAAGCTCAAAGTATTCATTAACTTGCAAACAAATAAGTCTAAGCATATACATATATAAGCAATATTTCTAGGTAAAACTGCTTTTGCTTACGCATCGCTGCTCTTTGAAATTTGAAACCTTTTAGGTTAGGTGCAATATGAACTTTTTGGTTTTGCTCCTTTTACTTTTCCCTAAAAATTTCGTAGTTGATGAGTCAAGCTTTGATTGTAATTTATTTTAGTATGAAGTCTTTGCCCAGTCCAAGCATGTTTTGAGTGTGGCCTTTATATAATATAATGTCTTTTTGTTTACTGAATACATTTTTAATCTATTCTTAATTTAAGCTACGGATCTTTCTTCAAGCTTGATTTTTTTCTTTTAATATTAATTTTTAAGGTTTTGAACAGATCACTAATTTGACTTTTTTTTATTTATATATTTCTAATTTGCAAAAAGAAAAATTTTTTTATTTTCATTAATTCACATTTAATGTGAATAAACGCCAAAACTTTTTGTTAAATGTATTTATAATATTTAATTAATTAATTCAATTAGTTGAAATGAAAAGAAACAATAGACAACCGCTAAATGACAAATGTTGCTCGCCACACACAAGAAAAATAAATCCAATCGTTGACTGACCCTCGAAAACGTATACGTGCAGATATTTTTGTACCTAAAACTTAATTAACGTGGCTAACGTTGTTTTTTTTCCTCTTCTTTTTTTTCTCTTCAAACAAATTGATTTGTGTGTCTGTGTGTGTGTGTTTTTTTAACAACATTTTGCTTTCGACTGTTATCATGGAGCATTGTCTGTCATTGTTGTTGTTGTAATTAATGTTTAAGCCACAAAAGAAGTCATTCAGAAATGATTAACGTCGCCAACATATGCAATTAACAGCAGCATTCAAATGTTCAACCTTCATAAAGTAAAGAAAGAAAAAAATACAGAAATTCAACAACAACAAAAACTAGACAAGATGCCAAAAACATTTTCCTTTTCAGAAATCCGACTTATCTGCATGATTATCAATTTTCGAAATGAAGTAAAACAAACCAAACAGAAAAAAAAAAAACACTCACAAAGGTTTAATGCGCGCAACGTTGCCCACATGACGGTTTTCTGTTGTGTTTTTTTTTTATTTTGTTTTTATTTTGCTGCTTTTCCCATTTTGAATGAGTGCTAGCGTATTTATTATTATTATTTTGTTGTTTTTGTATTTATGCGTTTTATATATAAATTTTCGCCAAATGCTCACAAATGAGCGTACGGACGGACGCACGCTTCATAGTAATTACGGTGAAAAACTCATTTGCCTTGTGTAATAAATCTTTTGATATATGAAATTTTTGGTTTTTTAGTTTTTTTTTTCTGTTTTTGCGTTTTTTGTTTTTTTTTTTTTTTATTGTTTTTTGCCTCTTTCAATTTTTTATTTTGTTTTTTCGACTTTTTAATGCTCTAAATATGCGCATAACCAAAGGCGACGGAGGGTTGCGGCAACGCATACTTTAGCACACACAGGGCGCTATTGTCTGAGCGTGTATTGGCAGTGAAAGAAACACAAAATCAGAAAAAAAAAGAAAACAGAATTATATTTATTATGTACACACTCGCATAGCGTAAAGAACAAGGCGCACCATTGAAGTATCTAAGAGATACGCGGCAGCAACGTTGATTGCCTATGTAGGATCATTTGTGCTGTGCTGTGCTGTGCTGCACCCCACAATGCATATGAATACACAACAATAGCAACAACAATGTGAGCAATAATAGTTGTTAGTAATAATCATGTACGTGTATCTATTGCAGCTATCTGCCCATTAGAATTCTTTTTGTGCGTACGTTCAAATAGTCATTACTCATAGATACTCTATAGATACAGTAAAGCGGTCATTTAGTTGTCAGTCGTCGGGTTTTTCATGCGCAGTTCTGCGTATTTGTAGTTTTTTTTCATTTTCCAATGTGCATTGCTCTTGTAGCTATGAATATAAAAAATAAACAAAACAAAAAAAGTAGAGAAGAGAAAATTAAATGTTAGAGGAAAAATAAGAAAGATTGTTTCCAAGTAGACGCGTTTAGTGTTAAAAATGCAGACATACATGCATCTGTTTGTTGCTGTTTTTTTTTTGTTGTAGTTGTCGTGCATCTGACTTGCATTCAGACTCCGGCTAGCAGCAGTGGCTAATAGCAGCTGGCGCCTGAGTGGCATGATTAGCAGCAGGAAAGGCAGGCGCCAAGCCTTAAGCTCAACACACATATGCATTGTGTGGCATTTTTTTTATTTATTTATTTTTTTGTTTTTTAATTATATTGGCAAAGCCGTGTGCGTAAACTTTTGCCTTAATATTTGCCAACTATGCACACTCATACACACAGAGTGAACACTGCTGACGCACAATGTCGAGTTGTGCTGTGCTGTGCCTGCGCGTGTTTATTTCAAGAGCATAACAAGTCGCAGCAGACACAGCAATCGATCGACCGTTAGACAGACAGACAGACGTACAGACAGACATGCGGCAATTGAACGACGCAAACAAACAACAATAGGTCCGTCGTCAAAACATGAAAATATAATTCAAATTGACATGTGTTTAAAAAAATGACGACAAAACGGTTTTTAATGTATTTTTCCTCGATTGCTATTTTTATTTCTATAAATACATATTTTGTTTTTGTTTTTGATTTTTTTTTGTTTCTATTACTCTGACATTCAATGTCTCAACTCATCATAAATATACACATAAATGATAACCCACGCTTGTATTTTATTGAGCTACATTTTTATTATAAAAAAAAAAAACATAAAAACCAAAAAAAAAAAACACATTTTTGTTTAGCTGTGTCATGCAAAAGGCCAACTTAGCGCAATGAAAGAAAAAAAAAACAAAAAAATAAATTAAAACAAAAAAATCAAATACCAGACGTCTGCCAAAATGCAAACGCCAAACGGCAAAAATAAAAGCAAAGCAGCTAAAATATATTTAAAAAAATTAACTGAAATAATAAATTATAATTTATTAGTTGCTTGCGCATTTTATTTGTTTCAGCATAAACAGCAACTTGAGTGGCGTTGAGATACATGCCCATTGTCGATTGTGAAGATACAATACACATGCTAAATACCGCTTGGCTTATGCGAGAAATGCGTTGCGGCACAATGATTTCATTCAGCACAAGATTTTGTTTGTTTTTGTTTTCTTTTTTTATGCGCTCATAAACAGCATATTTTGTATATGTGTTTTTTTTTTATTGCGCTTTTGATTTGCTTCTTTTTGTTAATCATCTTTTCTGCGTCTAAGGCAATATGCGTTCAACTATTAGCAGCAGGCAACAGCGGTTCGAGCTAAAGCCGACGGAAAATAGCAAAATTTAGGGCCAATTAAGAAGTTCATGACTTTTTTTTTCTCGTAAAATATTCAGTACTATGAATCATTGTAAGAAACATGCAAAGAAGTTCCGAGGAAGTACAATCAGGCGTTAGCTGTAAAAGACGAACCTACCTTGCCTTAGCTTGGGACTTAAGCGAGGCTTACATTGCTTAGCTTAAGCCTAGAAATCATGCTGCAACATGCCTTAAGTGGCCTGGTTCCAGAAGCCTAAAATAAATTTTTCTGGCATTTACAAAGTAAGGAACCAGATTTTTTTATTCTTTTATATTCTATAAGCACATAATTTATATACGTACTTTTAACACTTTGAGCCCAATCTACAGCAAGACAGGTTCATTTAGTTAATCCAAATTTTGCAGCTTCTTTCCTTTTCATAGTTTAGCATATATTACTTTGTTATGCGACTGAATAAGTCAATAAGGCGCGAACTTTTTAGTTTCACTAATAAAATTAAAATCGCTGCCAGAAAAAACAAAAGATTTACAAAGCAACAACATTGTCTGCGCCTTAATTTTATTATTCGGCTTTTTGTTGGTGTTTCTCTTTATTTTTTCTTTTTTTTTCACTTTTTATAGCATAGCAATTTTCCTACATTTCATTTCATGTTTGTCTGTGAAAATAAACATAAAAATTTCATGTTTGCTCATTAAAAGCCTAGAGTGGCACTAATCTAAATGAAACGAAACGCAACACATCAGCAAAAACAACAACTATGACAACAACAATATCAGCAAGAAGAAGCCAAAGACTATTTAAAATATTTTGATTATTTGCTTATTTTGTTTGTTTTTTTTTTCTGTTTTGTAGTTTTTTTTTTTTTTTGTTTTTTTTTTGGGGGTGAAATTTTATTGATTTGTTTTTTTTTGTGCTATTTTTACTAAGCATCATGACGTGGGTGGCGCACAAGATGTTATTTAAGTTCGTTGATTGCCTGTTACTAGCGGATTTTTTATTTTGCTTAATTACCCAAGTGATAACACTCTGCGTAGGTCTGCCGAAATGCCTGGAAACGTGTATTGAGTGTGAAAAACGTATAGGCAAGGTTAGCTGATGTCTTTAACGCCGAGGTACAATCCCAGTGCAGTGCTAACAGAACGCTGCCCTCAAGCAAATAGAGGTCAGTGTGTTTGATAAAATAAAAACACCAAGATATCAACAATAACAACAACAACAACTTGCCTATCGCAATGCGGGCACAGCAGCTAATTATGCATTAGCCTATATTAGCCAGGCCATATGTATTATCTGTTGTTTTCATATTGCCGCTAATGAAATGCATAGCATAGCGGCAGATGATAACTGATGATACTCGTACTTCACACATAGCAAGTTGCTTAAATTATACCATTTCCATAAAAAAAAAAACCCACCCAGAAAAAAACACGATAAACGTTTTATTGTTGCAGCACACAATTAGTCTGGTGATAAGTTTAGAACCCTGGCAAGTGACTAAATAAAATTTCAGTGATTTATATGCACAATAACAAAATAAACCAAAATAAAAACGCAAAGGCCAAAGGGTTGGTTTTTTTATGCGGCATAATTCATATCCATATGCATGTATATACCATATATGATATAAGTATAAATATGTAGGCACAGTCATGTTTTTGCCTTAGCGTGCGTTATAAATACATTTTTTTATATATATTTATCTTTATTATTAAAAAAAGGAAATACCGCAAAAAATGTTATTCAGCAAAAGCAAATAAAAAAAAAAAAAGAAAAATCATAAAAAATAGCATAACGCATGCCTTACTGATAAAGCGAACGTGCGCCGACATGCCATGAATGAATGCACATACTCATGCCTTAATACAGATTTATATATATAAATATAAATTTATGTATGTACGTATATATAATTATAATTTTGTTATGCGCATAGTTGAAATTGTTGTAAATTCGTTTTAATCACCATGAGGAGATTGCCAGCCGCCACATGACTTCCGAATGTGATTTTGCTCTTTGAGCTAATCACAATGCCAAGAATTATTTTATTGGGGTTAATGTGCTTCATTGATTATTTTGAAAAACAAATTTAACAATGTGCTGCTAAAGTTATGTTAAAAAAAAAAAAGTAATAATAATAAAAACTAACAACAGTTTTTGACTTAACAGCTCAGTATAGGCTTCGACCTTATCAACAATGCATGCCTGAACATAGCTACTCTAGAAGCTGAAGTTTAAAGAAATGTTAAAAACTGAAATCAGCAATTTCTTTATAATTTTATTTAATCAACTGCTGCTAAGATATCGCATGGTCCTATTATTGTTATTATTATCCAAAATTCCAGTAAATTTAGTTGTACAAAAACAAGGCCAGAAATTTAATCCCATCTATAATCCAAAGTTTCCGCACAATTTTATGCCCAGTAAAACTTTTTTCAATCTCGCTGTCTATCAAAAAATCGAATGATTTCACAATATCAAATTCAATATTAAATTTTTTTTTTTTTGTTGGAAAATAAATTTTATTGATAGCCGCAATCAATAATACATTGTTCCATCCTGCAGCAAGTTTATAAATCTATTTTAAGGACAATATTTTGATAAGCCAAATTTATGCATGCCCTTTTACCCTTACGAAAAAAAGACAAGTTTTTATTTGATTTTTTTTTTTAATCAAATTAATGTTAATTAATTTGCTTATATTTTATTGTTTGTTTCTGTTTAGCATTTCATCAGTAATCTGCTTGATTTCTAAGTCAAGTAATTTAATATTATTATTCAATAATAATATTTTCCATTTCTTGTGTTTATTTTTATATGCTACAGATTTATATTATTTTTAAGGTATTTTTAGTACATTTTTTCATACATAATATATATTTTATATTTATATATATATATATATATGTCATTTATATATATAGCCTAAATAATTTACAGAGTTTTATGTCGCATACATTTTGCATTTTTTTTTTCATTTTTTTAAATTTGTTTTTTAATACAATACATATTAATTATAGTAAAAATATTAAAAAAAAAAATTCTAGAGCATAAATGAAATTCGGTGTAATATTTTTAAAATTAAATACATTTAAAATTAAATACATTACATAATTAATTAATTAATAAACTACTATCACATTTAAATGTATGAATTCATGTGTATGTCAGCTGTGTGGTGTGGTGTGGTATGGTGTGTGTATGTTGGGTGTGTGTGTGGATATACATATGCAAATGTGTCTGTAAGTGAGCAACAAATACCACGAGCAATACGAATTTATTTAACAGCTAATAATATGAAAAAAACCAAAATTCTTAATTTAATTCTATAGCCAAAGTGCAGCAAAAAATTCCACAAAAAGTACAAAAAAGAAAAAAAAATATTTTTTGTTTTCCATGCGTTGGCTAATTATTAAATTAACATTTATACAGGTAAAGTTGCTAATTTTTTTCTGTCATCTATTTGCATTGTTTTTTATTTCATTTTTTACTTTTTACAATGGCGATTTTTTACATATTTTTTAGATTACTTTTTTAAATAAAACAACACAACGGAAAAAACGCTAATTCGCGCTGACTCATTAAGAATGTTAATTTAATATTTAATTTTTATTATTGTGGTTTGTTTGTTTGTTGTTGTTTTTGTTGATTTTCGATTGAATAAATTAATGCGTATTTTGACATTTTCACAGCAGTTTTTATAAAAATTTTTTCTCATAATTTTTGCATATTAATTTTAATATGTATACATATATGCATAAATATTTGTTGTTAATTGCAATAGTTGCCAGTACAAGTACGAGTATATATTTATATATTTTTTATAGTTTTTTGTCTGCCTAGTTAGGATGTTGTTGTTGTGTAGCATATATAGCACAATTCAATTTTCTTTTTATATTTTTTCTTATTTAATTGTTTTCTTGTTAATAAATATTTTGCAGTGTTTTCATGCTTCAGTTAAGTCACAATTGTGTATATGTTTGTTGTTGTTGCTATATTGGAGACACGTTTATATGTGTTTTTATACATATGTACGTATGCATTTATGTAAATACTATTTTTATATACATATATATATATATATATATGAAATATGCATTAATGTTTATATTTGATTTGAATAGTAGCTGCATTTATGCTTATATTGTTTTGCGGTTTTATTATTAATTATATTTCTTTTTTTTCTTATTTTTCTTTTTATAATCTTTGCTGAGTGTATGTTTGGTTTATGCTATGCTATGATTTTTTCGTTTTTTTTTTTCTTTCAATTTTGTTTTTACCTTTATGTAATAATTATGCTTGTTTAGTTTTTAATAGTATATGCGCACTTAGGCCACTAAGCGTTCATGCTTTTTGTTGTGGTTTTTTATAAATGTCTTTTTTTTCTAATTTTGTTACTTTTTAATAGTTTTTTTTATAATTTTTTTTTGTTTTATTTGTTGCTAACTAGTTCTTTGGAAAGTCTATCAAGTCGGTAACTATTTGAGTCACGTTGCGTGTGTTGTTTATTTTTTGTTTTATTATTTATATATTTTGTTTTAATTTGCTGTTAGATAGATGTGTGTTATGTGCATTCGTGTGGTACAGACACTTGCTAATTTGGCATTGTAAGCAACCGGCGTATCTCATTTTGTGTAGCATGAATAACCGCAAAAATGAAAAAATAAAATGGCGACCTGCACCAATTGCGAAAGTTTTTTTTGTTATTTCATTTTAATTTACACAACAGCTGTAAAATTTTAATTGTTATAAGTTTCTTGCATAAGCCAAAGATTTTAACAATATAAACGTTCAATATAAACGCCACATTGTGTGCCTACAACACCAAAGAAACGTGCAGAGTCTTAAGGAAATCAAGTTTCAGCGCAGGCAATTGCATTTATTTGCTTGTATATAAAATATTATAATATGTACATGTGTATATATCGTTTATAATAATTAGGTGCAGTCAGCTAAGCAACGTCACTCTTTAATTAGGTATGTGCCAAATTCCGAGAAATTATCAACCTACATAATGTGTGCGTCAACAATGAATTTCTTTTTTTGTATTTCAGTTTAATCGTTTTAGGAAATGAAACAAGCAACCAAAGCAGGCCAGCAACACCCATAAAAGCCAAAAACACAAAATTAAAAAAAAAATAAAAATAAAATAGTATAAATAAATACAATAAAAACAAAAGATGCCTACTGTGCCATGCTTTAACATACAATTTGGCCAAGACGATTTCCTTGCTGCAATGCCTAATTAAATATTTAACGATTTTTTTACTTTTATTTTTAATTGCTTTTGCGCTAGTTACTAGTTACAATGTTTCTTTTTTTTTTTTGTTTGTTTCGTTTTATTTTTACTTCAGTTTCATAATTTCATATTATTAATTTTGTTAATCAGTGTCTAAAATTTGCCTAATAATTTTTCTTGCTGCTTCTTTATATGCCATACATATATTTTTACTGTGTTTTTTGCTCTATACGCTGCGCATGCATTAATTAGTTGTTTATTAGGTTTTTGGTTGTTGCTTCGTTTTTTTTTGTTCTTTTTAGTTTTTGCTAATTTTATTTTTTAGTAAAGCTGCTTAAATTGGACATTAACATACAATATAATATGTATGTAGCGCATATGGTATAATATATTATATACATATATATATATATAAATATATATTAGTCACATACTCCATCTCTATGCTTAATTATGTTAATTTGTTACTTTGCCAATTCGCTTTGCCACACTAGCTACACACTACTCCTCCTCTTCCTTGCTGCCCTGCTGTTATTTGTTACTTTTATTTATTTTAGTTTTTCTTTTTTTTTTTTGCCAACTCTAAATATTTCAGCTACTTAATTAATGCACGACTCTTTGTTGTTGTTGTTGCCATTATTGTTGTTGCTTGTTTCATTTTGAACATAAATATTAATTAATTTATTAGATTTGCAACTCATGTGTGCGCACGTTTAGGTTTTATTAAAACAAAAAAAAAGAAAACAAATATAAATAAATATATAAAATAATAAACATGTGCCAATGCAAACGTCATAAAAATTCATCATTATCAATTGCGGGCGGGGCGGCAGGGCATATGCGTATGCGAGCACAATAAAATTTAATTTAATTTATTTTATAGAAAACAGAAAATAAAAACAACCGCAACAATAAACAAATAAAATTAAACAGAAATAAAATAAGTTTGGGAACGTTAACGTTTTAATTAATTAAAAATATGCGTAGTATATGGGTTCGGCCATGACATGACGCAGGGGCGTAGGCGTTGGCGATTTTGCGCTGGTCTGGTGAAATTTACGCAAATACATTTTATATTTCTTTTTTATAATGTAAAATCAAATTCTTAACTTATGTCTCAGACATTAGCAATGGAAAATTTAGATCTGAAATGGTATGCAGTTTAAATTTAAAAACTTACACATATGGAATTTTTGGAAAGTTGAAATCTATTGTCAACAAATTATGTTTGAAAATATGTATAGAACTTTTTAAGTTATAATTCGAATGTATATTTTTTTATTTTCAAAGCATACAAAGCAAAAGGTCGAAATTAACTTGCGAATATGTGAGAACATATAGAATTTTATGATTTGTAATTAATTTTTATGATTTTTAGTTATTTTAAAAAATATATATTTTTTTAAATAAATTTGCTAATTATTTAGGTTTTTGAAAAAAGGCTTTTAATTTCAAAGAAGCCAAGTGACAACTTTACTCGCACACAATAACAACACAATTACTGTCAAAAAAAAAAACCAAAAAAGATAAGAAAAATAAAAAACTATTACACTATTTAAATTAAATGGCGTCAACGAACTTCCTGCGCAAACCGCAATAACATGTCAGCCCGCTCCTACGTCGCCTCACGGAGCGTCGCAGCTGCCTACGCGCCTGTCTCAATTAAATTTACCACAAAGTATAACAGACAGCCGCTTCCTCTGTTTGCGCATATTGTATATTCAAACATACATACAAACGTACATACATATGTACTACATGCTCGCATAAATTTTTTATATTTCTACACATGATAATTTTTAAGTGGCTATGACCCAAAAAAAAAAATAAAAAAAAGTAACTAACAACAAATAAAAAACGCAACAAAATTATAATGTTTAAGAGTCACACTAAAAATATTTCTTTGAAAAAAAAAACTAAATAGAAAAACAAAAAAAAAAAAAAAACAAAACAAAACAAAACCTACAAAAAAGAAATAATAATTAAAGACAAGCCGCAAAAGAAAAAACTCGTTTCTGACGCTGTTCGCTTTGACGCTTTGTGTGCTTTGAATTTGTTGCGCGCTGGCCCCCACCAGACGGCCTAAACCCCATTGCCAACAATGCGCGGCAGTCCAGCTGACGCTTTGTCTGCCGCACTCGACGCGCACACTCACACGCACACACTCATAGACATACTCGATTGCTCGCTTGCTCACTCCGCGCTGCAATAAAAATAAACAACATATTTGCGCGTTGTTGTTGTTGTTGTGGTTTTTGCCGCACAACTCTGCAAAGACTTGCTGCGGTACGCGTTGAAGAGTTGTTTTTGTTTTTGTGGTGTTTGTTGTTGCCAACTGTGAATTGTTGTACAATTTCCGCGCATACATTACAAAAGTGTTTTAATTTTTATGTTTATTACATGAGTGTTGCTGCGTGTTAATTTTTTTGTATCTCTTTTATGTTTTTTTTTTCTTGTTTTTTTTGTTTACTTTTCTTCGCTTTGTTGCTGCTACATTTTCGTTTTCTATGCGTCGCGCCGCATGCCGTCCGTTAAAAGCTTTGCAACATTTATTTAATTTTTATTTAATTTGTATACAAAAATAAATGCGATTCATTGAATATTTTTGTTGCTGACTGACTGAATGGCTGTCTGTCTGACTGTCGATTTTTTGTGTGTTGTTGTTAACACGATTTTTTATTTATTTTTTTTTTTTCTTATTTAATTTAATTTTTTTTTTTGGATTGTTTTTTAAACGCGTTTTGCATGCAATTCTTTTTAATGCTGCGCTCTCTAAGCTTGCGTGTTTGCTTTTGCCGACTATTTTTAAATAATATTTTTTTTTAACAATAATTATTAATGTTTTCAAATATTTTTCTTCTGTTTTCTTAATTTTTGCGTTTATATATATACTTATATATATATTTTTTTTATTTCTTTGAATTCTTTTATTTTTCTTAAATTCTTTCTTTACGACTTGTTGGCCTTTGCTTTTTATATTCTTTTTTTTTTTTTTTTTTGATTTTTTTGTTGAAATTGCTTTGGCATTTCTTGGCTTCATGAAATTCCTTTAAAATAATTTGCCTAATAAAAGAATTTATTGATTTTAAATAAGTGCTTTTGTTGCTGTTATTTTTTATGTTTTTGTAGCCTTAAGCGGAATTATGCGTAAAGTTGAATAAACTTTTTACAGATAATTTAGCTGCTTAAATAATTTTGTTAAGTGTCAATAAAATGAAAAACTCAAAAATTCAACAGCACAAATTTCTGCAATTACCAAGCAGGTACACATAAAAATATATATGAAGTCTGCTGCGCATAATGTGGGTCAAGCACTTGCACTAATCTGGGATACTCTATGCGCATGCGTAGCTAAAGCCAAGTGATGCCAGCTAAGCATTGTCCACATGTATGTCAAGTGCAGATCACATAAAATGTGCTGCACAATTCTACAGAAAAATGCAAGCTAAAGACAAATAAAATATAGTTCTCAGTAAAATGCCAACACTGCCAGCCGATAATGCCTTACTGGGCATTCCGAAGAAAAAGACTCATGCTCAATAGACTGACAGACAGCCGGGCAGGCAGGCAATCAGACAGGCAGGTCAGCTGACACTTGTCCATTGTGTAGCGTGAATCGATTGCGTGTGACGACGCACAAATCGTTCGAAAGTCTGTTATGGGCTACTCGATCAAGGCACAACAATTCACACACAAAAACAATACAATTAACAAAAAAACAAAAAAAATAATAATAAATAAAAAAGTAATCAAACGATTTATCATACGAAATATCATAATGACTTGTTTTTGCTTTTAGAAATGCAGAAGCAGAAGTCGAACATTGGACCTCGTACGTCGGCTATTTTCATTGTTGCTGCCGCAAAAAGCAATTGGCAGCAAAGGTTTTTGCTTACTTTGCACACATATTTTTTTAAAATTTTTTTAATCTTTTGTTTTATTTAAATTTTTTTTTTTTTTTTTTTTCAATAAATAAAAAATAATAATTTTTCCTGCAATGAAATCATCATTTGCGTAAATATCAATTTTTATTAGTTTAGCTGCTGACTCGACTTGTCTGGCTGAGTGCCTTCGCATACTTTAATCATTTGTTTAAATAAGCGATTATTGATTTTAATTATTTTTAACTAAAGAATAACATTTAATAGGAAAACACTGTTTTGGCCTGAATCATGCTATCAAGTGCAAGTGCTGCAGGGGGTAGTGGCGGCGGGCTATGCACGAGCACTTCAAGTGTTCACTGCTGCTGCTGCACAGGAAGTTGTGGCCATGTTCGGCAATCTTTAAATATTAACAATATGAAATTTCAATGGAAAAATGGAAAAAACGCATGTTGGCACAAGTGCTGTGTGATAAAACCTTTGACGCATCTGTTAGAGTTGTTAGCGGCTTTTGTACGGATGCTATTTATATAGCAAACACATGAGTATGCATTGCTTAAGGGCGCGCGGGTTGTGTTTATTTTTTTAAAATTTTTTTATACATTTCGTCTTATTTTTATTTTTTTTGTATTCTTCGTTTCATTTGTTGCAAGTTTATTTATTTTTAAAATAAACAACATTTTTTTTTAAACAAATAAACTAACATATGGATAGGGTCAATGCTGTTAAACTACAGTGAAGGCTGACAATAAATGAGCAATTAAAATAATTAAAAAAATTATTATATACAATACAAACTTTATTGGCTGTTTGAGATTCTTATCTTATGTGGCGTCTTAGGTATAACTCTCTAGAAACCTACCTAATGTCCCGTACCCGTGTACATTTTAAAAAGCCCACATCAAAAAATTGGCATACTGCTAAACTGCATATGAACGACCCAAGCTGGAACTGTTTGATATTAGAATATAGATATAAGACATCCTTTCGCTGTCAAACCAGAATTTTTTATATAAATGTTGTTAAGAATCGCTGCTACTCATTTGCAATTTCTAATGACGTCATTTACAGTTTGCATTAACCAGAAAAAAGACCTTAGATATAAGTTTAGCCCGCTTGGCTAGTCTCGACAGCGGCGTTGATTGTGAATTTAAATGCAATTAAAACTAAATAAAATAAACCGCAAGCAATTAAACGCAAATTGAATTTGTATAATTTAACTGAAACTTTTTAAAATGATGTAACATTTTTTAAAATTGAATTTTATGAAAATAATTAAATGTAAAAAAGTTTTCGTATAAATTTAAAATTTAATGCAAAGCACGTGGCCTGCGGAACTTCTGCTAAGCTCAAATTTAATGAAATCCTCAACGGAATTATGATCAAATGTTCTCTATCTTCATTTTATTTAATTTTTTTTATTTTGGGTAAAATTTGAAAATTGGAAACGTAATTTATTTATTTTTATATGGATGCTTTGTACGCAAACTTTTAAACATAAAAACCGTAATTTATTTATTTCGAAAATTTATTTAAATGCTACACACAAAAAAAAAAAAAAAACAGAAAGCGTTATTTATTATTATTATTAGCTTGTATTTTTTCGAATTTTTAATGCCATAATTCATTTAAGTTAAAGTTTTTTTTTGTTCACTTCTATTATTTTATTTAAATGAAACCGAAACTTGGTTTATTGTTATTATTTTTTTGTTTGCCAAATATGGCGATCGCCAAGCCAAAGGTTATGGCAACGTCATAAACATTTATTATTAAATTTTAATTACGGCTAAGGTTTCGGTTTCAGTTTTGTTTTCAAACAAAACACCGCCAAGAATATTTAAGGTCAGGGTCGCTGCAAGCATATGAAAGAATTACTTTATCCACTGAAAAAAGAAATAAAACCGAATCTGTAGTTTCAATAAACAATTCTTACACATACCAAATTTCGCTAACGAAACTAAACGATCTGTAGACTGGAGACTTTTACTTCACAATGATCTATAGTTTCTCATACTTTATCTATTGCAAACATTTAATTGCCACACAAAACTAGAAAGACCAGAAATGTTCAATTCAAAGCAGACGAACTCTAATTTAGGCAACCAAATCGTTTAATAAACTTAGATTAAAAAAATACAGGAAACAGAATTAATATCACAATGGAAAAAATAAGTTTTTATTTTATTAATTTAAAATATAATAAATAATATAAAATTCTACAAATTTGTCAAACCACTGACTGTTAAAAGCCAGCAAAGTTCTTGAGTTCCCAAACATGCGTTCAATTCCATTGTGGCATACTTCCGTGACAAGCAACAGCGGCGCCAAAGTTTGATAAACAGTCATGGCAAACAGTTTAAGGTCATACAAACGACCAAGCACAGTGTGCAGTTAACATTCTGAAAATTAAGTTCTGGTTTTTTTAAGACCCAATTACAGCGAAAATATTTTGAAAATGATTAAAATTAAATTAGCATGTGTAATATGTATAATATGCCTGCCGAAGCATATCGCGGAAACAAAGTCGGCCCTAATCAGGCATTGAAAGCTATGCCAGCCAATTTCTTAAGTGTAAGTCAATAAATTTTTGCAATCAATAATGGCTACAACTGGCGGCTAGAAGAAAGGTAAACTATATCATAAAAGACTGGAATAAACAAACGCCACATTTTTCCTTTTCTAGCCAAAGTCTAAACTTCAGAGATTCAGTATTTTATTTAAACTGTTTTTTGTTTATGTCTAAACCGCTTTAAAATTCGAAGAAAGAAACAAATTCTCATATCACAAATTGCTTAAAATAATTCAGTCCAAATAGAAAAAAAAAGCGCAAAGATTATAAAATATTTAAAGAGTTTAACTTAAACAGAAATTCGAGCGTTGGCATTTATTAATTTTTAACAAAAAATAAGTTTTCTGAAATTCTTGATTTATTTCCTCTAATAATGATAAGTCCCTGTAAGTTCCACGGAATGGCATTGAAATCGCACAGCGATATCTTTTGTGTATGTGTGGCCATGAATAGAAGGGACCTCCCGTTTCATGTCGTCTGCGTACGAGTGTGTATAACCTTTAGAATGCTATAAATCTTTTTTAAATTGACAAGCAGCTTAAGTTGACACCCTTGACATTTTCCAAGCAACATAATAAAGCCGGCTGCAAACGCACGTAAAATAGCTGCACATTAAAGTGCGTCACACTCTGCATAAGCATGGCAAGCAGCTCTTGAGCCGGTTGAGCAAGCAAGGAATGTGCATAAAGTACACTGCAGCGCAAATCAAGAGCAGCCTACCTGCAATACAGTGTAGCAATGACAACTACCTGTAAAAGAATTTTGCAAAAATCCAGCAAGCCATAGCCCTGCCAATTATGTGCAGATTTTGCAAGGCTTTACCTTAGTTTAATAGAATGAAAGTTGTCTACGCTAAAAAAGAAACGCAGGATAAACAGTCAGGCAGCGACAACGCCCAAGGCGCACTTAGCAGTGGGCTGCAGCTGTGACTGTTAATGAGCTGTTAGACTCTCACTGCGCTGTTTGGGACATTTGCGCAAATGTTTTAATTAAAAATACAAAAACCGCTGTCCTTGCATTAATTATGCAGCTAATGCTTGACAATCTTTTTTCTTTTTTTTGTTATAAGCCTATCTGCCAGCAACCACCCACAGGCCCAGCGCATGCGTCATATTATCACTGCTTAAGGCAATTTCAATGCAAAAAAAGAAAAACTTTCTGCGCCACAGTAATAAATTTGCACATTAAAACACGCAGCAGTGTGCGGCATTACGCCGCCGCCGCCGCCACCACATCAAGAGCACACAGACAGACAGGCAATCAGCTACTTGGCACAAATAATGTCACAACGGTCTTCAATCAATGACAGCAATCAATCAAACTGGCAGGCAAGCAGCAGGAGGCAGGCAGCAAGGGAGAAAGATAAACAGAGGCAGCCTGACAGGCGTTTGGCAAATATGTGTAAAAAACGAAATCAAAGCACTTTGCGGTTAATGCGTCTGTCTGTCTGTCGGTCTGTCTTTACGTTTCTCAACGTATGCGTCAGCTGCTATGGTTTTTAATTAATTTTTTTTTTTTTTTTAAATTAAATAAATATTCAAAAATTACTTTCGGCCAAGAGACAAATATATGTATATAATCCACAAATGTGTTAAGCTGCTTGAGAAAAAAAAACTGCTGCGTTTTGCCGTCGGCAAAATGAATTTCTTTCTGTAGTCGTTCTAACTGTTTGGCAATTGTTTTTGTTGTGGTTATTATTGTTGTTGCTAGCACATATACATATACACACCTACACACATGGCAGGGACGAAGGACATTTGGCGCACACTACACTTCAACTGTATTTGTTTTACTGTAGTTTCAATTGTGAGTCGTGGCTAAGTTTTGCTGTCATTTGTTTAATTTTTGTTTAATGGTTTTTTTTTTGTTTGCTTTTGTTTTTGTTAAATATAAAACACATAATATTTTTTTTGGTTTTTTTCAAAATATTTTTTGCATAATTTTGAATAATTTATTCAATGTTGTATTTTTTTTTTTGTTTTTGCTCTTCTTCATATTTCATTTTCTTCTTCTTCATATAGCATGTATGTGCCCGCTGCAGCACATTCCTGCATTTATTTATTTTTTTTTTAATAGCTTTTCGTCTTGCATACCTTTTGCATAATTATTCATTAATTATTTTGATAGTTTTTAGGTTTTTTTTGTTTTTGCTTTTAAATATATAAATTAAAGACTAAATTATGTTATAACAAATATCACTACAATAGTTTGCATTTTTTGTTGTTGTTGTTGTTTTAAATATATACTACATTTAATTATTTTTTTGCATAATTAATTTTTTTTTTTTCATATAATTTCTGCTGCTTTTGCTGTGGTTTTTCATTTCATTTACTTTTGCAATTTTTATATTTAAAAATTAATTTAAATGAATTTTCAAATTAATTATTAAATCTTTTTTTGTTTTGTCTTAATTATTTTTTTTTTTATTACAATATTTCGTCTACTTTTGTTTGCTTTTGCAATATGCTTAATGCAGCTGATGATGAGAGAGAAGCAGCAGAAAATGCGCAAAATTACCGATTACTAGGTAAAACGGTTTTTGCTATTGTTGTTGTTGTTCTGCCTTGTTCTTGTTGTTGTTATTGTATTTGCTGTAGTATTTATTGTTGTTGATGTTGCCGTCGCCTTTGTCGTAGCGGATCACACATTATAACAGGAGATTTGCTGCAGATGCTGGAATGTTGGCGTCGCTGCCACCGCCGCTGCCGCCGCAGTTGCTGCCGTAAACTGTGGAAATGTTTGTCCCAAGTTACCCGCAGCCGTCGAGAGTTGCGTGGCCGCCAAATACGGATGCATGCGCTGAGAACGCAAATACTGACGATATTTGCCGCTTAGCTTGTCTGTGGCTGCTGCTGCTGCAACGGCGCTGTGGCTAATTGTGCTGCCATTGTTGTTGTTGTTGTTGTTATTATGATGGTTGACATTATTATTATTGTTGTTGTTATGATGATGATTACCATGCTGCTGCTGCTGTTGTTGTTGTTGTTGGTGATTGCCACCAGCATTGCCTGCTGCTGCAGCAGCAGCACCGCCATAATGCGCCGCCGCCGCCAAATGGGCTGCCGCAGCCGCTGCACGGATGGGCGTTGTGGCATCAGGCCCGGCCTGATAATTACTAGGAACTGTGGCCATCGGGCTGCGATCGATGAGCATGGCAGCGGCTGCAGCAGCGGCAGCCATCGAATTTGTCGTTGTAGTGGCTGCGGTGCCGACGCCGACGCTTGATGCGCTTACCGTCGGATCCCAGAGTGAGCCAACGCCGACGGGTAAACAATGTTGCTGCTGCTGTTGTTGCTGCTGCTGCTGTTGCTGTGACTGTTGGTTATGTTTGGCTGCAATTGTGGCAGCACTGTGACTGTTGTTGTTGTTATTATTATTATTGTTGCCATAAATGCCGCCGCCAGAGATCATGGCATCACGTTTGCCAGTCTGTGTATGTGTTTTGCTGTTGTTATTATTGTTGTTGCTACTGTTGTTGTTGTTGTTGTTATTGAGACTGCTGGCATTAGTGCCATAGAGTGTCTGTGGCGTAGCGACAAGCATTTGGGCAGGTGTCATGGCATTACGTGCCGCTATGGCCGCAGCCGCCGCTAACTGATCCCATTGCGATTGGGATGCCGCAGCAGCGGCAGCAGCGGCCGCAGCAGCAGCAGCAGCGGCTGTTGTGGCAGAGGCGGAGGTGTTGCTGTTTGTTTGACTTTGGCTTAGACGACTTTGGTTGCTGCGTTGCTGTTGGCTGTGGTGTTGTTGTTGTTGTTGTTGTTGCTGCTGCTGTTGCTGCTGTTGTTGTTGATGCACAGCGCGGCGTACAACGCTCGCATGCTCCAGACTAGTTGACTGCTGTTGTTGTTGTTGTTGCTGCTGCTGCTGCTGCACTGGGTAATGCGCCTGTTGCGACATTTGTGACATTTGTTGCTGCTGCTGCGCAGTCGTTGCTGACCTGAGTTGTTGTTGTTGCTGTTGTTGCTGCTGCTGCTGCTGTAGCTGATATTGTGCTACTTGCTGCTGTTGCTGCTGCTGTTGTTGTTGTTGTTGCTGCTGTCGTGCTGTCTGTGTTTGGTGTTGCTGTATGACCTGACTCTGTCGCGTACCACGACGCACATTACTCGCCGCCGCTGTGGACACTGCCATCGACATGGATGAGGCCACCGCCGCCGATGAGCTGACCGCGGAATTGGCAACACTGCGCGCAGTCGCATGCATATTGTTCACAAATGGACTGCGTCGCTGTGACTCCATTTTGCGAAAGTAGCAGGGATGTATCATTAGCAATGGCTCAACACGTTGTCCAGCAGGTGGCTTTGGCTGATTGGGCAGCTCGTATTCGACGCTGCAATCGACATGCAATGGAATGCTATAGTCCTTCTGCGGCGGCTGAGCGGCCGCTGCAGAGGAAACGGCAGCCGCAGCTGCAGTTGCTGCGGCGGCAGCAGCAGCCGTTGCCGCTGCTGAGACTGAGACGACGGAGGCGCGATTCGATTGACTGACTGCAGCAGCTGCGGCGACAGCAGCGGCAGCGACCGAATTACTGTTGTTGTTGGCTGCTGCTGCTGCCGCCGCCGCTGCATGGGCAGCCGAACTGGCGCTGTGTGTGTGACTGTGGCTGTGACTGTGGCTATGACTGTGATTGACTGTGGCGGAGTGACGTGTGACGGTGGACTGTTGTTGTTGTTGTTGCTGCTGCTGCTGTTGTTGCTGTTGCTGCTGCTGCTGATGATGGCGCTGTTGCTGTTGTTGCAGCAACTGCTGTTGATGTGCGGCGGCAGCAGCATGCTGCTGGTATATGTGCTGCTGTTGTTGTTGCTGCTGTTGTTGATGGTGATGTTGTTGCTGTTGCAATTGTTGTTGTTGCTGCTGCTGCTGTTGCAATGCGGCTATTGCTGCCGCTGACATGCCGTGCGATAGCGTTGACATATCATAATTCGCATAGCAAGCGGCCATAGTCATATTGTTGTTGTTTTGGCGTATTTTATAACGTTGTTGTTGTTGTTGTTATATTTTATAACGGCGGGTGTTTAAAACGAGGGGGGTGGAGATGGTGGTGTTGGTTTTTGGGTGTTGGCCACAATTTTTGCAAAATTGCTTTGGAACACAAATTGTTGTCGTTTTAATTTAGTTGTTGTTGTATTTTGCTTTTGTTTCATAGCATTTTTAAAGCATTTCTTGTTGTTTTTGTTTATATTTTTTTTTTGTTGTATATTTCTTGCAACACTATAGTTAACACTGTTTTCTTCGGTTTTTGTTTTACTTTTTATTTAAATAAATTTTTTTTTTTTTTGGTAAATTTACAACAAATTAATTTTTTTTTTGCTTTTGCACTTGGCTGCACTTTTTACAAAAAAAACATATTTGATTGGCACTGGTAATCCAAAATGTTGTTGTTGCTGTGTTGCCGTGATATATAATCCAGTTGGCGTTGTATGCTTGTTGTTGTTATAATATTATTATAAATATTATTGTAGCAGGAACCTTAATCCATATGTATGTTGGTTTTTCTTTAAATAATTTATGCAGGTAGTAGCGGATTTTTCTTTATACTTTTCATTTAAATATTTTATTAGTTTCTACTTATTTATTTTTAACGAACCCGTATTTATCGCGTTTAACTGCTATTATAATTTAATTTCTCTTTTAGTTTTTTTCTTCTATTAAGTTATTAATCAGTCTTTATTTATGCAAAAAAAAAATTACTTCTTTAACTGCAGATTTATTTTTATTTTTTTTTTTACAAAAAAAATTAACTCAGTCTTTTTTCGACGATTTGCAATTTACAGTTTATTTTTTTTCTGCTTGTGTTTCAAGGGCTGTGTTATTCATTTTTACAGTTACAATCGTTAAGTCTGTTGTTTTTTTGCTTGTTCTTACACGCGCACGTTTTCGTTTCTAGCACTGCGTCGTATATGTCCGTTACCGTCGACCAGCCCAAGTTTAATGATTAAGCAAATGGCACAAGGCGATGTAGCAGCTATGCGCTGACAAAAATGCTTTGCAGCAAGAGAGCGCTGAAAACCACTCTCTCTGCTCAACACTGTGACAATATGTACGTGTATTAGTGGGCACACGTATATATGTTATAAACAGCTGTTCGTCGTGCTTGTTGTGTTTTTTGTTGTTTATTTATTTTATTATTATTTGCAACTTTTAAATAAACTGCAATGATAAATGCATTTGTTTGTTGACGGTTTGATCTAAACACTTTATGCACAGTTCACAGTAGATTATTTTATAAACGTAAACTTTTTGGCAAATATATGTTTCACAAGCTTCTTTAAACTTTTTCATTTAATTTGGTTTATTCACACTTCAAAAATCTGTGAGCGTAAGGTTTTAACCTCGCTCGCTTCGCTTCTAAGTTTTAAAATAATTTTATTTTCATAACGTACGCAACGCACGTTTTTGTTAGCTTTTACTATACACTGCGTACACTTTGCCTTTGGCTTTTTTTGCGCTTCAGATGCGTCCACACCAACTAAGCTCTCTGTAGCGACTGTCTGCGTGCTTGTACAAACTTGTTTAAACTTGCCGAATCGACTGCGGCACGTTGTGCTGCCGCGTAGCTGTGTACCGCAAAACAGCTGTTCTGCACAGGCGCGCTCTCTCGGCTGTATTCAGCGCATTCACATGCCATATCATGGATATTAGCCGCCGTCGTGCTCTCATGCTACACAGTCAACACATTCACACACACTTTACTGGTTGTTTTGTATTTTTCATGTGCGATGTCTGCTTGGCACCCTGGGTTTTTGCATTTTCAACAACAAATTCAGCTAAATTACGGCGGCCATCTTTACATTTAATACAACAAAAACTATACAACTTTGTTGTAGTTAGGTCACGCACACAAACGCGTATCAAACACAAAAAAAAATTATTTTGTAATCTTTTTTATGCATTTGTGTGCAGCAGCATGTGCGCTGCGCTGAGAGAACATTGCAGCGCTGTTTCTCTTGCTGCTGCTAAGGCATTTTATTGTTTTTGTTCTACTTGGGCTTGTGTTCTTCTTTTCTAAAGAAATTTATTTAAGGTTCGCTTTAAATTTATGCCAAAGGACATCAAGTGTAGTGATACGCGCATAAGTCAGCTTGTGTATATGCCTGACTGCGTCTGTATATAGCAAATTGCGTTGTTTAGTGTGCTGCTATGCTTCTTGGCGCATGTTAGATTAGCATCTCTCAGCTGGCATGTTGGGTAGGGCAGCATAAGTATGCAGACTGACAAACAGACGGACATCAACAGCATGCCGGCTTATATCAACATAATTTTTCTTTAAAAAATATGCTTAAAGGCTGTGCACGTAAATGTGCAGATTAGGTCTTTCCTGTATAGATTTTTTTCTCGCTTTTTCGCTTTTAGGACTTTGTTGTTAAGTGGCCGCCATGACATGCTTGTGTTATTAGCATAAGACAAAAAGGCATTGTGAGCAGAATGGCAAATAAGGCAGACCGACCTATTGCAGTCAGGTTACTAAAATTTTTGTTTTATTTTTTTCATTTTTTTTCAACGGTTTTTTTTTTTTAGCTGAACATTTATTTCATTTTACATCGTATTTTTTTTTATTTATTTTATCCACACAACTTTCATGCAAATCGTGTGTTGCGTTTACTTTTAAACACTTGCCTACTAGAGCATAAGAAATTACATTACAAACCGATATGCATACGACTCAATAACTAAAGAAGCCATAGCAGAAACGTTACACCGACAAACATAAAGTGGATAAAAAAACCGAAGCTAAAATACAAAAACAAATACAACAGAAAACAGCTGTTTCGTGTTTCAATTTGAACGTCATGAAAATCAACTAGCAACGAAAAAAAAAGTAATCGCTGCACGGCAACAACAAAAGCAGCAGCGACAAATTACAAGGTGCGGCAAAAAAAAAATTCCAAGCGAAAAAAAAAACCATGAAACTAATGCCGAACCATACGGAAATTGCGCTATGAGCCCATTTTATGTATATAAGCAACAATAACAAAGCTTATAAAATGATCTTTTTTCATGCAAAAAGCAGTAAAGAAACAAGTAACAACAACAAAACAACAAAAAATTCAACTTAAATGCTGCAGACGAATTTCTGCACTAAAAACTAAACAATTTAAGCTAACGGTCCCCCGCACTGTGCGCGTAAATAAAACAACATACACACGTACTACACTGCTCCTCAACACATCAACTACATACACACATGTATGCATGCTTGCATACAATACTTGACACACACAAAGAACATACAATGTAATAAATATATATATAAGGTAAGGTCGTTGCCATAACGACTCGCCGCCGTCAGCAGCGTGCCGTAGTAGCAGTAGACGTTGCAGATTTTGCGAATATCTCTCACACTCGCTCCCACACTCAATCAGTCGCATGCACACATACAACTATTCACGCACTCGCTCCCAATTGTTTGTTGCCACCGCGCTCTTTTTTGTGCGCTGTCGGCATGTTTGCATGCTGCTCTGCATTAAGCAGTCGCGCTCTTTGTTTTTGTTGTATTTGTTTGCTTTGGTTTGGTTTTTTGATAAGAAATCAGCTGTTATTAGATTCACACGCCGACACATGTTAGAAAAAGTAACTCTCTTTAGCCACAAGAGAGCCAATTTTACAACAACCACATTGAGCTCTCTCACCTGCACCGGGGGGTCCGTCTCTAAAGAAGAAATTTTGTATGGAAATCGACTCTAACAACAAAAAAAAAACATACGAATAATAAATAAAATACGAATGTGGAGCACTTAATGCTCTCGCTTTTGCTTTTTCTTTTGTAGTTGTTGCTTTTTTTATTTATGCTGCACTTACTCATGCTGAATTAGCTTCTTTTTAGGGAAATGACTTTTTAATGCTTTGCAGTCATGCTTATAATACCCTACACATAAGCACGAGTTGTGCGACTGACATTTGTGTTGCATATTTGACAATTAATTTAAAGTGTGGCTATTGCAAAATTCAACTGAATTTGTTTTCTCACTCTATAATAGAAGTTGCGCTAAATAGTTGTGTGCTTAGTTGGCAAGATAAAGTGAGAATTTCCGACGGTACGACACGACACGCACAAGAAGGCATTAAACCTATACGCAGCATAATTGTCGAGGCCAAGGCAAATAAATCGCACTTCGTTTGCTCAAACAACAACAACGTGGGGCATGTGATTATGTGAAATGCTTTGCTGCTGCGCAAAGTCTACAGTTGTCAAAGTAAATAATCGCTGCACTGTTTTCTTATACAATCTTCTAGGAAGACAAAATATTTATTTACACGCGATTTTACGCATGTTGTTGGTAAATGATGGTAAATAAGAAGTTTCCTCCATTATTTGCTGCATGCTTTTTTTGATTTTTATTTACTAAAATGAGAAAAGGTAATAAAGGTTCTGTCTGACGATTAAGCAGAGATAAGAGAAAATATTTCATATTGACAGTAGATCTTACACAATGTCACTGAAAGCCGTTGCAGTAGATGCTAATCAGCATCTTTCCGTTCAGTTGTTTTTTTTTTTTGTGTTGTTTGTTGTAATCTTCGCTGCAAAGAACCTTGTCGGTAGATCTAACTTTATTTTTCCCGCATCGTTGATTGATTGCATTAATATCAACTTGCTTTTAAAATTGCAATTAAATCCGCAATATTTAGTAGAATTTTTAAGGTTTCACACCAAATGAATTAACGATGTTTGAAATTGTTTGCAGGAAAGATTTCATAATTTATATAATCAAACGTTATTGGGTATTTCTCTATGAAGAAAAGGTTTTAATAATTTCATTCGCAGTTTTATACTTCAAAAATATAATTTTTGTGCTAATCAAGAATTGCGAAGGAACCTTTTTCTGCTTAACTTCTATGTACCTCACTCCACCTTTTTACATTTAAGCTATCTCAGTAAATCACTTAACCCTCTTCGCCCTCGCAATGCAACCCTCGACACCTCGATTAAAGCAACGCCTCAATTATGTATTTAAATGTCAGATTCTTTTAACTCTTGGTCAAAATACTATGTCTTGGTTATACTATGGTTGGTCACCGAGTTCCCTAAGTCATTTCGCAATCAATTCGTTAGATTACGTAGAGTAATTCCTGTGTGCTTTATATGATCACATAGGTTTTTTCTGTCAACATTTATTTCAGTGGATCTAGATATATTCGGTTAATCCTTTGGCCCATGTGTACTGTTTGCGGTTTTTATCGTTTGAGCACCTTTAAAACATTTATATCTTTATGTTTATATAGAAAACCTCTGCTTCTGATAACTCAGTTTTATTAAGAAATTATAGATGAGCACAGTTTCAAGAGTAACTGTCTAGAGTTCGTTTGTACCAAGAAGAATCTTAAACTTATTAGCATTTAATATGTTGTTGAATAATTTAATATACTAGAAGCGCAATCTGAAATAACTTAAAAAAAAAAAGAAACCAAAACGGATTTACACCAAAGTGTCTGCTGTACATTGTGTTGGGAAAATGGAGTGCACATGGATGGGATATACAGATGCTGGGATTAGCTGGCAATCAGCTTAGCGTGCACATAACTGCACTCACTCGTAATGCCATCAGAGCCAGCGCAGACAGAACTCACAACTTGTTTTCATTTGCCATGAAGCAGATTTAGTGCTACAATGGGTAGCATAGAATAGAAATAAAATTAAATTCAAAAAAATAAGAAATAAAATAAAATAAAGAGAACCAAAAAAAAAAAAAAAAGAAGAAAAGGAAGGAAATAAAGGAGGAGCACATTTATAAATGATTCGGTTTGGTTTCAATTGCATGAAATCAACAAAAATCGGCGACTAACAAATGGGCGGCGGGACGCATGAGGCAGGCAATAAAATAAAAGTATCTGCAGAAAATAATAGATAGAAAATGGCATGAAAACGTGCGAATAAATTTTAATTAAATACCAAAAACACGAAACCAAACAATGAACAAACGAACGGGCAAAGACAGGCGCAGGCGAGCGCAGGCAGGCGCTTGCCGGCAGCTGGGTGGCACTTTCGGCGGCAGCAGTGAGGGGCAAGCTGAGGGACGTGACAGCAACGGCAAGCGCAAACTAACAAATTTAAAGCCTTTTTCTTTTGTCAGATTTTCAAGTTTTTCTTTGCAAAGTGAGTGCGAAGCTGGAAGGCAAACAGAATGGCAGGCAGGCAGGCAGAGGGCAGGCGAGGCAGGCAAAGTCCGACGATTGTTGCCACGGCGAAGGACAGTGTAAGGGATTAAAATTGTGCGGCTTCGCACAGCACACACACACACATACACACACTCTAAGTCTGCCTGTCTCACTCTCGCTTAGCTGCTGTCGCCGCTGGTGCCTGACTGCCTGCCTGGTTCGTGTGCCGGAGCGTACTTTATAAAACTCGACTGCACAATCCTATTGGGAACATGATTAATGACTGCGAATTCATTTCCGCCAGAGTAGATATTTTTTTTCTTTCTTGCTGCTCTCTTATTTTATTTTATTTTCAACAGTTACTTTTTTTTCGTCTTTTAGCATTTTTTATTTTTTTGTCTAATATGCTCATTCCGCAGCAGCATGCCAGATTTTTGTTGCTGCTGCTGCTGTTGTTGTTGTTATTGTTTTTTTGCGCAAAAAAGAAAAAAACAAAAACAAGAAAAACAAAATAAGCAAGTATTGCGCTCTTGTGGCCATTAGCAACGACAGCGACTATCTGCAGTGAATGTATCTTCTTGTACGTTTGGTGCGGCATTACGGTTACGGCAGCGTGTACGGGTATTTCCTGGAAACATACACGGACGCACGCACACACACACACAGGCAGCTAAGCTGCCTGCTGCTGCTGCTAGCTAATGTGCATAATATATATGGCACATCGTTGCCTGTTCTTTGTGATTAGCGCAGCAGGTATAGGGAGCGTCAGCGATAAAGTATCTATAAGCTTAAAATTACAGTAAATCAGCAAATCAGGTCATTAGATACATTAATCTCGACAGCAGACAATTTATGTTAAATTATAGCGTGACATGAAGCGTAAAACGAGCGAATGGTGTGGCAGCCATGTCTCCTCTGCCGGCGTCACTGGCATCAGCAGCATTGGCAGCCAGCTTGGCTAAGTGCAAAACCCTTATACAAGCGTCAATCCTGCAGTCAGTCAGGTAGTCAGCCAGTCACTCAGTCAGTCAGTCATTCTACTTAACCCACGCGCGCGTGAAATTTCGCTGCTGGCCGCCAACTGTAAACTTGCCACTAGGAATTCCTTTGCGCGGCAATTGCTTAGTCGCAGGCTTAGTGCCAAAGTCAGATGATATGCGTATCCATACATTTTAAGTTATTTTTTACTGTTTTAGTTTTTCCTTTCTTTATTTTTTTTTGTTCATTTTTAATGCCAGTCAACATTGTCGCTGTCATGCGGCAGGTGCGACCTGCAACATATTATTTTGCGCTTGTAGAGCAATTTGATATATTTCATGCGATATTATGCCGCCGTCGCGCGCTTGTCACTCGCCCACTCGCAGCCAGCAGGCACTAAACAGCGAATTATGCATTGTATATTTTTTTTTGGCGTTTTTCATTTGTTTTTTGTTGCCACCAAAAAATATTTCAGAACGACTTCATATAACAAAAAAAAAAAATTTATTTAATCCGCACCCCTTTCCCAAATAATCCAAGCAGTGACACAAAATGAGACTCATCTGCTGTGCCTATTGTTTTTGTTGTTTGCAACTTGGTCTGCAGCTAATACGACTGTCTGACTGTCTGTCTGTCTGTCTGTCGGTTCGTCTGCTTGCCTGCCTTGCTGCTCGCCGGAGCTATCATGTGCTGCCCTTACATTCTCGCGCTGCATGCTTGCCTTTTTGTTAATGTTTTTGTTTTTCATATTTTTTTTTTCTTTATATTTTTTTTACTGTTTTTTTTTTCATTGCTTTGCCTGATTTTGTTTTTGTTGTTGTATGCCTTTTGCGCTTGGCGCATTTTTTAATAACAGTAATTTGAGTCTCCTTATGGCATGGGCGCAAAATACGTACAAAAAACAACAACAAAAGCAACGACAACAAAAACAATAGCAAGCAAGTAAGTGCCTCACATTTTGCCGGCATGTAATGAGAGTCTGTGTGATCTGCGCTTTGTGGCTTTTACGCCATGCGAAGCGCGCGTTGGGGTGCAACGTGTAATGCCACGGGGGAATTATTTTACAGCCTTCTGCTGCTTCTTCCTACTATATTTTGTTTTTTTTATATTTTTTTTTTTATTATATTTATTCGTTCATTTGCCGCTGCAATTGAAGCTCATGAGAATACTTACGCTGTGCAATTGTTGATTTGATTTTAAACTTCGTCGTTGATTATTTCGAAATAACTTATAATAATGCATAATAATGAAAAGAAATAATCATAAATATTATATATGCAGGCATATATTATGCATAAATACGCGCATGCAGCCATACTCAGGCATGCACTGATTGCATTTCATTTGCATCACATCTTCTTCTCTTCTGCTGCTTGTGTGTGGCTTTTGTTTTCTGTTAGCATACAGCGGCCGGCCTCCCTCCCTGCCTGCCTGCCTGGCGGCCTGTCCGGTAGTTGTCTGTCCCACACAATCACTTAACTCACTTGGTGGGCCAAAGCTGACCATATTTGAGTTTTACATGATTGTGATAATTCGTGTGTTGTGTAGTTTAGTGTTATTGTTTAGTTAGGTCGGTCGATATTGTAAGTAGGTAGATAAGCTCTGCATGCATAATTGGCCTTTAAACGTTCGTTTACTGAACTATAAAATGTTGCGGGCTGCTAACTAGAACATATTTAAATAATAAATTGCTTATTTATTTAACAAAAATAAATAAAAAACCAAAATATCCATTTTTCAATATGCATATGAAATAATGCGTGCGGCATATGGGTTTGGCGATAAGACGAGGCTGTTGGTCATAGTGGTGTGTAAAATACATAAAAGCACGTAACCATCGTGACGGCATTGCTGGCGTTTTAGGCCTTCTATGGGCTTGAGTGCCATATCTAAATATAGTTACCTTGCAATTATATATGAATTTGTTATTATGCCTTACGACAGATCAATTGCAGCAATATGATACGTATGACTATAAAAGCCATTTCGAAATTAACTCGGCTTGCTTAAGAATAAGTGAAGCCATGCCTGCCTTTTCCAAAAAAGGAAGCTTTAGCTTTATTAAGTCGAGTTCTAAATATTTAAACGGAGTTCATGTTTCGATGACACTTTCAATTGTATTAAATGAGCTCAGATTTAATTAAGTCGATAAACTTATTATTTTTTTTTTTCTAAAATTTCTTACACAGTAATCTACAATCCGCAACATAATTAAAATAGAAAATTCATGCATTCAGCTGCACTTCCCTACTTTTCTTTAAGCATACGATGGCAAGTTGCTCACAAAAGTCCATATCGTAAATTATATACCATAAATACAGTTAAAGTAACCTTTATTTTATGGCACTTAGACAAAGCCAGCTCAAAAACCCTATAAAATAATGTGAACATCGGCCAACGACGGCTGTGCAGCGCCTTTGAACTGACATGCGGGGCATTCATTGCTTGCAGGAGCGAAGCATTTCGAGGCATGTGTGCTTATGGGTGTGTATTGTGTGCGAGTGTGCCCTGTAGTTAATTTGAGCAGATAAGCCCAGTGCCGGAAGTCTAAGTCTAAGCCTAAGGCAGCATTTCTGTATTAATTAATGAAAATTGTCTGGCCAAAAATAAAAATAAGATTTATAATGTTTTAAACTAAGATTACGTCTCGAAGGTATAATCTTGCCTATCTTGACGTCTAAAAGACGACGCTGCCAAGACGAATGCTTAATCACGAAGCGTGTAAGATATAAAAAAAACAAAAAAAAAAAACAAAAAAGAGAGAAAGGAAAACCTAAAAATAATTGAAAATCAATTGCCAGACGTAGCCGTTGTTGTCGACTACAACAATAACAATAACAACAAAAGAAAAGGACCAGCACGTTGCCAGCAGTGCTAAGGCCAAGGCAAACGTTGATGCGGCTATTGTTGTTGTTATTATTATTGTTGTTGTTGCTGCTGTTGCCTTGCAGGGCACTATAAAACACGGCATGCAGTGAGCGTGAAGGCCAATGCCAGGCAACAGGAATAAAGGCAAAGGCCAAAGCATGCACAAGGGTAAGAGTAAGGGTAAGCGCAAACGTAGACAACAGTCAACAGCATCGACAGCAGCAGCAGCAGTCACCGAAGCAGCAGCAGCAACAACAGAGGCAGCAGCAGCAGCAACAGCAGCAGCAATTGTAACACAATCAAGCGGCATTAATAAGCGATTACGAATGAGTTCGTGCAAAACTGAAATTATTATTAACGCCAAGAGACCACTCAGCGTCAGCCTCAGCCTCAGCCTCAGCTACAGCCATAGCCACAGCCTTGTAGCTGACTGTAGGACTGCAGGAACGCGTAGGCACGTCACAAGAAATATGCGCCAGCATGTACATGTGGGTATGCACGAGTGTAACTACGCTGTGCTAAGCTCAAAAGCCTCCGATGCGCAGCTCACATGCAGTTAAGTGAAGTTCTGCCAAGTTCAGCAGCACATAGCTCAGTTCAGTTCAGTTCAGTTCGGTTGAGTTGAGTACTGAATTGCGAGTTCTCTGAGTTCAGTTCAGTTCAGTTCAGTTTGGCGGCGCAGTTAAGATAACTTAAAGTTAAGCCAACGTGTGCATGCCTAAACCGTTGATTGATGTGTTTTCATTTCGAATTTATGCTCAGCTCCGAGTGAACTGTGCGACCAAATGCGACTCAAGACTCAATGAAAAAACAAAAAAAAATAAAATGAGACAAAAATGAAAGAGGACAAAAGAAAAAAAAAAAAGAAATAAGTCGAAGTAACGAAGCGATAAGCCAACGCTGCACATTCGTGGCTCATTTCGTGGCCATTTCAAGTCAGTCAACGTCGTTCGTCGTTCGTCGTTCGGCTGCCAATCGCCTTAGTTGGCTGATGCTGTCGCTGCCAAGTGCTGCCATTGCCTCTGCTGCTGCGACGGTTGCTGCTTCTGCTCAACTCGTCCAATTCATTTTTCAAGGCAAAGCAACTCCTTTGAGTTACTACGCTTGTACTTGTGCCACGTAAGCGATCGAAATGCACAGATACAAGATACAAACTAAGCACATGAATCTAAATTGCTAAATACCTTTTTATGGTTGCTGCGGTTGCTGTTGCGGCGACTGTAGCTGCTGCTGCTGTCGTGCTGCTGTTGCTGTTGCTGCTGCTGCTGCTGCTGCCGCTGCTTCAATTTAACATTTTTGTAGCGCGTATTTTAAAATGTATCTTTGTATCTCAACGTATCGCGGTATCTGTTCGCAGAACAACGTAGCTTATTTTACTTTTTCTACTACGTTTCTTCATCCGCATTAAATTAGTTACTTTATTTGTTGTTGTCATTGTTGATGTTGTTGTTGCTGCGACTGCTGCTGCTGCTGCTGTCGTTGCAGCCGCCACTCTGTTATTGCCTTTTTGGTTGTTTGATTATTGTTGTTGCACGTTTTTAATGGGCCTCCACTCAACGTAACTCAAGACCCTTTGGGAATTATTCATTTCGTTTGCTGTTATTTCTTGGCATTTGCCTTTTTTTGTACGCCGTTGAATTTTTGTAGCTACTGTGCTTGCTCTTAGTCTTCTTCGTCTTGTTGTTGTTGTTGCTTTATCTACGTTTACCAGTTTAGTTAAAATATTTAAGTTATTTTTATATTGCGCTCGACTTTTATATATTTTTACTTTATTTTTTACAATTTTTTATACGCATTTCGTTGCGCGGTTTCCTCTAAAATTATGCAACTAATTGTCAAGCATGCGAAATATTTTACTTATGCGTCGTTTTCTTATTTTTTATTTTTTTGATTTCTTTGCTTTTTTTATTTTTTTTTTATTGCAACACAAACTTCAACAGCTTCGTCAGCAATTTTATTAGTCATAGCTCGCTTAATTATCATGGCCTTCGATTCGTCGCTGCGGCACAAACAGTAAAAAATAAAAAAAATATATATTTGGCAAACTTATCGCCGCGCTGACTTCCTTGGCAGCTGTATTGGCTTGCCACGTCGCAATGGTTTCCGCCTAAATGCCTTATCGTCCGTCATGGCTAAGTTGCTTTTAGGTGGAAATTTTTCACATGAAAATCAATTTGCTTTAAATTGCCAAATGCTTGCGCATTTATGTATGTATGCCAATGACATGCCAGCAAATGTTTTCGTTTGCAATGATGACAAATGTGCGATCAATAAACGTTTAGGCAACAAAAAATACTCACATAAATACATACAAACATACAAACGTACACTAAGCAATCAGTTGGTCTACACATGCATACATGTCTGCGGTGTTGCCTTTGGCAGACATGTCTTATAGCACCCGAATGCCTAACCACGCTCATAAAGCGAAGTATAAAATCTTTTGAAGTTATTGCCAATCTATAATTCTGTAGAAATTGTTAAGTTGGGGTTGGAAAAAAAAAGTCAGTGCAATATACTAACATCAAGCAGCTTCTGGCTCCCTTTGAATTTATGATCAAGGTATTGTTGCCACTAGGACAAGTGCCAGCCATCTAACAAAATCAATGTAAAATATTTAGGTTCAGTTCAAAGACCCCTCAATGAGAAGCAAGTCTATAAATATACTCTATATACTATATACTATGGCACAAGCTAGATTCATTGTTTGATACAGCGTAATCACGCTAAAATTTCGAGAATTTATAATAACTTTTTCCATATAAACCGGATAGTTCCTGTAACTAAACAAAAGCAATGCTACTCTTGGTGTTCAATTAACAAAGATTTGGCTGTATTTGGCATTATATTAGGTGATGCTAAAAAATATTCGCAATTTTTTATCATTAGATGGTTTTGATATATTTAGGAGTTTGCTCGAATTCGTTCCGGAATTTTCGATGTCAGACATGCAACTCACTCAGTTCTTGACGGATAAAATTATGAAATTAAACGAAAAATGGCAAAAGCTCATAGATAATAATGGCCAATTGGCAAATTTTTTGTTTAAAAATATAGCAAAAAAACTTCGGATATTTTTCAATATCAGTCAATATTTATAATATTTATATCACTTAAGAAATCGGCGAATATACTTTATGAGTTGTCTTGGAACAATTTTAACAGAAACTTGCTATTGTATGCTACTGTATGCCAGTTTTATAGTTCTCCTGTGCCTACTTAAGCTTGAAGGTTTGTATAGTACTTTGCAATATATGTACATACGAAACTGCGTTATTCGAAATCCTTTAAAAATGATGTCCACTTATTTGTATGTGCAATTGAGGGTATATGGAGAAACGAGTTTTTTTTTATTACGCAACTGGCCTGCATCTTTAATTTTGTATGCGGCTACTAAATTCCAAATCAAACACAATAATCAATCAGGCATAGTAAGTTCGAATTTATAATATGCACATTTGGTTGTATTTGAAATTCCTGTTCAAAGAAAAGAAAACAATAAACCAAGAAAAAAAAAAAAGTTAAAATTCCCACATGAACAGTTTCCACTTATGAAATCAAATGCATATATGAAAAAAAAAAAACAAAAATTAATTTTCAAGCATTGTTTGATTTTCTATGTCGTCTTTTTCTCTTCTTCTTTCTGTTCTGTCCTCATATTGATAAACTTCTGCATTAAATGTCCTTTCACATTGAATCCGATTCGGATTCTGCTTCTGCTGCTGATGCTTTCATTTGTGTTTTATTTTTGTCGGCTCAATTTTAAAATTATGCACAGTTGGCTGAGTGCTTGACGACAATAAAAAGAATGATGACGATGATGATGATGCTGATGCTGGCGACATTCGCATAAAGTGCTTTTTCAATTTCCGACGCTGAGCAGAACACAGCAGAGCAGATCAGAGCAGCAGAGTTAAAGGCAGAAGGGGTTCAGGCTTTACTTCTTAATATACTTTTTTTTTTTGTTGATTTGATTCTTGTGTTTTTGTTTTGTTTTTTTTTTTTTTTTGTGTGAATGTGCTGCTGCTGAGTCGTTACGTTGCTGACATGCTTTGTGTATTGTGCTTTGTCCTTACCACTGTGCCGAATATCCTGCGGGGCCAATTATCTATAGCAATGTATTTTTGCTTGCACAAAAAGCAAGAAAAAAAGAGAAATAGTTCTCGCAACGAATTAATTGCAAAATTTATCATTTTTCGTGGCGTATTTATTATCGGCAAGGAGACAGCTGCGCTTGGCTAAACTGCACATAGACACAAACTCGCTGAGATATGCGCACAAAAACAGACAGACGGACAGACATCGACACTGGCGCAGACACAGGCACCCAGACCCAGATTCAGATCCGTGTAATCAGCTTTTCGTGCAATTGTTTGCACTTTGCTGAGGTTTCGAGGGTGGCACCAGCGGTGGTGGTGGCGGCGGCGGCCGTGATGGTGCGCTGCGGTGATGGTGCTCTGTTGCACATTGTTAAAGGTGGCTTAGACACTCGGTATATACTCGTCATACGTTTCCATGCGTAATGTTTAATTTATATGCCGATTGTTGGAGTTTCACTTTTCAAATATAATCAGGGATTAAAATCGGCGACGTTACGTTGTCAACAAATTGCAAAAAATAAAAAATACAAAAAAAAAAAACCGTATGGCACTTTTAAAATTCAACACACAACATGAGTGAGTGAGTGAGCGTCTATAGGCGGCAACCAACAGACCTTCGCATGGATTTGAAGAGTTGTTTAAACAGTTGTCTGGTGTTCAAATATCAGCTTAAGCTTACTCAGAATATTTGTCGTAAGATCAATGGAAACATTTGCTTGTTAAAACCAACTGATGCGGCAACATTACACCAGTGACCGTTCGACCGACTCTCCCTAAGCACGAAACACAAATAACAAGGGTCGAACAATCCTAAAAAGAATTTAAAAAAAAAAACAAACTTTTTTGCAACTTCATATATATTTATTTAATAACTCATATTTTAATTCCGTTAACATAGATTGTTGATTTCCGAGCCAAGCAATCCTCGTATACCTCATGTCGTAAGGCAGCTATAGTATCTCGTATCTTTATGAAATTACTGACAGTATTCATCATGATTGTTATGCGTTACATGTTATGTTGTTATCAAATTGGCATCGATATCTACGTATGCATCTTGATTGCATTGTTTCTGTTGGAGCGAGATAGTACCACGCTGCTGCTGCTGCTACCGATTCTAGCGTAGTGAAAATGAAAGGGGCTGAGCAGCTAAAGCAGCAAAAGTTAGAAGAATAAATCTGTAGATTCCGAAATTTTCGGCAATAAACTAAGTATATAAGTTAAACAAATCAATGGGAAACCCGAGACCAGACATATACAAATCAAGTCCTTACATCTCCAAATTACACCAAATAAATTTACAAAAAGTTTCATAAACGAATCGGATACTATAATTAAAACAGTGCCTGGCTTCGAACTATTTTAGAGCTCAATAAATAGTAAATAAATAACTAAGAAATAAAAAAGCCACGAGTAATAATCACCAGTACAAAAAGACTGTTGTATTACACTACGGAAGAAACATACTAAGACACGAATTCAAATCCAAAAACGCATTAAAAAAATTTTAAGATTGAATTAATTTCAACTAAAACCAGAATATATATACAAATCCAAGTACAAACTGGTGCCCATGAGCAGATTAGAAAGATATCTCTCACTTTGTGTATAAAAATTTGCCTAACATAAGAATCAATAGAATCGAAAACATACACCACATTTAAAGCCAATAACTTATTGTCAAAAGACGAATCTTTAATCTGCAGAGTTCCGAACAAACATTTGTTAAACATTGGTAGGCAAAATAATTATAAACAAAAACCACCAGAATCTTGGATACAGAATAAACACCGTGGTTGGCCACGACGATTCATTCGAGGCTACCGAAGTGACGTTATAAACAAGAAACAAATTAATATTTGTAAACCTAGACTTAGACACCGCCAATGTGCAAATTCATCCAAAATACGTAGGTAATTTCGAAAAATTAAAAAAAGGCAAAAGTCAGCGAAATAAACAAATCAATTTAAAAAGTATTTAACTAAACAGCAATTGGGGAGAAAACACAATCTTAGCAAAACAAGTTAAACACGATTTCGGCTACAGACGAATGTTCTGGAGAAGGAAGAAACAGAATTGACAATGGCCAAACAAAAACGAGAATAAACACAAAAATGTCCAGCACCAACGAATAAGAATCATCAATAAGATTTGAACCAACATCTCAGTACTAGGAGAGATATTTTAAATGTTGTAAAAAAGACGAGGGACGCTGTTGCGTAAACCATTCTCACGATAGAAATTCTCCCAGAACTTTGATATAACAACTAATGACTACATACTTTTCTATAACAAAAAAAAAACGCATTTTTATTATAACAGATTAGTTTACTCGATTTTTTTTTTGTACGCGAATATTCTTATATTAGTTGCCATGGCACAATAAACAGTAACGTGTTGCACAAGCCTTTTTATTTTATCTTGTATTTGTCTGACCCTCAGGGGAGAAAACAACAAAAAATTATGCAGCATAAATTGTATAATTTTTTTTTTTTTTTCAACAATTCATTCATTTTTCCCTCATGATTGCATAAAAATCTAAATGTAAAAAAACACAAAAAATAATGCTAATGAGTTGTGCCCTGCGCCGACTGTTCGGGTTAGACTCGTTTGTGGTCTACGAGCTTCGCTTAAACAAGAACAACAAATGAGAACAACAACAACAACAACAAAACACCACTGGTTAACATTTCTTTTGCCCATACACAAACAAAAATATAAAAAAAAATAAGGGGTTAGGCGCGCTTTATGCAAAACATGTGCTCACAGTACGGCTCCTTAGGGAAACAACGCGCGCACGGCACTAAAAGACCGACCAGTCGTAAGTTATGAACTTGTTTGGCTTGTTCGAATTGTATCCTTCAGGAATTTTTTAAAACTGCATTTGCCCTACCTTTGTTTATGGTTTCAACTTCCTTTTTTCCTCTGAAGAGAACATGTTGCATTTAATTTGTTAACTGTCGATTTCAACTTTAATTTCCGTTAATTTCCGGTTACGTGCAAAAAAAACCGAGCATTGGCAATCTATTTTCCTAACAAATTAAAACCGTGGACAATTACGAATTTTTAAATATATGTTTAATATATTGGAGCAATAATTCCTAGTTGTTTATTTAAGCGTAAAATAAAGCCCAAATCTTTCAAATTTATCAGCTAATTCGAATTCTATTTAATTTACGCTTGATACTACTTCAAGCCAATAAAAGAATTTTTGATATAAATCAAGTAGTTTGCGTTTAAAAAATAATTTGTCAAGTCCTTAAAGAAAGACCCTTTATATAAGTCACAAGGAAAACAACTATGTAAAACCAAAAAAAAAAATCAATAGACCGCAATAGTCTCGGAGAGCAACTTTAAATACTTGCGATATGCTTCAAGAACATTGATGTAACAAAACAAACAGGATTCCTTCTTCCTGGAATGGTAGCGGTGCCATTTGAAATACCATTGGTTACGTTGGAAATTATAATGTGCAAGTTGCAAGGGAAAAACAAATATGCAAAAATCTAAACACCACAATAGTCTCACGCAGTTTTAGACACATTAAATAGTCAAGAAAAAAACCAAACTATGAAAAGCAACCTGAAGAATACGTTCATTGGAAACACAAAACAAATATTTACCGATTCCAGAACAAAGTAAGCAAAGCAAGAAAGATTTAGAATTAATTTAAGCAACAGAAATTCATTCAATTTAATAACCATACAATTAATCAAATAGTAAACAAAAACAGGAAAATTACCTCTAGCAAAACCATGTCGAAGTGACTAGCGCAAGGGACAAAACCAGACAAAAAAAAATTCCGAACTATATACCACAACAAAGATAATTTATAAAACTTGCATTGAATTAGGGTATACTAATTAGATATACAAATTTTAATGTCGGCTTACGAAGACAATTTACTATTTCAGAAATTCTCAAAATGCTCACCAATGGACTTCAAAAATCTATGCGTATAAGCGAAATCTGAATCAAATAAAAAAATGTTGAACAACCTTTTTCTGCTGTATTAATGAAAATTAGAGGAATATTTTGTGCTAATGCAAAACAATGTCAAGCTGATTAAATTTAACTTGAACCTTAAAAGAATAAAATGCCAAGATCTAAGCAGCCTTACAATGGAAATTATAACAAAGCAATTTAATGAAAGAAAAGAAAAATAATAAAAAAAAAATACAGCAAGTAAAATAAGATGAAGCCAAGAAGCGACAAATGGTCATAAAAATCGAAATTTCCTCAATTAAGTTTGGCTCAAAGGCATCGTAAAACAATGCTAAAAAGAATCAGGAAAAGAAATTTTAAAAAAAATCGTCTCGCAATACAGCAAAAAAACTTGTCTGTAAAACATAAAAGGTCGTTTCAGGTTTATTGTTGCTCATGCTATTCAAGTGTCCTGCCACGTAGTTTATGCTGAGCGAAACAAAGAAATTATGCACATTAAAAAAGTTTTGCACAAATACAAAAAAAAAAAAAAAGATATCGAGTAAAAAAAAATACCATCAAAATAACAAAACGTGCGGCATGCTATTAAAAATATGTAGATACCATTTTTTGTTTTTATTTTCGTTTTTTTGTATCTTTGTATCAAGTTATTGCGCCGAATTGTGAAAAGGTGCACAGCTGCCGTATGTATAGACACGTAGCGCAATAATTCAGGCATAAGCAGGGAGACATGCGCGTCTATTTTTTTTCTATATCCTGCAAAAGCCAACACAGCAGGCACATGCGCCACAAGCTTGTGCGTAGTTTTATTTGCTGCTGAAGTTCTGCGCGCTGGCATTTGTTTTGTTTTTACTTTTATCTAAATATGAACATATACGTATACATAATCTCACGGATACAAAATTTACCCATTTGGGTGTTAAGCAAATGTTTGTTATTAATGCTATATATTTAAAAAACAATTTTTTTTTTTTTTTGGGAAATTTCTGGAAAATGTCATCTTTTGTGGTGTCAATCATTATTTTTTTCTTACTTGCTAAGCATTGGAAATTTTTTTTTACTATACGTCAATATTGACAGAAACTTTTAATTAAAGAAAATAAATTTTATCAAAGATTGAGCTAAAATTAAACAAATCAATTGCTGAAAAAATTTACAAACTGGAAAATACCAATTTGTAAACATTATAAAATAAAATAAAAACATAAAAATGTAAACAATAAACAAAATAAAAAAATAAAAAACAAATAAAAAATGATACCGAATAAAATATGTTTTGCAAGATAGCAACACACAACAAACATACGAACATCTATTGAATCTGATATAGGCATGTCAACCAATTTCTTTAACAAACTATTTTTAAACAGTTATCTGTCCATCATGCCATTATCGGCTACAGCATCTAACGAACTTAATTTTTATCAATTGACGTATCCAACTACGTATGTACCTTGCTAACGATAACTTGGCAACAACAAACTGCTTGGCCAAACTACACACATTACATACATGCCTGTGTCTGCATCTGTAGATCTACACATTACTTTGACTTATTGTATCTTGTGCAGATCTTTTAAAAAACTGTAAAAGGACATTTGGCCAAACTTTGGACTACAACATGACATGACATAAAACAACTGCGACAACTGTAAAACGCAAGCCAAAAAAAAAAAAAACAAAATAACAAAACAACAAAAACATAAAAAAAAGTAAGTAATGCTTTGGTAGGTTTCTTTTTTTTTTTTGTTTTTTTGTGCCAACACAAACATGAGAAAAAAATTGAAAGAAAAAAGTACACACTCAACTAACAAGCACGCAAAGAGTTTGCTACATTACGTGTTGCAGTTGGCGATAAACACCACAGGAACTGCAGGCAGGCAGCGCCCCACCCCGCCAAAGCCACGTTCTGCGACGCAGCGCAGTTTCTTTGCGCGCAGCAGCTTTGTCTGCTCAAGGCGCTTTTTATGGTTTTTTAAAATATATCTACATACAATATACACACATACATGTGTATATATATATTTACTGCTTTTTCTTTGATTTCGCTACTATGTGTGCGGACTATCGCCTGCGCTGCTATTGCATTCTGTGCATTTCAATGCTGTGCTCTGCACTTAAATGGATTTTTATGGCAAACATTTCGAATGCCATGTGTGTAGACTTGCAGATATGTACATAGAAACAATTTCGAGAAAACAACAAAACAACAACAACAACAACAGCAGCAACAGTAGAACAAAGCAACAGCAAAGCAATAGCAATGGTAACTGAGAAAACTACAAAAACAACAACTACAACAACAGCAGCAACAGTAGAACAAAGCAACAGCAAAGCAATAGCAATAGTAACTGAGAAAACTACAACAACAATAAGAACGATAGTATTGTTAAATCTGACTTGGTTGCGACGTCTGCTGTCGAGTCTTGCCAACAAAATGGGCATGAGGTACTCAATTGTGGGTCAGTAGCTGCTTGTAAGCCTTATGCATGTTTTTCGTCTTCTCCTTGTTTTTTTTTTTTTTTTTTGTCTGGCAATTCAATTCCTCATTACATATACGCGTAAATGTATATAAAATACTACTGAGAGCATATAACGTCGCAGATGCATTGCGTATCTGTTTGTCATTTGTATCCGGGCACAAAGTGTCATCGTCAAATGTCTTCAGCTTCCTTTCCTGTGCTGTGCTCTGCTGTTGCTCTGCGTTATGTGCCTTGCCTATGCTGCCTACACTGTTTGCCTATTGTTGTTTTGTATTTGTTTTTTGCTATTTGCTGGCTCTCCTTGCCCCACTCTCAGAGACTATCAAGTGCTATGCGCAAGAATGTAATAAGTCAGTGTTATTTTATGTATGTCATAAAAATTTTATACGTTTCCATTGTGTTGCCGCCTTTTGGGCTACCGTTGAAAGCGACGCAATGCTACGCTTCGCCTGCCTGACTGTTCTCCTGCCTGCACCGTCGCTATTACTGCCTTAGCTGTTTCGGCTTGCTGTAAGCTTTTTAAGATTTTCGCAGCACTTGGCAGTTAAAATGCGCATGAAGTTATTTTTTTTCGGTCATATAAAATTTGTATTCGCAAGTACTTTGTTGCCGCCTTTAAGTCAAGTGTTTAATGCACGTTTACTTTCATTTTGCTTTCTTTTTCCCCATATACGTTTTACTCGAAGGCATGTAGCACACAAATTACGTTTCTAATTTGCTTTTATGCGAAAATTATTGCAATGAGCATTAAATCTGTCTATGATGTTATTAATTACATATATAAAAAGTTTAACGAAGTTTTTATTAGCCTAACTGAATAATTTGTGACTGTCTCTGCTGGAATGGAGCATAAATGGTTTGTTGGTGAACTTTGTACTTACGTGAGCTCAGGCAGCACGTTGTGAGTGTTGGCAGATAAACAGGTGTAGCATTTGCAAAATGTTACAAAGTAAGTTGATAAAATGGGCCAAAATTATTAGAAAACTGTTGTGAAAATAGTTATAAATGCTAATTCTAGCTAAGCTGAATTATGTGAAGAGCTTAAAAAAATTGGGAAGTAGGCTGCAAGTGTTTCACGCGTCAACTAACAAATGAGAGTGGGAAGTTCTAATTATTGTATGATCCTTATAGATCTGTTATAATAATTAATGTTAATAATGATGAATCAAAGTGGTGTAAGGATAACTTTCTATACCTTAATTGTGAAAAGTGTAAAGTAATGTCTTTCACTCGTAGCAAACCTAGGTTGTATTCCTACTCCTTAAACGGTTCTACTTTAGCACGTGTTTATGAATTTAACGACTTAGGTGTTTTGATGAGCCCGAAACTTAACTTTAGTTTTCACATTCTTATGACCACTAATAAAGCTAGAGGCAGCTTTTCATTTTCTTTGGTTCGTCCGATTTTAGAATATGCTTCATGTGTTTGGAATCCCCAACTCACAACATATTCTGACCGAATTGAATATGTCCAAAAACAATTTTTGCTTTTTGCGTTGCGTGGATTAAACTGGAATTCTGCGATTCGCCTTCCTTCATACCATTCCCGCCTTAAATTGATTAATCTTCCTACCTTAGCTAGTCGGAAATCCGTGTTAGGTATTCTTTTTCTTCATAACCTGATAAACGGCAATGTCAATTCTCCTTATCTTCTTGGAAAAATAAACTTTAACGTGCCTTCGCGTTCAACAAGATATTATTTGCCCTTTAGACTAAACACTGCACGATCATCTTTCCTATTGCATGATCCCTTTAATGTTATGTGTTTGGCTTATAACTCGAACTATCATTTATTTTCTAACATAGCCTCTTCCCACACTTTAAAATCTCTTCTTACTTGTAGTTTTAATGTAATTACATAGCATTAGATACTTATTTTAATTTAGACTACTAATAGTCGTATTAATTTTAATTTAGTTTGTTTAATTTTTGTAATTATTGTTTTTTAATCTATAAGTAAATATTTGTTAAGTAGATAAAGCAGCTGTTGACCATTTGGTCGTAGCTGTGGAACAGACACTAGGTCTGGTTTCGTATGTCCTCTTGCTTGGTAGCGCGCTACCACAACGTCTGCGAAAAAAAAAAAAAAAAAAAAAAGCAACCCATTTCAGGCTTACTGAGCCGGCAGTTGTGCTACTTCCATAATCTTTGCTTTTTTATAGTATTCTGATATCATAATTCGGTAACTCAATTATGAGTTATTTCGCAATTCAGCGAGTTCTGAACCGATGCCAGCACTCCTTAACTAATTTAGCATAAAGTAATTAAAAATAGCAAACGTACTATAAACAAATAAATTAATAAAAGTTTCAAGTAAAAGCGAGCAATAAAAACAAAAACTTCAGCATTTTATATATGTTATCGCTCTGTAACGAATTGTATGCAACTTATTAAGCAACAAGAGCCCAAGTGCTGAAACGATAAATTGCGACCCTTTTGAAAATGTTTCGCTCCACCGTCGCAGTGTCAGCCAGCAGCCAGCCAGCCAATAGCCAACAAGCAGCAGCGAATAGTCAATGGCCAATTGCGTCTTGCCTTTTCCATATTAATCTAATAAATTTTCCAATAGCAACACGTATAATGCGTGTAAATTTCATATGCCTATTGATTTATAGTCACCTTTTTGTCGTTTATGCACGCCTAACCGACTGTGTGTGCGTGTCTCCTTCGCACTCACAGGCCATGCCTAAGCTGCTGAGTGTGTGCGGTGGATTGTGCGTCGGGCATGAAACATTTGTAAAGATACGCAAATACATTTGAGGGATTGAGTGCGGCGGGAATAGTTCTGTACTGCGCCGCAGCAACTTCCTGTCATAAATCAAGATGAGCGCCACACAAAATGTGGCGAAAACGCAAATAAATTCATGTATTTGCGACTTGTTAAGTTCCTTGGCCCAACCATTTTTATTTTCTTTTTTTTTTATATTTTATTTGTTTTTTTTTTGTTTTATTATTCTCTGCAGCTGTTAAGATAACGCATATTCTTTTAATTAAACTTAAATGCCTAAGATACATAATAAAAAGTTTCGAAATATTACGAAATGAGTTTTGAAGTTTGTTTATAGTTTTTGAATTTTGTGTTTTTGCATAACTGTTAACTGGCGACTTGCCTAATGAGACGCAGACCAGTTGGAAAGTCAACAAAATGCCATATAATCGAAATGTTTACAGTCTTTTAGAACTTGCTCTTCACGCGATTACGGAATTTTAACATTTAAGATAACATTTTATTGTTGAAGTCCCAAATGGCTTAGAGGCGGCAATAATCTGTAACAATTTTGCTTTCACATTTACATAATGATTACATTACAAAACCCTAAAAAAACAGAAAAACAATAAAAATTAGACGAAAAATAAAACAAGAAAATTTTATTGAGATCCTTTCGTAGGCGATTAATCGATTTGATAAAATAAACAAAAAATACCAGCACATATATGTGGTTTATTTCTTTGTATGAGATAATATGTACATAAAATTGTTTTTTATGTGTTGCCGATGCTGTAGAGCACTTCAACAGAACTTATTTAAGATATTTGGATAAGGATATGATGGCACAGTAAACATGCCAGGCAGTCAATTTGTGTGAAGTTCTGTGAAACATGTGGAGTAGAACATTCTAATCGATCTGCTATGTTTATTGTATGCTGCTCTTCTGCGCTTTCGTAGTATGTATTTACATTTACAACTCAAAATTATTTATATGTCTGTTACATAAATAGGATTGTTGTTTAAAGAAGAATAGGGATTTAATAACAAGTATTAAGTTGAGTGTGGAGTCGTGAGTAAATTCGTCTTTCAGAAATTGTCTGAAAGTGGCTGCATTAATATTTCTTTAGTTTATTTTATAATTTTTTTTTATTATACAAAAATTATTTGTATTTGTGTTAAATAAATAGTTATGTTGCTTTAAGAATCTTATGGATTTGTTAAAAATTATCACGGTGTGTGTGGAGTTATGCGTAAATTGGAAACCTTTTAAAAGCATTAGTTCATATCGACATTGTGGTTCTCAAGCATATGAACTGCTGTTCTAGTTTTGCTTTATGTTTTGCAGCAAGGGTCTAGGGAATTACGCAGCGAAGTCTGCATATCAATTGCTACCTAATAACACAACGCAGCACGTTGTCCATCATGCTGACCCTATTGCTCAAGTGCCAAGCAGATGATAGCTAAACTGCGAAGGGTCGCATGTTGTGCTTTTGCTTGTGCTCTGAGGCGACGAAATTAATTTTTGATAGACAATCAACGAACTTTTCACTACTACAGAAATCATTTCTGTCATAAACATGTCTTTCAGCTCGGGGGGTTGGTTTTTAACAAATAACGTACATGATAAGTTTGAAGTATGCAGACAAGATACTTGCTGCTCCGTTGTACTCTTGTATATTTCAATCTTATTTTTTAACAATAAAAACTCAGAATCAATAACACACAAGTACGGACACTTCGTGGTATACAGAGTTACAGTGAAGCATCCTTAGCCCTTGCTTGCCAGTATTGGCAGCTGCCTTTTGTCTGTTATTGTTATATGTGTTAGACAATAAGAACATAAATTCTTATTAGCAGCAAAACCCCAGGCCAAGCCAGGGCAATGCCTAAACGCGCGCACTCGACTTGACACGAACTTTTAACGTTCAATAAAATCACCTGTGCACAAATTTACGAGTTTTATGCCAAACGCTCAAATGCACGGCGTACAATTAACAAGTTCGTGTGATTTATGCCGGCATTGAGATTTTATTACATGAAAGGCGACGGCGACCACGCAGACGTAGAACAAAGCCAGACAGAGCAATAGAAGCAGAAGAAGAAGAAGAATAAGTGGAAAAAAGAAAAAAAAAATGAAAGTAGGGAAATTTCTACGCGCCAACAATTGCAGCCATGTGTTATGTCCAGAGCTAATGTTAGAAAAAAAAAGAAGCATTAGCGGAAGAAGAAGAAAAGGAAAATGTATAAAACAGAATAAAATAACATTCACTGCTAAAAGGGCACTGCCAGCAGCGCAGGTACACAGCGCAGAGCTGTCTGTGCAACTTCAAACGGAAACGCGACGACGCGCAGGACAACAGGACGACAGGACAACGACGACGACGTCGACGACGTTGGCATTTGTTCATGTGCACAAACTGCGTTTATGGCTTTTCTCATTTTCAATTTCGGCCTGACTGCAATAAAATGAAATGAAACTACGAAGAGCAACTCATTAAATAAAGTCAGAGGGACCGAGCGACGGCGGCATTGACGATGACGATGACGAAGGCGAAGAAGTCGACCCTGCTTAATCAAGCTCAACTGAGCTACATAAGGTTTGCCTGCCTGCCTGCCTGAGAGTCAAGCAGTCATATAGTCGGGCAGTCGGGCAGTGAGTCGATTAGGCAGTTAGTCATTGCCACAATCTGGCAGTCAAGCAGTTGCTCAGTAGCTCAGTCAGTCAGTCAGTTGGTGTGCAAACAACCCTTTGGAGTATGACGTTGCCGGCTTATCATAAAGTAATTTTCAATTGCGCAGCGAATTTTTATGGTTTTATTTGACTTTCAGCTGCTGCTGCTGCTGTCTAATGAAATTCTTATACAGCCAAGTGCGGTGGCAAGCTATAAAAAAAAAGTATAAAGAAAAAAAAAAGAAAAGTAGCAATTTGGAATAATGCTGCAGCGTGCGGAATGTGGCGTGGTGTAGATAAGTTTTGCTGCCGTTAGAATTATTCCGCAAGCGTATTGATTTTTAATACGCACATAAAACTTGCGTTAAACTCGCACATAAAAAAGAATAGCAAAAAAAAAGAGAAAAAATGGAAATGAAAGCAAAGGAAAGAAAATTTAACAGTTGCCTTTAGCGTCGGCCGAGCACACTTCAAATGACGCACACACTTGCACACACCTGTACATGCTCGGCAGCTGTTTTATTAATGCCATAACGACAAAACGATGCGCCAGGCTAAGCGCGTGTAGCCAACTAAGCAATCAAGCAGGCAGGAAAGACAGACAGACAGATAGACAGACAGTCATACTCCTAACTAAAACTTAACTCAACTTGACGACTGAACGCAACTCAACGCACTCAAACACAACTCAACCTCAACTCAACTTAACCGAACTGAACTCAACTCAACTCAACTCAAGTTGATTCAATACAACTTGGCACCAACAAAGTGAGGACACTTTTAGCAAACTTTTTTAATTGCCTCACGTCTGCGAAAAGTTAAATGCTTGGCAAACACGCACAGCACACAATGCGCCCCACCATATATAGCGCCGGGCACAGCAGGGCACCGAGCTCACGACGGCTGCTGTCGACCCACACCTATACACACACACACACACACACATACACACACCCACATTCATACAGAGAAAGCTCATAACTGTGAACAAATGGCGCTGCAAGAATATTTGTCGTGGCAATATTTAATCTAACAATTTATGCGCGTCATCCAACGGGAATTGTCGGTTTGGCATCAGCGACGACGAAGTTTGGAGGCGGATGCGTTGCCAACGCGCAAAAATATTTGTGTCGACCGACCACATTGGGGGGCGTAGAGCTGCATGCTGGGCCAGCGTGTAGCTTATTTATTGTTAACTTTGGCACTTTAATCGTTTAATTACATTGACTCGCTGCACAAAGCATTGCACGCGTATTCATTGTGTACGACATGTCGTATCATCCATTAATAAGACTCAACTAATAGTTGACGCTTCACTTGCTCGCAGCTACGACGTGCCACGTTTCGCCATGCGTTGCCAGGCTGTCTTCAAGGCTTTTAATAACGACTGTTTTCGATGTTGTTGTTACAGTTGTGGCTTGGCTTTGGGGTGTGAATGTAATGCCCATAGCGAGCTAAGGCATTAATGCTTACAATTTAGTCAATTTTATAGGCAAATATTTGCCGAGATTTTGCAATTGTATTTTTATAAAATAACTTCGAAAAATAGGGAGCATTTAATAAGCGTACATATACTAATACAGTAGTAATTCGATAAACCGTCAACTCGCTGTTCCGAAAATCCAGAAATCCGAAGAGTTACTTTCATAGTATTGGGTATTCTTTAATCCGTATTGCATGATTTCCTTATGTTTTCAATAGAATTTAATGATGTAACGGAAGTATAACGACGCTATAATATATTTGACTGCAAAAATACACATAAGCCAAAGCAAAAAAATTGTGGATTTCTTGGGAATATAATAATAGTATAGACAAAATACAAATATTGGGTGAGTTAAAAAAAGGAAAACTAGGTAAAGAACTAACCAACCAATTCAAAGTAGTACATTTACTATTTCAAATAAAAAAAAAAAAACGTAGTGAGTTCAAATGGTTTGAAACCGTTACACTCACAATTTATTTTAAAACCATTTAACAATTCGATTGCTTCCTTATTCCGAATGGGGCCTACAATCATTAGATCGGATTATTGAATTACTACTGTATGAAGAAAATGCCTATTACTGAGCAATATTTACTGCAAAAGTTAAGATTTCGAAATAAGCAATTGTTAATTATCATTAAATGATGCTCTGCTGATGACTATTGTTTAAACGTTAGCAGATTTCCTCTAAGTTTGTAGCTTAACAAAGTAATTCTTGCATTTGTTAGAGATTCCCCATTTAATGCAGGCGTGTTTAATTTGTATTAGAAGCTACGGATATTAGATATATACATCACTGTATGGCTGCATCCTGTTCATTAAAATGCTGCGTCTAATGCCATAAGTTCCAGATGAAGGCAGCTTAAGCGTGAATGAGTCTAGGTGCAGCAAAGTTGTAAAACACCTTTGGACAATGCACAGAACGTTTATTGCCATTTGTAGCTTAGTAGCTGAAAGTTTTTTTTTATAGACTTAAGCGTTTAATGTGCTGCCCGTTAACTTGATAAGACTTAACCAGCCTCATTAAAAAAAAGCAAAAATTCTTTCTATATAACACGTAAATTATACTCTTTTTTTATGTGTTGCCGGTTTTTTTAAAAAAATTTTTAAATACAAATTTAATTGACCATCAAAGCAAATGCTGCAATCTATACAACTTTTTAATGCAGTCATTAAATTTAAATAATAAAAAAAGTACACAAAAAAAAAGCTGCAAGCAAAAAACAGGCAAACGGGCAAACGCTTACTGAAATAACTCAATTATTGGTAATTTACGATTGATATACCTTAATTTATGAGCGTAATTGAAATGAATTAATTTCGTATGTATACAACAAAAATATTAAAAAAAAAAAAAAACATGAAAAAATAAGCAATAAAAAAAAGTAATGTAATTCAAATTGGAAAAAAAGCGCTTAACTACGAATGTAAGCGCATAGTTACAGATACAGATACAGATACAATATCGCTTCTGCGTATGTACGCTTGTGCGTTTATGGTTACGGATACATTGTGCACATATACGCGTATAGGCAGATAAATAAATATTTGGCTGCCGTAGCAGAAATGAGCACAAATAAAAGTCAATATTGGCAAGACAACAACTGTGCCCAAGTGTGTAAGATGATAATGAAGCCAATACAATTTGTATCGAAAGCACATAAAAATGAAAAAGAAATAAAATGGAGAATGAAAAAAAAAAAGAAAAATAAAGCAGAAGCAAGCCATATAATAAACACAACAGAGCACAGAACGCCACACCGCATAAACAGAGCAGAGCAGAGCAAAACAGCGCATAGCACAGTAGTGAAGAAGAAAAAGAAGAAGAAGAAAAGGCGATAGATACATTAACAAATGTAATTAATATTGATACAAATGGCGGTAGCGTTTTGTTTCTTAATACGGCCATGTAGTCTATGCTACATATATCAAATAATAAGTAATTACATTTACACTGCATACTATACTCAGATACTCGTATATTAACTGTCAATGTGCGGACGAAGACGCTGAGGAAGATGGAGACGCTAAACATGTCGACTGACTGACTGACTGTCGAACACACTGACTGTCAATCATTCCAAGCGTACGCTGCCTGTTCCGTTTTATTTTATTTTTTTTTTTCATGTTGCTTGTTTTTATTTTTTTCTTTCAGGTTCATTTTGTTATTTTTTTCTTTTGGGAGTTTTGTATATTGGAAAAACATGTAGAAGGCGCATTCCCATGATAACAGCAATTCAAATGAACTGTTCATGTTCATGTAGCACATGTGTGTGTGTATGTGTATGTGTGTAAATGTATCTGCAAATGTAACATTTACGCGAACATGGTATGGCACAAGCGTTAGATGACATGACACCAAGTGAGACTCAATACTTGCCATGCGATGCGTTGCGCAGCGCCATGAATTACACAAATGTACATTGCTCAGCTTAAACATGATTTTGTGCAGTGTAGCTGTTGGTATTTTGTTTTTGTTTTTTACAATTCTTTTTTTCATGTTTTTTTGGTATTGTATTACCCGCAATGTGAACCACATGTGGGCTTTTTCAATCTACAATTTTGCTATTTTTTTTGTGTCAACACCAGCAGCGATAGCGGCAGCGGCAGCAAACGCCGGCAGCGCTCTGGCAATGCGCATAGAAAACTCAAGAAAAATTGCAAGATACAAACAGGCGTGCAGATACATTCTCAAAAGAAAAACAAGCTGGCAACAACAATAACAACAACAGCAACAACAGCAACACAAGCAGGCACGCATTGTGACAATGCAGCAGTTATTGTTTAGTCATGTGTAGATTAATATACAAAATGACAACAACTAAGCGCACAATGAACATGAATACTTTTTATATTGTATGTGCAGATATATAAAAGCACCAAGCAACAACAAAAACAATAGCAGTACAAAAATATTCAAAAAAAAGGAGCAGAATAAAAAAATAGAAAAGAAAAGCAACCGAAAAATAAGAAATAATAATAAAAATAAAAATTCAGTCATAGCCGGCCTAGACGACCGAAATGCCACAAAAGAAGAAAAGAAATCGTTTTGCTCCCCCGGGGCCATGCGGAAATCGAGTCGTGTACTGCGCAGTGCAGTGCACACTGGAAATTGTAAATTGTATCTTTTCGAAATCTTTTGCTTTTGCTCTTGCTGTTGTTGTTGCTGCTGTTTCCTCTGCTACTCCTGCTGCTGCTACTATCACTACTTCTTCTTCCTTAGCTGCTTGTTGAAATTTGTGCACTGTATCGCATTGGACATTGTCTCCTCCGCCTGCTACTTCTGGCCTTTGCCACATTCGCACACTACTTCATAAATACACAAACAACACAGTGTGGATCTCCCATACAGTTTCAACATAGTTTTGTCTTGCTGTTTCAGTTATTTTTCTTTTTTTTGTTTACGTTTTCATTTTCGTTTTTTGGTTTTCGTTTTGTCATCATTGCTTCCTTTGAATGAATCTTTGTACAAGTATATATTTTCTTAAAGAAATCTTCAATGCAGTCATCATCAAATCAATTGTTGTCGACTTGGCATAATGCGCAGCTCTGCTCTGCTGTGATCTGATCTGATCTGCTTTGCTTTGCTTTGGTCTGCTCTATAGCGTTCCCACTGTTAATTGTATCTTTTAACGTTTATTGTTTGCTGTGCAGCAGCCGTTGACTGCCAGTTACTCGTGCTCAGCTTTTCATCTTTTCTTGTTAAATTTTGTAAAAAAAAAAAAAAAAAAAAACAAAATAAGAAAAACGAAACTTGTATCTGTTAGTTAGCAGCAATAAGCTATACAAAATTATCTTGCATCATAATGTCAGATTAGTTGGAAATCGCTTTAACTACAAAATTAAAGTTCCCATGATTTATTTTTCCTTAATTGCTGATCTATGCGCTTTAATTAAGATTAATTGTAATTGTAGCGGAAATTCATTGTCATGTCAACGTTACTATAATCAAAAAATAATTTAATATTTAAAATGAAAATTAACAGTTATAATGTTAAATGCTTGAGCAATGTTTTTTTTTTTTTTTTCTCAATTAAAGAAAAGATACAGTCTGTCCGCGATTACTTAGACATAGAACACTTCTAAGCATAGGCAAGCAGTTTGCAAAAGCTAATCTCTGCATCTAAAAGTAAACGTTTAGGCAAGCGATTAAGATAATCTAATCCGAGCATAGGCTGACAAGGATTTATTAGTTAATCTAAGCTACAGAAGATACAAATATTTTTAAGTAGAGAACAATTGAGAAATATTTAAGCTTTTCTAAAGTAGCAATATAAATTTAATTTACGAGCACTTTTGATATTTCCAGCTACATCGTAGCTACATTGCACAACTTTTTGACTAACGTAATTTTGACATTGACAAGACATTGTTATAATTAAATTTTAATTTGACAACTCATTGCGCATAATACTGTTGGAATAATCCAACGATTAATCTTAAATACGTCAGTGATTACCTAAACAAGAATTGACAGCATTTCAATCTAATCCGTCACTTTTTTTTTTGCTCATGGACAGTAGGCACTCGCATTGCTTTCCCCTTAACGCTTACTCATCTGTTGTGACTGGGAAAAAGTTTGCGTTAATTTAAAATGCTTGCAATCGAATAAACATCACTTGTCTGCACAATATTTGCACGAAAACCGCAATATGAAAAACAATCTGCATAACTGTAACTTGATTTGATAGCCAGATTAGGTTGCTGCTAACATGCCGCATACCGCAAAACATTTCGAAAGTAACTTATGCAAATAATTCAAATAAAATCAGAAGTATTCATCGGCAGGCAGAGGCAGCGTACAGACAATGTGCTCATAAAATTCTGCTTAAGCTTATTTAGATTACTGAATATGATTGATTGACGGCAGGCACACAAATTTAACTACGATTTAACACATTCGTCACGAGTGAGAAGTTTAACCAACTCAACTCAACTCAGCTCAACTCAACGCAACTTGGCAAGAACAGACAGTCAACAAAACTTTGCACATACACACAAAAAGTAAAACAACAAAAAAAAAAAACAAAAAAACATCCAAAAAAGCATAAGAACAGCAGAAATAATAAATATGTAATAAAAAAGGAAGACAACAAAAAAAAAAAAACAAAACAGAGAAAAATAAAAACTATGCAGCACGTTCAACGAAATTACTGCTCAGACATCTTCTCATGCAAATTACTTGCATAAACTAATTTAGGGCTTCGTAAAGCTAAACTCAGTCAAGTAAGCATGCCAAGGCAAGGCAAGGCAAGGCAAGGCATGGCAGGGTAGGGCAGGGCTGTGTAAAGTAAGGCAAAGCATGGCATGTAGTGCCAACGAAGCAACCACCCAATGCCAAAGGCAACGACTACGTTGGTAAGAGCAACAACAACAACAACAACAACAAAAAAAGCAACAGGAACCACAAAGAAATCCCCAACGCAAATTACAACAACTTACAGTGAAGTTGTACAAATTCAAAGTTGAGCACAAAATTAATATTAATTTGAAAATTTTTGATAAAACTTTTTGACTGCTATTCATTAAATATGCCAGCAGTAGACTACATACACACACACACACACACACACACACACACTCACACACACACACACACACACACAAACAGATATAGAAGCAAAGGCAGCAGCAGCAGCAGTAGCATGTCAGCATTAGCAGCCGTGTGGCAAATTGCTGATTGGTGGTGTTTGTGGTATTTCGCTTCTAATGGCCAATGAATGAATGTACGTAGACGTGTATAAAAATTTAATTTGAATTTTGAATATTTTGATTGCATTTCCATTGAAATATTTATTCGCATGTGAACTCGTCAGTTAACAGTTTGTGCCAAAGCAAAATATTTAACCTCAAACAAAAATTGTTCAACTATTGTAAACTTGTGTCGGTTGGTTGCAACAACAAATACAACTACAACAACAACAGCAATAACAGTAAGAAAAATATGCACAGCAGTTACTTGTGGCATACTAAATTTTATAATAACAGCACGTTTTCAACTGCCCTTTGCACCGCACCGCATCACACCGCACCGCACCGTGCTACACCGCAAAGCTGTCCGCCGCATGCTACTTCCTACACATAGGACTGTGCCAAAAAAGGCCAAATAGAAAAAAATGGGAAAAAAGAAACTAAATTTAAGAAAATCACCCTAGCAGTTCTTTTTCTTTAATTTTTTTTTAGCATTTTAGACAATTGCTGTTGCTGCTGCTTTGTTACACTGCTGTTGTTCTTGTTGTTGCTGATGCTGTTGGGATTTTTAGTAATAAAAAGTAATTAAATTTGTATTCATTGCATGAATCTGTGCGAGATAGCATAGCCAAAGCCATAGTCTACACATAGCAAGCCAAAGACGACTCGGAATTAGCTCTTAGCAGCAACAGCAGCAGCAGCAGCAACAGCAACAAAAAGCGGCCATAAAGGTCGATTAGAATAGCAAGAGCAGCTTTATACGAACAGCAACACCATGACTACATTTGGCTATAGTAACAACAACAATAAGGTGTCAGTTCTCCTTTTACTCAATGCTATGCAAACTTATACACTCCGCAATGCACAAAGGCATACAAAAAAGAAAAAAAAAAATAATATCAGAAAAGAGATGAAAAGAGAAGAGAAGAAAAGTAAATGTTCATTAAAACAAAACCATAGCATGCTGCATAGAATTTTATAATTTTTTGCCAAAAACTCTTGGCAACAACAACAAAAAAAGACTTTCATGCCTTCGTTTGCTGCTGCCAGGCCTGACTTTGCATTTTATTTCTTGCTGTCTTTTTTTTTGTTCTTTTTGTGATATATTTGTAAATGTATTCTATTTTGGACCTTTTACCCTGCCGTTAGTCGTTAAGTAGCTGAGCGAATTTGCCTCACACATACGCAAACGTTGCATGCCAACTTTCGTTCCTGGTCTGCTGGAATCGCCCGGCGCATCTACTCGAACGTAATTGTGTCTCTCATTGACAAGGAGCAGCGAGCCGGCAATATGCCAGGATATTTTTTAAAGCTTTCCATACAGTTGATAGCCAGCGGCAATAATTTGCTATATGCTTAATGCCAAATTTAAGCAAGCATGCACATAAAATTGTATCTATCTAGATGCATATATATGTATATCTACAGATACATAAATACATTTGCTCGTTGTGCAATAGTTTCTATGCATAAATATTATCTAAAAAATTATTTAAAGTTTATTTGCTTCTGCCTCTTATCTGAATGAAATAGAATTTCATTTTATATACTGTGTGAGTCAAATACTAAGCAGCAGAGTTTGAGAACGCTTATAAGTTGCATTGGGGAAATGTTAACTTAAACCCAAGTATCATCATCTACAATAGTTTAGCTGAAATTATTAAAAATAGCAAGTTAAGCCAATTTTTTCTTTAAAATAGGATAAGTATTTTTTGTTAGAAGAAAACGATACAGAAATTTAAAAGGAAGTTGGTACTCTGATAACATTCCCCAAATTTTAAAAGGTTTTTTGCTTGTCTGAAGGAGTTGACAATATTTTGAAATCTAATTCGAAATTTATTTATGGAATTTAGCTGAAAGGAGTTTATTAAATAGTTACACTAGCGTCTTGCATAAGCTTTTCTAAGTTTATTCCATGCAGCATGTAGACAGTTTTCAATGACATTACTTCTTACATTATACAGCCCAACTGCTGGCTAAATCATTAAATGTGATTGACTTAGGATTGCGGAAACTCTTGCTGCACATTAAAACTTACAGCTTTTCGTAAATGTCCCAGGGCTCAAGTGTAAAAGCAATGAAACGAAGGCAACCTTTGCTGTTGAGATTTAGTATATAAACTTCAGTGGCATGCAATATGTTTGACTAACTTTGAGCAGACAATTATTAAAATTTGCAACTGACAGCAAGTGCACCTGGCTCACGGCATAATTTATTTTTATCTTTTTGTTTTTATTTTCTTTGGCTTGGCAGGGTTAGGAAGTCATGTCAGCTATGCTAACACCTCGTGCTGCATGTCTACGAGCTTGATGAGTGTAACTCAAAGATATTTTCTACAATAATATTATATTCGTATACATTTTGCATAACTTTCAAGTTAGCCAGACAGCCTTAACTCAAATGCTGCCCAGCGTACATTTATGTTAGGCAAACATTCGCCAATAAGAGAAAATTGCCGCACAGCAGGTGGTTAACTTCATAAACACGCCCAGCCCCATGCCATGCCACGTCGACTACTTAAACAACGCCCAGCAAAATGAAACATTCCCCAGCATGGCATAGCGCAGCGCAGCACAGCAAAGCAGAGCAGAGCCAAGCAGAGCAGAGGCAAGCAGAGGAGCAAAGCAGAGCAGTGCAAAAAGTAAGTACGGCGCAGAGCAAAAGTTCCGAAATTCGAAGTTAAAAGTTTGCTTGCCTATGCCTTGCCTGCTGTTGCTTTTATTTCCTGCTTTTTTATTTTTTATTTATTTTTTTTTTTTAAATAACTTCTTCGAGTGGCTAAATTCATTTGGCTAAAAATGCAAATTATTACATTGTGCAGACGTTACTTTTTTTGGCAGCTATTTATGCTATCTCTACGAATTTTTTTCTTCTTTAGTCTTTTTGTTGTTGTTTTTCTTTTTTTGTTAGCTTGGCATTCACAGTTATTTACTTACTGGAGCAGGCGTATTCGCATACTTGAGTTCTAGAAAAAGTTTTGCATAACTTTGCTAGCGCATAATTTGCACGTCTCAGCTTGGGGTTGGCTTACTTTGGCTAAGTATAGCTGCCGGTGGAGTATTTCTTTACTTTTTTTTTCCTATTTTTCTTTTCGTGTTTGTTGTCTGTCTGGCTTTTGCCGTTTATTGCATAAATACTAAAATTTGAGTTTAAGACTTGCCTGAATAGTTTTATTGGCAGCTAAGCCTTGGCTGCAGCTGTAGCTGTCAGTTTAGCTACTGTGCTGTGTTTATCGATCGGTTAAGTACTTTATGCGAGCGTTTTGTAGCCTTGGGACCGGCTGCACAGCACTTGTGCTCAAATGTCCAGGCAAGGCTGCTAATGCATGTACGTACATTGTAAACACAATTAAAAAGCCATAAAGCAAATTAGCCAAGACAAAGTAACGCCTGTGGCTAAATACAGTGACTAACCTCAAAGCGAAATGTGGCCGCTAAAAATGTGCGGCTGCGCCCCCGCATGCGAAACCGCATCAGGCAAACAAACTACTAAAGTACTAAAGCACATCCTGTGCCATAATTACACGCTGAGCTGAGTGCAACTTCAGCAAATTGTCAGCAATTAAAACACAAAAAAAAAAAAAAAAATGAGAATATAAATAAAAAAAATTCTTACATTAAAGCAAATGACAAAATTAAACCAAACAAAAAAAAAAATAAAAAAAAAATGAAACGGAATGGAAAAAAAAATATGCGCACAACGTGTTGAGGAAAATCTAGAAAAGCGTTGAAAACTCAAAGTTACATGGGGTTGAATATTATTGCCGGCAAGCGACCCTTCCAAAACGTAAATGGGAAAAACAAAGTGAATTCAAAACCAAAAAACTCTAACGGTAAAAGGAAGCAAGCAAAGTGGCATTTTTCCCTGCCTGCTATATGCAGTCACTCACTCACTCACTCACTCGCTAAGTCAGTCAGTCAGTCGCCCTCATCCTCATCGTCATCCTCACCCTTAGGCAGTTTGTCAGTCGCGCTTGTGCCACGAAATTAAACGCAAGTGTATTAAATTATAATTATTTGTGCATGACAAAGGTTCATGAAACATGCCTAATGACACATTTGCCACACAACAGTGAAGCCGGCATGCGACGATCGAGCAAGCGAGTGAGAAACATGCCCGTAAGGCGTTTGAGCGACCAGTTGAGCGCACATTGTGCCGCACTTAAAGATACGCGACTGTCGCAGTGCCATGCCTTGCCCTGCCCTGCCTTCATCTGAGCCATTACCGCACAGCAGCGCAACGTTACAAGTTTAAGCAGAGTAAGAGTGAAAGAGAGAAAGAGAGAGAGGGAGAGAAACGTACATGTACATGTCGTACAGATTCACCAGTCACTTGCTGACTTGTGAGGGTCGCATAGTGTCTTTAGTGTTTGTCGTGTCTGTCGTGTTGTAGCGGCACACAGGGGACGACGACGTCTACACGTTCATTTTGTACGCTGATTCACTTAGGCAACGGTTCGTTTCGTATATGGTTACAATTAACAACGCTCGTTATTTTTTGGACTTTAAAATGTTATAACAAAATAAATGAAATTGCTACAACATGAAATTTTCAACTTGAAATGCAATACACTGCGCACTGCTCACTGCACACAGTGAGGACTCAGGCGCAAACTGCAGCGCAGCCACGGCAGACAAGCTTGGGCAAGGCAGCCCGAATGTTTTGAAGCTATTAATGCTTTTGGCATACTTACTTGAGGCTACACACATGAGCACAGCAGTAGAAACATGCAAGCAAACCAACAATTCACTAAGCTTAGCACAGTGCGTTGAGTTGTGCTGACCAAGACACAATTAAGAGCGGATGAACAACTTTGGCTTTAAAAAAAATAAACAGCTTAAAAACCTAATTACATAAAGTCTGAGCCAAATCAAATTAAATAGAATTAGGCCTTTATATACCCATAGAATTATTAAATGTTCTTTCAACAATATTGCTTTTAAAAAACTAAGGCCAAGGAATGTTAAAAGTATCTAAATTAAAATCCTTGGTATGACTTTTGCTAGTAGTATAAATTTACTATGTTTTAAGCATTTGCCTATACAATAAAGTCTGAGTTTCCAGAACTAAATCAACCTGCCAAATATAATCTCATAATAATAAAATGAAAGTTTAATTATTTCTTTGAATACTTATTTCCATAAAATACATAAATTTATAACGAATAATTTACATCAGATTTGTGCTCAAGAACCATACCTTTTCCGATATATTAAGCGCAACACAAGAAGCCGCATCTCGATTGGATTTCTCAAAAAGTAATGCATTGAAATAAATAGAGTAGATTAAGGAGAGCTCAAAGTTGGATTTTGTTATTGCTACAATGTAATATAACAGGAATCAGGTGCACTATAGGAAAGCCAAATTCAGCAATTGGCTTGCTTGCTTAAAACTTTTAGTGCTACATTAAGTGTTCACACACCACTGTGCGCGCTGTAATGTGAGACTTGTGTCGAATTCGTGCAAAAGTCCAAAAATAAATAAAAGTTGAAAAAAAAAGTTGAAAACAAAGTTTCCGCTAAACATGGAAAACACTCACTTTCCAACGACTAAGCAGAAGTACAAACAACAAAATCGGTATCTTAAGGCTAACTCGGACGTATTTGTGCCAAAGCGGGCTGAAGCCAGCAGCGCAGGCAGCTCGACACGTTTTACGGCTGATTGCGATTGTGATGGCGATGGTGATGGTGATGGCGACATTTCGATATATTTAATTTTGTTTTTTCGTTTCGGTGTTTTTCTGCTTTTGAATTTAGTTTGTAATTAAATACGCTCAAGCGCTATTTAAACGGCTAAAGTTATAAAAAGGTTACTATGGCAAGCTGAATTATTAAAAGGGAAATGACAGCAGCAACAACACCGATAATGATAACAACAACAACAGAAACTAAAACATTAACAACAATCACACAATGATGTTGTTGCTTTACATGAACATGAATAAGATGAAAGCTAAAGGTTTGCCCGCGCCATAGGCGTCCACTTATTACTTTTGTTGTTTGGATAAAATCATGCACAGCAACATGCAAGAACAACATACGAGAAAAGAGTATGTACGGCGAGGAGTACTCATGCACAGTGAGTGTACATTACTACAACATAAGCCAGGCACACCGGATGAAGGAAAGCGGCATGTACCATACACATGACTAGCAACAACAACAACAACATCAGCAAGAGCAACAGCATTTGCAAAAGGCTAAGCGCCGCATGAGCGCAAAGCCACGTTGCTGGTATTTCTTTTTTTTTTTTTTTTCTTATTTTTTGGTTTTTGTTTGTTGCCCCTGTGAGTGCCCTGCTTAATTACTAAGCATGAGTGGAATGTACCATGAGCAGTCTAACGAAACAACTGCAGACGCTGTCTTGGGATTAGATCTACCCAAAGGTGCTGCCTGTAATGCTTGCTGAATGGTAATTATGACAACAACAATAATGAACAAAAAGAAGAAGAGAGAGAATATAATAAATAAAAGAAAAAACAAAATGTAAGCAAAATATTTTAATACCACTTTTATTGCATTAGCCTGGCATTAAAATTAAATTAAAAGTTAGTTGAAAGCATTTTTGTGTACGTACACTTATTTGGTGGAGTGTACGGCATTCCGCGCATACACCACATACTTAAGTAATGCTCTGTGGAGTATGCTTTATGTGACAGATGTTTAGCTAAGTGTTTACACATAAACAAATCTTTGTTAAAATTAATAAGCAAACCTCCCTAACTACTTGGCGGACAAACTTTTGCGCATAGTTTACTAAAATCATTAGAGCGCAACGGGGTGACTAGAAACATTAGACAAAATATTAGAAGAGACATAAAACAGTCTCACAGCTGTTCTCAAGCTAGTTGACTATATAATTTAGGAAATCTATGTGGCTGGGTTGTCTTTGCTTTTAAAACGGTATGACATATTACTTATAATATGCATTGGGCATAAAATTTCTTCAAACTCGATGCCTACTACGACTTTCATACATTCATTCACATGCTGAAAGGTGATAGCCTGTCTACGGTCTACATCTTAAGCAGCTAATTTCGTTTTTTATTGGTTTTTTTTTAATAGATTTAAGGTTGATCAACAGCACCGAAATAACTTTGAAAGGATTCCAAGAAAGAGAAACCTAAGCTATGATTTCATGCTGTTAAGGCAAAGGTTCTTCTTTTTTTCTTGTTAACTGATTTAAAATAATCAGAATAATAATTGGAAAATTATGCAACTAAATTTTAATAACTCAAAGTTAATTAAACAGTATTGACTTATGAAGACAAGACTCTGCTGCAGCCAGCACGACACAGCACCAACCTTCATCTATGAAAACGCAGGAAGTGTTTGTGAATTCAGGAGATAAAAAATTTAAAAAAAAGGATGACTGGCCAATAAATGTACACAATCCTTTTTTGACAACAGGTATTTAATCCGTATATTCCACTGCGCTGACAAAGTATTTCCGTACATTAAACCATGAGGATGGAATTATAATATCCGCAATGACCCGAGAAAAATAAGTCAGACCGGGAGCAAGCGAATCACATGCATCGCTACGAATTGTAGACGATGCTTGAAAAGACTTGCAGTTTATGTTGCTGCAAGTTGCTTTGGCTGCTGGTTGCCCTTGTAAAGGTTTATATATAAAAATTAATTATACGTTTCGCCAGGACTTCGTAGGTAAGCCTTTATGAAAATATGACTCATTAGGAGCAGAACGCCTCTTATTTGTCGGACTACCTTACTTAGCATGGTCTATTATTAAAGAACAGCTCGTGCACGTAACTTAAATTTTAAATTAACACAAAGGCAAAGAAAAAGCAGCAAACAAAGTCACGCATTGAGCCACAAGTTCCACTGTAGATGGCAGGGCACAAATGCCAAAATTACTATGTGGATCAATGTACCCGATGTGAGCTGCTGCCCGTCGCATATGTTGCGTCAACGATAATGCCATGCTGCGCATTCATTAGCTATCAAAGCATTCACGGTAATCGATGCTTTATCAATTTTCATTAAATCTCACATCAATTACGTTGTATGCCAGCAGACTACGTCGTTTTACTTTTTTTCTCTTTTCGTTTTATTTTCATTTTGGTTTATTTTTAGTTTTATTTTTTCTCGATTCCTTTGTTATACCTGTATGAAGTTGTGGCAATCAGATGAACATTTTCTTCGTCATCAATGAACACGGCTTCGAGTTACTCTACTCTATAAGCGATTTAATTGAAACACAATATGCCCAGAGAGTTAAAATATAGTTGGGCAGTCATTGAAATAAGAAAAAAAAAAAAAAACCAAAGAAAAAAAAATAAATAAATAAAGGCCATATCAAAAGAAACAGAAAAAGTAAAATCAGAAAAAATCCGTGCAATGCATGAAGGCAGGCCGAGACGAACATGTGGCAGACCACGACGCATCGCATGAAAGTTGCACGAATTTGGAAACCGAAACCATCAAGCAAACGAAGTAAAGGAAGCAAACGAATGTAGGCTGGACAGTTGGATCGCATAGGCAGCATAGGCATGTAGGCAGGTCGGGCAGGCTAAGCTGGCATTAAATTTAAGCTGCGGATTTACTCGTTGAAATGTTTAACAAGAAAAAAACAAAAAAATCAAGAAAAAATTCAAAGAAAGAAAGAAAAAAAAAAACAAAAAATAGCGGATTGAAGAAAAAAAAAAAATAATGGAAATTAATATCCCGACTACTGCTTTAAAATATGCCAAAAACCCGGCGGCCAAGCGGGCGTCTATGTGACAAAGTTGTGTTGCCTTTGTTTTGATTCGGCTTATACATGGGCATGAGGGGGAATACGTGAGTGAAAAAAAAAAAAACATTTCTGGGTATACTGTTAAAGTGCGACCGCGGGGATTTAGGGCAACATTTGTCGGTGCGGGTATTGCTATGCTCGTCACTTTTGCTGTTGTTTTTTCTTTAATTTTTTCTCAATTTGCTTTTGCTTTTGCTTTTTTTTGTGATTTTATTTCTCATACGCTGCAGCAGTGTGAGTCGCATACGTAATCCATGCACTCAGCGCTTAAAACTCATCTGGCATATGGCATATGGTTTGATGCAAATCGCATCACATCGCATCACACATTGCAGCGAGTTAAATGGCATCGCATCGAATTCAATTCGATTCGTTTGCGTCTAGTCAGTCAACAATCAAATCATGTGTTTGGCTCGCATGCGCTGAGCCCAGTTGAACTGAACTGAGGAGTCGAGTTGAGTTGCGTGGAGTTGAGCCGAGTCGAGCTGAACTCCTATACTGAGATACTCGCATACTGAGATACTTTTACACATGATGTGCTGCGATTTCCGGATGAATTGGTTTCGTTTAAGCGAAAATATAGGCAGTCCGTATGTTACGAGTGTATATTCTGATTTTTTTCCCCTTGCTTCTTTCTTTTTGTTTATTTTTTTGTTTTGTAGTTGTAGTTTTTTTTTCTTTTTTGTTACTTAGTCATGCAGCAAGAAATACGGAACACAAATGGAAAAACATTTTTAAATTATGCGCGATTCAAGTTTTTTTCTTTTTTTTTCGTGTTTTTTTTTTCATTCTTTTTTTAGCCTTCTGCGATCACAGAGCATACCCATCAGCGTTGTGTTTGTTATGGATATATTTTAAAATTTAGATTTATTAATGTATGCCCCGTATGCAGAAGTTGTGCAAATTTCAAAACAGCCAAGGCAGTCATTCAGTTGACTAACGTCAAAGTTAGCTGTGCAAGCCAATTCAGTGCGTTAGAAAAGGCAAGGCAGAAGAAATACATAACTATAACAAGGCAAACTTTTGTGCTTCCACTTAAATGCGATATGCACAACTGATTTCTTACATAAGCCTAGTGACAGTCGATAGTTTTGTTTATGCACAAAAACAAATCAGGCGCGAAATGACCAATGACTCAGCGTCCTTTTTATGTGTTGAATTATTTGTCGATAATGACATCAGCATTGACACCAAAAATACATGCAAAGTAAGTCACCACGAATATATCCTACTTTTACAATAATACTCCCTTAAAAATGCCTTATTGTGAATTGCATTAGCAGCAAACTGTGAAATGACGCCTTAAGAAAAAATTCTTTTGTATTTATTTTAGTAGGTTAGCAAAGATTTATTATCTGACGATTTTAATACGCTAGAAATTGCTTATAGTCGATAATATAATTAATACTTTAACAAACTCCTACTTTTTTGTAAATAAAATCGAATATGAGTTTGGTTAATGAGATATGGTTTGATTAGCTAGGACAATGAAAGCATGAATAATCCGATACCAGCCAAGCACTTTTATTTAAAAAATTCGGATTGAGCTATGCCTATCTAGGAAAAAATATTATAAGCTGTTATTTATATTTATATATTGTTCGTTACATACTTCGATATCAATAGACGAATATTAATTTTTAGCTTAATGAATTATTTACTGAATATGCTTAGGTTTACATTTCCGAGCAATGAGTCAATCAATCATTTCATCTGTTAGGTTTACCAAGCACTTAACTTGAAAATGCAAGGTATGTTGTAAAACACCAAGTGTCTAGTGATTCATTAAGTTGGCACATGTTAATCGATCAGAATGTGGTCACCAACAAATGGATTTGGAATGGGATCATTGATTGGTTATTTCATGCTATGTATGTTTTCAGCATTTTTAAAGCAAAATCGGCTCATTAACCAATCGATCGATTGACAACACCAAAACAGACAAATCAAATACATTAAAAAGTATATGCAGGCTAAGAATTTTAATGCTTAAAACTGCTTTTAACGAAGTCAGATAACGAAGTTATGTGTTTTATTTTTATTTCTGTTGCGTTTTTATATTTATTTTATTCGTTTCTTTTTTTTAACTGACAAAAACTGATAAGCAGCATTATAATATCAGCGCGTTAAGCTCTTAAAAAAATCAAAGCATAAAAAAAAGTAAAATGGAAAGTTTTTCGCTAATTTAAGGTTTATACTTCTGTGCTCTTTTGATACGATACTAGAATTCCAATTTAAGATATTAGAACGAACCAGTTTTAGATAAAGTGTGAAATAGAAAATCCGATTAAATTGTCACCTAACACAGTTGTTAAATCTGTGATGCCAACAAAAATACAGAAAAATGTTTAAAAGCTTAAAAAAATTTCCAAACATTCTGAAGCGAAATGTGTAGCACTTGCTACTGAATTTAACGAATTTTTAAGCATTTAAATTGATTGCTATTGACAAAAGGAAAAAGGAGAGGTTCTGGAAAAAATATTGGCATAAATATTTGTATACTGATTAAATATATACTTCCTTACTCTTTCTTTGGAATTTTTATTTAAAAAAAATAATACTTAAATGAAAATATTAACAAATGCCAACTTTGGCTTATAAAGACTCAAAGAAATATCCGTAGTAATCCTTCTGGTTTGCCAAACAAGTTTGCTAAGCAGGAATAACAAAACTCGGCCTCGTTCAAGAAAATCTTGTTACAATGATGCTTATCAACTTAACCCTAACACAATCAAGGCATGCTACATACTTGTATACATATGTATGCCTTTGTGCTGCGCTAGATTATTAAAATTTCAGTCTTAGCTAGTGACATAAATCTAACGGGTCTGGCTGCGCCAAAACTGCCAACATTAACAATCGAACCCCTTGCTGGCAGGAAATTATTTGTATAAATTTGATAAAGGATCGCAACGTCGAAAAGAATTTTTAATTAAAGCCAGGCATGCTAAAATTCAAAATGCAATGCATAACAAACGATGAATGATAATGCACAAGTTGTATAAGACATGCAAAAGTAACAACAACAACAAAAACAGCAACTAAACGTAAGAAAATAATAAAAAAAATAAAAAAAAAAACTCGCGCCACATATTCAATACCAAAAATAACAACAACAATGATAGCACATAGTCGCATAACAAAACATAGGCATAGCCACGCCACGCCATGCCATGCCATGCCGTGCCGTGCCAAGCAGCCAAACCAAACCAAGCAAAGCGAACCCAACCTAACCGATACGAGGCAACTGAATTGCAATGCAATGCAATGCATAAACAACAATGTCATCAACATAATTGTATGTCAAGTGAGAAGGGAAGCAGAAGCGCAGCAGCAACAGCAGCAGCAATGCAGCAGGAACTCAAGAAAGAAATATAAAATCGCGCACACACGTCGCATAACAGAGAAAACAAAAAAAAAAAAATTAAAAAAAAAAAAAACGAGAAAACCAAACACATAAAACTAAAATACGAAAAAAGAAAAAAAAAAATAAGAAATAACAGAAAAACCACTCGAGACCATGACGAGACAATGCAATAAAAACGAGCGAATGAATGAATGACTGGCTGCTCGGTTACTTGGCTGACTAGCGGATGGCTCGCAATGCATACGCAATATTAAGCCATACCGGCAGGCCAAACAGGCAGGCAGGCAGGCTTTCAGGCAGACTCACAGATGAACGAACGAACAGACGGACAATTAAATAAGCATGCGAGGCAGGCAAGCGAGCGTATGTAAGGTCAGACAGACAGACGCGCGCAAGTATTATGGGCAGAGGCAGTGCATGCCCATATGTAGGGTGCAAAACCATATGCGGGTCCTATTATCAAGCGATGACAATAATAATAACAACAAAAAACTATAACAACAACAACAACAACAATAACAAGAACAAAAGTGCAAAAGAGACAAGGCAACAAACTAAACCAAACGAGCCAAGCAATCACCTTAGCTTAGTCATTGTTGTTGTTGTTGTTGTTTTTGTTGTTATAGCACAGCTATGGCATAGCAGCAGCGCTGTCAGCAATCAACGGGGCATGTTGCCAGCTCCCAACGTCATCAACGCAGCGCATTTAGTATGTCATTGAAAACTGAAACGCCTCTCGAACGGAATTATTATTACCACTTATGCATACGTATTTATGTGCATATACACATACACACACACACACATACACATACATATACACATACATGTATACAAATAACGCATATATATTCCAAGTATGCGACACTCAACGTCATCGCCAACGACATCGTCATCATCATCATCAACGCCAACAACATCAATGGCAACGCCAATTGTTGTTGTCGTCTCTCTATTGTTTTAATGGTTTTTATGCGCGCACAGTAAGTTCACAATCGTCATCGCCATCGCACCATTGCCATCGACATCACCAACAACATCGTCAATGCCGTCAACGCAACGCTCAGCAGCCAGCATAAGCAGCAGCAGCAGTTGATATATATATGAGTATTTATTCTTTTTTTTATGGCTTGTATGCACTTATTTCCACATGAACGCATTTCAAGCCGTTCCCATGCCGTTTACCTTTGCGCCAGCGCTACTCGATTTTCTAAAGCATAAACCGCAAATCATTTGTTAGCAAAAACCTACAAAAAAACAAAAAAAAAACCTACAAAAAAGCCGAAAACAAAATAATACAAAAAAATTAAAAAAAAAAAACAAAGCCTGTAGAAAAAACTTAGAAGCGTGTAAGCACAAAAGTAAATTTCTAAGTTTACGTCAAAGGCTGCCAGCCAGTAAGCCAGTCAGCCAGCCAACCAGTGAAGCAGTCAGCCTGCATGCGTGTAATTTTTCACATTTTATTTTTACATAAGCGTTTACATTTGCTTGGCTCTTGCTTTTTGCGCCTTTTGTTTGTGTTCTCAAAACGTATACATATGTATATATATACATAAGTGTGTTTGTATGTCTTTCCTGCCCTACGCTTAAAATCCAAAAAGAAAAAAAAAAAAGAAAAAAGTGAAAAAGTTTTAACTTTGGAATTAATGACGTTGAACTTTGTTTTCTTAACTACTGCCATTAGTCGAAATTTATTTATGTTGGCCTAATGAGTAAGATACGAGTAATATGCTTATCGATTGTGAAAAAGTGCTTAGGCAGAAATGGCATTAATTGGGGTTAATCGAAATTGCATTTATACGGCGTATACGAATTTATTGTATTTTTACAATGTTTGCTTTTCTTCCAGCTTGATAGTTAATCGTGGCCTATCATAACGCATATGCGGTGATAATTTCCAACAATTTATTTTAGTTTTTTTGCAAACATGTTTTTGATTCTTTATCGATTTGTGTCAATTCAAAATATATATATAACCCTCAGCTGAATAAGCAAATATTTAACCAACCAAGCATAAGGCAGTAGGCGAGAAGCGCACAAAAGTAGAATAAATCCAAGTAAACTGTGGCTGAGCAGAGTTCATTGGATCCAACAGTGTGTACAAAATAATGCAGATTCCTTTCAAATGCAAAAATACATTAGATATGCTTAAACACTTTATTGTATTTAGCAATCTGCAGACTACAAAGAAGCTGTCAAAAAACTTCGAAAGACTTTCGCCTTTTGTTCTATAACCATATAAGCATAAATTGTTTTTCAAAAAAGTATATTCAACTCATGAGAAAAGGCACTTAGACGTCATTGCATGAGATCAGCGCAACTGCTTTCTCGCAAACATGTTTAAAGTTCAACCTACTAAGGCTAGTTCAGGTGTGAGTCATGGCCTGCGGGCTACTACGTGCACCACCTGCCTGATGATGTGAGACGGTTAGTCAGCGCAGTCCAAATTTTATTTAACTAATTTGAATATTGTCAACCACTTGGTGGCAGCACATTTAATGATCGACATAGCAGCGCACAATTTCTACATATAATTAATTGCAGTCAATTTATTTTATACTTTATTTAACATTTTCCATGACATGCATGTTCATTGACGTCACATAAGGTCAGCTCACTGCGACGCATTCTTCTATTGAACACTTAAGTATTTTATATAAAACTCAACCCGATATGTACAAATGTACAATTGTAGAAAATTACGCCAAAAAGCACATCCATACACACATAAGCATATAGACAGAGAGAGAGAGAGAGAGAGAGAGAAAGAAAGACACATGCCACACACATACACGCATACACAACTCATCAAAGATGACATGACAGGCAACAAGCCAGCAGCAATGTGCCATCATTAAGACTCAGCAGTCCAATAAACTCGTATAGGGAAAGGTACGCGGGAGCGAGAGTCGGGAGCAGAGCTCAAGCACGAAATGAGCCAATAGTCGTAAAATGTCGCCGCCAGTTGATTCAAATGCAATTGCTGACCATGCGAACTTTAATTACAAGTTTTGGTATTTCGCTCGTTCTGTCGCATAGGTACTACACTCGTCGTACACTAAATGCGTCTCATTAAAGCAAATTACAATCGCCCGCTGCTGGTGACCAGCACTTCCACTTCCACTTCTTTCATATCCAATTCCACATCAGCGCATTGCAGTACGATTTGTGCTTTGTTACAGGCACGTATGGTATACTTATGCTCCGTATATGGCATGGTCTACATAGACTTTTGACTACGAGTGTAGGCAAGAGAAGTAATCGTACACGTACACGTACACAGAGTGTAGACCAATGGCGCACGCAGTGACGCCCGCCGAAGGTCCGCTGTGATGGCGCGCAGTTGAGTTTCAGTTTTTGCCGCTTGCATGTCAAATGAAGGCGGATTCTCGGTTGCCGCACATTTTGTTAAAAATTTAATAAATGAATAGCTTTCGTGTGTAATTAATTTTGATTAACGGTTTTGTTAAAGGTAGGCAACAGTAGCTGAATAAAACATAAAAAAAAAAATACAAAAAAAAACAATATATATATATATATTAAGAATACGAACAAAAAAAAAAAACAATGAAACAGTAATAAAACTACAATAACAACAACAATAGCTGGCAACTTGCCTAACCAGGGGTCTGACAGCCAAACGTGTGTATGAGCGCCGCAAGCGGCATTTGAAGAGGGTTACTAAGCTTTATGCTTAGGTTTCGGAATTGCTGCTAGAACTTTGATTGCCAGCCTTGGTACATTTTTAATGAATTTTTGAAAACCCAAAAATGTCAAAACAATAAGTTATGGTGTTTTAAAGCGCAACATGAATAAACAATAAAAGGGACGTATCCTGCTCCTGCTGCTGCTGCTGCTGTTCTTGCTAGTCAAATGCGCGCCAGCAAAGATGTACAAAGTTGGCAAAACTTTGCGTTTGATTACTTAAGCAAATTTAAGCTACGAACTCTTAAAACGATTTTACTTGTACTTCTTGTTTTTTGCTTTTAAACTGCAAACCTTTCATTTCCTTATTGAGCCACAGTAATGTAACTTAATATCAGACAAGGCGCATCTTAACGAACTTTTTTTTTCTTCTTTTTTTTTTTGTTGCCAAAGCCACACAGCGACGTTGCTACATGCAAGCATACTTACATACAAACATACGTATATGCATACATAGGTACAAATCGCACATGGCTAAGCTATAATTTCAAAGCATTACATGGCAAAAATCGATTAATTCGCATGCTCGCCTCTGCATACAAATCATAAGCGCAAAAAACAAAACCCAAAAACAACATAAATGAAAATAACCGAAAGTCGAAAAAAAGAGAAGAAGAAGAAGAAAAAACCATGTGGAAATAATAGGCAGGCATGTAAAAAAAAAAAATTAAAAATAAAAAGAAAAAAGTTATTGCCTACTTTAGTGTCATAAATTAAAATCTATCGAAATAAATCAATAAAGATTAAATCTTACACATAATCCAAAGTATCTAAGCGTACAAGCCAGCGACCGCATTGTATGCGCACACGTACGCTTAGCTGCATCTGTATGTGTGTCTGGGCATCTGTATGCGTGTAGCTGTGTAGCTTTAGCAGCGCGTCATGGAGTACGCGTCTGGCGGCAATCGCTTGAGTATCTGTTACGAGGCGCAGGCAACACAAGCCCCCAATCCGACCCGATGCGACCCGACTCAAGCCAGCGAAACCAAGCCGAGGCATGGCAAGGCAAGGCAGCTTGCAAAGTTCGCTTTGGCCGCCCCAAACTCTATTGTGCCAGCACAATGATGTGTGCATGTGCCGCCCCCCAAAACGAAACTACTTAAGTATTTAGGTCTGCTTTGTATTTTGTATGCTGAATAGGTCTTTAAATTTCATACTACAAATACGAGTACGAAATGCGCTCGCATAGTATATGTCGGCTGCGAATATTTCATTTCCTCACCATACAATTGCACGTAGTCCGACATAGTAGTCGCCTGCTACTTTTTATTTCCCCTCAGTGTACGTATGCGTGTGTGTGTGTGTGTGTATTTTTTTTTTGTTTTGTCTGCTGGCTTTAGTTTTGCTGCTTCACAATTTGAATGTGCTGTAGCTGCGTTATTTTGTTTTTGTTCTTTTTCACTTTTTGTTTTATTTTTTTTCAAGTTTTTTGTTTTTCTAGTGCAAGCGGCAGTTTGAAATCAAGCTGTGCTTGAATACTTCGTGTCGGCTACGCAAAGCGGCTTAAAGCTATGAATACATGGTACGTGTACGTTTTCTTGTATAGGCAGGCAGCTCGGCTACAACTGCATAGAATTTAAGATTCTTAAATAACACAGCAACAGCAACAAAAACAGCAGGCCTAAGCATAAGAACAAAAGTTACACATAGAAAAAATAGCGGCTAATATTAGGCATAGTAGTTAGTAGAGCAGCCAGACGGGCAGCGGAACGGAGGGACAAACAGCGAGTCTCTCTGTGAGACAATATGGCATAGGCAGTTATTTATAGCGCAACAATGAGTTTATAAATATTAAGCAAAGCTACACATGCCTATTGCCTATTGACGCGTTTGCCTGGCTCTTGCCTTCCCTGGCCTGCTATGCCTTGCCTTGCTACGCTTGCAGTGCATGTTTATAAATCATAGATAAGCACTATGTATTACTAATTTAGAACTTTTATCCTGATGATGACTTTTCGCATTGTATGCTATGCATGAAGAAAACGCTACAGTGTCTGACGCTGCATAAATGCAGGCCAGCTTGCATATGCGCGCGTGTTAAACTTTAAGCGCTGCTTGCTATGAACTTGTATCTGGCGGCGACGGCGACGGCGAAGGCAACGGCGACTATGCACATTATCTGTGAGATATTTATTGTGCATACTTGAAATACTACGTAGGCGGCCGTGTCTGTGCCTGTGTCTGCGCATATAGATTATTTAAAGTCTAAGCAGATTATGCGCATAGCAGTTTGTTTAAAGCTGTTTGCATTTAAATCAATCGAGAAGTTGACTGCCGACTTCTATGGGTTTGATTTTGAGGCGAATATGCGCACGGTGAAAGGCTTTCACATGCACTCTCTATGCCACAATAAAGCTGCATGTGTACATGCCTGCACCGCACTAAGTCGCTTAAGCCCAAAACATTAAGCTACTTAAGGCAGAAGTTCTGGGAATTGTTTTTGTAAGGGTTGCTAACCAATTTCTAGGTTAATTTTGTTATATCTTGATATAAGCAGCTCACTGCTGCCTTAATGGGGCGATATCTGCAAGTACCCATGCGGATAAGTTGTCTATAATTAAGATAAAAAAAAATGTAATATTTCTTATAATTATGCCGAAAAATCCTAAGTTTAATATTAAAAGACTCTTAGTGTGTGTTCTGACTACCTGGTTTGCCTTAGCGAACACTTCAACATTAATTTGATGTGGCAGACTGTGCCAAAACGTTGCTCGCATAATTAGTTTCCATATGGCAGCTATTCGTGCTAATTTAGTGGCCGAACGTTAATCCGGATATTTTGGATTGTTTTTATTTGCATGCTCTCATATGCGGTCTATTATATTTAGATCAAATCAATCCTGTACTCCTTTATAAGCAAATTATCTGCCCGTCTCAATTATGTCTGTTAGATTTCTTTTCTGCCCATTTCCTAAATTTTACTCCTTTTTGAATATTATACACAAAAAAATATTAATTCTATTTAAATGATTGTTAAAAATAATTTAACCGTAAATAAATTTAATATTCTTAAAAAAAATTCCACATGAAGTATCATATAAAAGATAGAAACAATAATGGGTTTGCTATCAAGATGAAGAACAGAAAATTCGTTGTTTCAACTGATCTATGCCAAGAGACACCCTACAAAAAAGGTTGTTGTTGTAAAACATATACAAAGTTTCATAGGTGATAATTTCCAAATGCGAGGTAACGCAACAGACTTTGAATTGGATTTAGACATATTTGCTTTATATACATATATGTTTTTGTTGAATGTTAGATTAGTCCTAAACTAAACCTCTGTCTGCCCTTCTGCTACACATCACTTTGTCCTTACGAACCTCCATTGTGTCTTTTTCATTGCTGTGCATTTCCCATGTTGCCACGGTAGTTAGTGTAATAGTCAGTTAACTATAGGTTATTGCTTTAGTTTAATAGTCTCTCGTACCTAAATCTAAACTCATTTCACTACAAAAGTGTTCACTGTGCGTGTTTGGCATTTAACACCGCTGCTAATTTTTTTTTTTTTTTCCTTTTTGGTTTTCTTTTTCTCTCATAATGAATGAAGTCAATTTGAGTATTTGCACCCATGCCGAACTTTTGTTTCAGAATAATTCATAAAAATGCTTGCCTCCTGCGCGACTCGGAATGACATTGAAGACCTTCCGTCGGTATAATTGCTTTAACGCTAAAATGATGCCTGAACCGATCGGATCGTATCGTATCGTATGGCACAAGGCATGGCATGGCAAGGCATGGCATGAAAAGAATCGATTGATTGTTGTTTGAGCTGTTGTTGCGTTTGAGTTTTACAGAAAAACAGCAAAGCAGCTGAAATACGAGTCGTAAAAGAGCAAAGCGAAGCAAAGCAAACTGAGCCGAACCAAATTAACGCCAAACACGCAGAAAACTTAAAACAGGCAAAGGCTTTTTCTTCGATTTTTTGCGGTTTAGCATTCAGCATGTCGTCAGGGTCATCAGGCAGTTCAAATTCTGCCGCCGCATTGACGCAGATGAGAACCAAGAACTTGGAGCCAAGAACCTACATAGCCAAGAATGAAGAAGAAGCAAGCAAGCGAGCGGCATGCAGCGTGCAGCAGCGTCAGGCATGAGCAATGAGCAAAAGCTTTACGCTTCAATGGAATTAGTTTGGTATTCTGTTTCTTTAGCTTTACAATTTAGAATAAGCAGAAATAATAAATGGAATTCTGTTTCTGTATTTTGTATTTTGGTTTTTTGTTCTTTTCCCTGAACGGCGAACGAATGTGTGAGAAGACGCTCGCGCGCGGCGTTATTTAGTAACGCCAGGCGTATGGTTCTGGCTTTTGGTCTTGGACTCTGACTGCCTCACTGCCTGTCTGCCAGTCTGCCATTCCGCCTGCCTCACTGGCTGCCTGCTGTAAGTGTATGGTGACTCTTAATGTCGTTGTCGCTGTCGCTGTCACAGTCACCGTCACAGTCGGTGTCGCCTGTATGTATGCACGTGTGTATGTTTGTTTTATGATAATGTCGTAGTTGATTATTATTATTATGGCCTGGTGTTTGAAATTCTATGCACGTACCGGCATTGAAGCTTATCTGTATCGAATATGATTAAGTGCGCGTTGGCACCGCGAAGGCATAGAATTCTTCTTTTATTGTGTGTAGTCAGCCAGCCAGCCATTCAGTCAGCCAGTCAGTCAGTCACCCAGCCCGACAGTCAGCCAGTCAGCCTAGAAAGGTATTTGATAGGCTGTGACTGAGTATACTCACGACGACAGACTTACAGCCAGACAGACACACAGAGTCAATGGCAGTGGGATGTGTATGTGTATGTGTGTGTGTGTGTATGTGTGTATGAATTTGTTTTATGCGAAACCAAAACCTAAGATGAATTGTCTCGGTTCGAGAGGTTGGGCTCTAAACGCCTGACTCCCTGTGATACTCGTACCCGCTCAGTGTCTACTTCACTGTTGGCGTATCTATTGTCTCTTGTTTCGCCGTATTTTATTTTCATTTTTATTTTCTTTTTGCTGTTTTGCTGTTTTGTTCTCGATTTATGCTGTTGTGGTTGTGTTCAGTTTTTTTTTACGCTTTGCGCTATTGTAAAAAATCAACGACAACGACAACGACAAAAAAAAAAAAAAGAAAAAAATACGACTATGGCTGTGTGAAATATTTATGTGAAATATTTTGTATAGCTAAAAATCTTTGTAGGATTTTGATTTTCGAACAAAACGTTTTGTAGCATTGCCATATTTGCGTTGTTTCTATGCGAACAATTGCAAACAGTGGGTGTATGCCGGACGGACATATCGGGACTGCCTACTGCTGCTAATATGCGTATGCATGCATGTTAAGCGTTAGATGATGTGAGATGAAAGCTGAGTGCTCTGCGGCACAGCCCAGCGTAATTAATGCGAAAATATGTGGCGCACACATGAATTCTAATTTGTTTCTCTTTATTTTTTTTTTTTAATTATTTAGTATGTTGCGCACATATGTAGTTTATAGGTTGATTTTGTTTTTATATAAGTTTTGTAACAAAATATTTATGATTTTAGAATTGCTATTTCCTGAAATATGCTTAGCAGATCATTTAAATGACCAAATGTGGTTTGAACTAAAGCGTGAGGTACTGTTGCTTTATCGAAACATGACAATATATTACAAATTTTATATTATAAATTTTATTTTTGTTTTTTTTTTTTCACATAAATCTTGTTTCAATTATTTCTGAAGAGACTGTATACAATATTCAAAGATGCGTCCTTCAGAACTGCAGCGTAATCTTTTGTTGATTGTTTACTATGGTTTATTCCAAATCGAAGCTTTACAATCATCTAAGAACAAATCATTTACAGCCATTAATTAGGTTTTCGCCCTATCTAGACTGAAATATGTTCATGTATGGGAATTTTATACTTTCTGCTAAGAGAAACTGCCTAGTCTTCTTTTTTTTACATAAATTTTGTTTCAATTATTTCTGAAGAGACTGCAATATGCGAAAATGCGTCCTTCAGTGCAAAGCTCCTTCTGATGTCCGTCCTACATGCATTCTTGACTCTCCTTAAGTCCCTTCTGCAATGATTTAAGTCTTTGGCAAACTACTCTTTAGTTGAAAGCAGAGTAGGGGTTCACTTTCAAATGCAATCACCACAGCAATTGTGCAGAGTTGCTTGTGCACTTATTATACTGAGTACGAGAACATCGGAAATCCAAATAAAAGTAGCAATAATTATTGTTTTTCTCAGACTTTCTGCGCACGACTTGAGTTGGCAATGAGGCTTGTATTTTTGGTTTTTTTTCTTTTTCTTTTTACATTTTTTTTTTTATTTTACTTGTTTTTTTTTTTTCTTCTTTTATAATTATATTTATTTTTTCTTTTCGTTGTGTTTCAATGGCATACAAATTTGAATATTTTTTTTCTTCTCTTTTTTCACATTTTAAATTGCTTTACAGAATTACTTATTTATTTTGCGGCTGTGTATTCAAGAGGCAAATTTTCGTTTGTGATTTATTCTGCTGACGCCCAGAAATTATGCAAATTCAAATTCAATGCGAAACACTTTCATGTGTCTGGGAAAGGCTTACGAGTAGATTTCCGGACTACTGATGTCTGCACTCCGCCGCAGTGTGCATTATGTACTTGAAATTCAGCTCGAGTGCCTCGGCTATCAAAGCTTTGACTTCTCTTAAATGTGCGACGATTTAAAAATGGGGTTTACGAGTTGTCCATGCATTGCGAGGGTGTTTTCGACATACACGCAAAAAAATTACGCGTTACATATACAAATTTGCTATAGAACTTTAAGTAAGCTGTGCCAATTTAAATAATTTTATTTGAAAATCTTTTGAAGTAAATCAGTTCAACTTTGTAATTAATGAAACATAATTAAAAAGTATTTGAAAAATAAATAATTGCCAAAATGGCTGACACAACAGTATTACAAGAAGATCCGGAGAGTTTCTTGCAAGGCGAATCAAAGGTGTCTGTTTTGATAAAAATGCTCGACGATATTGCGAATGCAAATGCTCAGGAGGAGTAAGTAGAGGAGCAGCTTATGTGACCGCAGTTTTTATTTGCCTTTAATACATCCCAGCATGGGCACAAAGGATAAGAAAAAACCTCAAAGCGAAGCAGATATCGATATGGAAGAGTTTGTGGTCTTTCATCGCACCTTTCGTGACATCACGTCGTCGCGTAGTACAAAGCAGAAGCGTAGTGCATCTACCGTAAAACCGAATTTGGATCAATTTACATTTGTGCGACAGCTGGACCAGACACCCGAGGAGCGCAAAGAAGTGATGAAGGTACGCGAACGCATTGCAGACAGCTTTCGTAGGTAACTTGTGTACCTCACATGCTCTGTGAGCGCTACATACTTTGCAATTTACTTTAAAAACTTCTTCACTAACAAGGCAAGGCAATCATGCGTATCGCATGATGAATTACAAAAATGCAATTGATTTTTATACAAAAGGACTGGACCATGTCACTGATACACCCGTTTTGTACTGCAATCGTGCCATTTCCTATATTAAGTAAGTAAATAAGCCAATTTTGATATGCTTAGGAGACGAATAAGTAACTGAGCGCATCATAGCATTAGATGCCATAATATAGTACGATTGCAAAGTGATCTAAGTTAGCTAACAGCAAATGTGAGATGAGATATGAGCTAAGGAAAAAGAAACAAAAATTATATTAAGCTAATCGAGCTTCCTCAAATGTACCTTGGGTAACATACGTATGAGTAGGCTGCTTAAAATGTTATATGCTTTATGCATAGAGGGAAGTAACGAGATGACAGAGGAAACGTTTAGCATTCTGGCATTTAGTGCCTTTCATCATATATTGTATAAATACAAAATAATTGCCATACATGCGCTTTACTTCTGTTTAAGAAATGCCGAGTATAAGCGCGCCTTGATGGATATCGAACATGTAATCATGCATTTGGATTACCGTTGCCTGAAGGCATGGCTCTATCGTGCGGCTGCCTACAAGCGTCTGGGCGATTTGAAAAACTTCGAGGTTTCTGTGAGCAGTGCGAGGCAATTTAATACACGCGAATACACGGCAATCAACGATTTTGTACAGCGTCTCGATGCTGAGCTCTAACGTGTTAACAAACAGCGGCAATTTTATTTTTTTTAATTGCATAACGTATTTTATACATTGTTTTTATATGTATATACATATATGTATATATATATTTTTTTTTATAAATAAAAATAAAATGCAACAAAATTAAGTCGATAGCATGCATACAAATAAAACTATAAAGCAATAAAATTAAAGCGGTGTTTGCTTGATTGAGTGCTCAATCAAATGAAATTCAAGCTAACCCACGCATGAAACAGATGAAACACAAACACTTAAGCGCTAACGAAACAACAAAGGGAGACCTTGTGTGCTTATGGTCGGGTCGTCGTAGTTCGAGTTTTGTGAGCACACAGGCGAGCGAGAATTTAATCCTTTAACAAACAAAACTACAGCGAAGGGATGCCATGGCTGTTGTTTTTGCACTAATTTACAATTTTGGGCTTATCGCGCCGTGTCTAACTGATGTGCGCATCCCAACGCAACGCAACGCAGCGCACCACATCACAGGGCAAACGGATACGTAGTCATAAACATTTTGCACGCATCGTTAAAAGCAGCAAGGGGTAGAGACGCCAGACGGCCGTTGTAAGGGAGGGAGAGAGTGAGAACGGGAGAATGACAAACGAAAACAAAACGAAGGTGAGCACACTAAGGTAGTGTAATCAAATCCAACAAGTAAATATAATTTATAATTTTCGTGCTATTCAGAACGCGCCGAAAATAATCTCATGTTACCTACCGAGGCTTGTCAGGTACTAAGCGGGAGTGTGAGTGCGAGTAGCAGAGAGGCGCATATTCGCACAGACGGACAGTCAAAGTAGACGCGCCACATGAAACCTGCCCAAAACTTTATGACAACTGAACTGTACTGAACTGTTAGCCTGTCTGCTCCTCTATCTGTCTTTTTGTCTGTCTGTACGTCTGTCTGCCAGCCTGTTGGCCTGCCTTGCTTACGCTATGAAACACTCGCCGTCTGTGCGACTGTCTGTCTGTCGGCCTGCCTGTGTTTTTGTCTGTCTGTCTGCCTGTGTGTGCATGTCCGTCTGTCAGCTTGATTAAGCGAGTGTTGCGTGTGCGTGCAGTGTAAGTAGTTTTTCTTTGTAGGTCGCTCGCTCGCTTGCCATGCTCTGCTCTGCTCTGTACTAAGCAAGCGATGACTAACTAAGCCACTGCGCTGTGCTGGCTGTGTTGTATGCTACGCATTAGCCAACACACGAACGAGCGAGCAGCTGTCATTGTTTTAGGCATGCCAGCAGCAGGAGGACGAACTGAGCATCGCATTTACGTAGGTTATGATGAGATTTCGGCACAGCTACGCTCGTACATCATTAAAATCTGGCGAACCGACAGACGGGCATTGCACACCCTCAACTCGTCTCGTCTCGTCTCGCCTACAGTTTTTTTGGGCGCAAGTGTTGTTGTTCTTTGCATGGCCCAACATCAATCATAATAATATTTCAGAAAATTGTATCTTGTATCTGCGTCGCCTTTGCGGCACACATTAAACCTTATTTGCAGTAGTAACTCATTTGCTTGTGTTTTGTATGTATGGCACTTTATCATAAGCATTAAAACAAAAACAAAACAAAAAAAAGAAGAAAAGTAAAATAATAACAAAAAGAGCGTGCGAAAGTATCTGCGGTTAGCGTTGTGCGCAAGTGTCATATGTGCGATGTATGCGATACATGCGATACACGTCCGCGTGCTGCTGCGAGTTAGTGCGATGTCTCCCCTTGGTGTCGTTAGCTGCAGCTGATAGCTGATAGCGTCGAGACACGCACGCAGACAAGCGCAGTATATGCTTTGATTTACCTAAACGCAGCCTGACGGCCGGACAGGCGCGTTTCGTGTATCTTTTAATGTGCAGCGGCGTATCTGATGCGCGTGCAATGCAAGCGAAACGGAAAGGAAGTACTCGCATGTACACAATACAGGCTGCACCTTGCATGCGCTTCCCTTTCTCCTTGCGTTTATTTGCCGAGTTTTTAGTGCTGCGTGTCTTTGTTAACATTTACCGTTCATTTGTTCATTCGTTCGTTCGTTTGTTGGTTCGTTGGTTGGTTCGTTTCTTTGCAGTTACTCCTGCTGCGTGATATCTTTTTTTTTGTGCGCTTATTTGCGCGCTTTTTATTTAAGTGAGAATTTTCTGACAGGATGTTTGCACCTTTTCTTTCTTGCAAGTATAACTGTGTGTGTGTGTGTGCACGTGTTTGTGTTTGAATGTATGTGTGTGTGTCTGTGCGTGCGCGTTTTGTATGTGTGTAGCAACAACAAAAAACAATTAAGTGTCTTGTGTTCCTTTTCAGCTCAAAAGAAGAAAAAAAAAATAAAAACATTTAATGACAAACATTTGCGTGTCGGATGTCGCTTATGCATCGCTGCATTCAATTGTCTCACACAACTAATCCTCCTCTTCCTTTACTACCTTTAAACTACGCGACTCAAAAATCTTAAGCGCTTCTGTCTCTTCTACAACACTGGCAGCACTGATTACGTCGTCAACGTTCTTTAGCTCTTCAGGTTCCTCCTCTTCTTCGATCGACTTAAGCTCAACATCATTACGCTCTTCCACATCCACATCCAGCGCCAACTCCAACTCCGCCTCAAACTGCTCGAGGTCCTCGTTTAGCTCCGTCACTTCGTTAGCAGTGCATACATGCGGCTCCTGAGCTTCATTACACTGCCTGATATCGAGCTTTAGCAGATCAGAAGTAGCTGCCTCATACACAAAGTGTACTCGTTCCATTTCATTTTCAATACTTACTTGCAATTCTTTCTCTTGTTCTTTAAGCTTCTTTTGCGCTTTGCTTAGCAACACTTTGGCCCGCTTCGTCTTTGTTGCACTGTTCTGCCACGTTTCACTGTTAAGCAACAGCAATGCTTGCCGCGCATAGTTCCTCACATCGCCGTCGTCATCAGCGTGCAACTTCTGCAATACTGGTCGCACTTTCTCGGCCACAACGTCGGTCTCTAGATATGGCAACATCAACTGCAGCGTCTTGGCCGCATTGAAACGCACATTCGCCACACTGTCCAATGCCAACTCGAGCACTGTGGGCAACAGCAGCGTCGCATTCAATTCATTGTCACATAGCTCACAGATCGTGCCTATGCATTGCAGACACGTGATGCGACGCAGATAGTACTTATGCGTGGAGAATTCCAATATCATGGGCAGCATCTGCTCCTCAGACCAGTCACTGTCATACTTTTCGATTATTGTTTTTATATTCATTGCGGCTGCCTCGCGTATTGCATAGATGCGATCGTCGAGCCACAGCCTATACAGCTCAACCATTGCCTCGCCGAATTCCACGTGTCCCAGTGTGCTGGCCAGAACGGGCATATAGCTGATCACGGTGCGTCGCACACGCCATTTGGCATCCACGGCATACTCGGCAATGGATGGCAGCAGCGCCAGCACGAACTGCGACTCACCGACCACATTGATCAGCGTGCCCAGCTCCATTGACATGTTGGCGATTATTTCCTCGCTATCATCCTTGAAGAGTGGAATAATCAGGGGCAACAGTTGCTCAACGGTATCGCGCCGGCCTAGCACTGGACTCAGGCTCATGATAGCCAAAGCCGTGGCGGCTCTAACATGCACATTATTATCGCGCAGCAGGCAACGCGCATGCGGCAGTATCGATTTGACAAGGAGCTGCATCTGCATGGGCTTCTCTATGTATGAAAAGAAATCCTTGAGCTTGCTAACAATCGTCGCACGCACCTGTGCCTTCTCATCGCACATCATGTACTCTAAGGCGGGCACCAGATCGAGACGCGTCTTCTCCGGACCATAGGCCAGCTGCAGGTCAATGAACTTCTCGGCCACCATGTAGCGCACACGCCAGGAGATATCGCTGACGCACATGCGCAACGTGGAAAACAACAGACTACAGTTGCAGTCCTTAGGCAGACGCTGTATAATGCTGACGCAACCCTCGATCGCCATGTAACGCACCGAGTCCTGTTCATCGTCGGAGAAGTGCACAAATAACGGTATCATTTCCGTCTGCAGATACTTCAACTCAATGATCTTGGCAAATTCACTGAAATGACTCGCGGCTGCGTAACGCACCAAAACCATTTTGTCCTCGCACAGCTTGCGGTAGGTAACACGCAATGTGGCCTTGACCGTATCGGAGACACGCGCATAGCATACGGCAAAGAGACTGCAGGCGGTCATGCGCGACGTGAACCAGTTGCCGGCGACCAAACGATGCAGCAGCGACACGAAGTGTATCTCCAAGTCGGTAGGACTGTGTGCCATGGCAATTTTCCGCAGCGATTCAATGGCTTTCATGCGCACCGACGCCTCCTCGACAGTGGCGAGTCCTTCGAGTGGTGCGATCAAATACATGGCATAGTCGGGCCCACCGATCAAGTCAACGAAGTTGCTCAACTCTTCGGCCAGTGCCATCAGCACCTCCTCTTCGTCGAATATGGCTTCCATGAGAAAGGGTATGAGCTCGGCACGTGTACGCTCCTCGCCCAGCGCCACGGCAATGGTCGATAGTTTCTTAATCGCATTAAAACGCAACTCAACATTCTTATTTTGCAACTCATGTATGAGCACGGCAATGGGAGACAATTCGTTGTCATAAGCGACATTATTCTTGGCGATCATTTCTTCAGTCACGATATACCATATATGTGTATAAGATGATTATAATCAATTCAAATTTTTAAAACTATATGAAAATATACAAAGCAATTGTTTGCCTTCGTTTGAGTTTGATAAGGATTTCATTAGTTGTTGCTACTTTTTTTCTAAAGAATAAATTTCCTATTGAAATTTTTATGTGATTTTCTGTTAGACACATAAAAAAAATTTTAAAACACGAAAAAGAAAAATGAAACTAGAAAGGCAGGGGCTATAGCCTGTACCCAATCCAAAACTGATTGTATTTTTTTGTTGCTTTAATATTTTGTATTCATTATGTAAAAATATCGCAACAAAAAAAAAATTGTTTTAGTATTGTACCGTTATATGTAATAGTAAACCGATATTTACGATATTCAGAAATATTACTTAAAATTATTTAATCCAAAATTTATTAACGATATGTTAATAAACAAAAAAGTTTATATGTTATAGGTTGAATATCGGAAAAATTAACTTGTTATGCCTATGGATTAGGAGAGTCTTCGTGCCAAATTTGGTGGTTAGAGGTCTAACTGCTTCCGAGATCCGTTTGTTTATACAGACGGACAGATAGACAGACCGACATGGCTAGATCAACTCGTCTTTCGTTTCTGATCAAGAATATATATTCTTTATGGGGTCTGCCACGCCTGCTTCTGCCTGTTACATACATTTGCACAACTTTAATATACCCTTTACCATTTTTTGGCACAGGATATAAAAACGGAACTCCTCGGTATATGAATCTTCACTTACCTTGTAAATAAACAATCAAACTAAGAACTTAAAGTAAGGTCACAGAGATATCGAGCAAAAAGGCAGATTTACACAGAAACGAAGCCAACTGAGACTTATGTACATATATTGTCTACTATAATCTAGTTTAAAGTTTCACAATCAGACCTAATGGCACAATTTATACATATGTGGTATATGATTCTTGCTAATAATTCCTCAGTATTGCTGAAAAAAATCATATAGAAAAAATACTCACTCCGATAGGCATTGCTTGATAAAAAATTTAACTATTAATATGTACAAAATATATAGTGCAAAACGTCGAGGACCTTTATAAAGGGGTTATGTGAAAGCAGAGTAATCTACTTCACAATGGCTGCCATAGAGACACCAGATTTTTAGAAAAGCTGAACAGTACCACTTCAAGTAAATATAAAAAACCCACGTCTAAGCAATTTCATCACTTTTTTGTGTTAAAGAAAATGTTTGTGAAAGTAAGAATACAAAAAGAATACTCAAGAGAATTTGCATTTCTACGTAATTACTCAGTTGCTTGCCAAGTGTGCGCTGCCGAGCATGACTTTGCACCCATTACATTAACATTTACAGTGCGCACTGGCCCATGCCAAATTGACAACTCCCTAGGGTGCTTTCCAATAAACCCAAACCTTTGGCAAAATGCAATCAGCTTGTCAAATATTAAGCACGCCTGCATAAGTTTGCTGCCTAATGGCGCCAAAGCAAGCCAATGCTCAACTTAATTAAAAATTGCCAAAAATAACTTTATGCAGCCGATATGAACGTATCTAATTGGTACAAACAAAATTCCGTAGCCTATAAATACGCAAAAGCCTAAAAGCCATAGGCACAAATTCGAATAATCAAGGGCCAAAAAAATATGAAAAAAAAAAACAAAAAAACAAAATAGAACCCACCCATGCTTACTTTAGCAATGGCAAACTTTAACGACAAGTACGAAAATCTGCCAGGATATCAGGCAAATTCAAATTAAACTCAAATAAAAATTTATCTACGAGTATCTGCACAGACAAACAATGACGGACGCATGGTTGCTCAGCACAGCGCTGCACAGGATGAGGCGGGCAAGCGGCTACAAAAAGGAAGTCCTAAAAATAATAAAATCAATGAAATGCGAAATATCAGAGATAAAGCAAATAAACAAAGCGAAGGGCCAAAAGGAAGAAATTTGAAAAAACCCAAAACTAGCAGACGAAAGTGCTTAATTGGCATTAGCAACGTAAGTTGACAGTGCCAGTTGAAGGACAAATGGGCGCAGGATTAGCAAAGGGTGCAACGCTGGCAAGGCGCTGCCTTGCAATTGTAATTACTGCTAAGAGTCCGACGTTTGCTGGTTCTCAATTTTATTTTGATTTTTTTTTTTTTTTTTTTTTTTTGCAATTTTGAGCAAATCGATTTTTGTTTACTTAGGTCCTTTTTTGCGTAATGTAATGCATGCAGCAGTTCGGCGCTTACGTACGACGTACCCATGACAAAAAGTGTTTAATGCCGTGGGCAAACACTCAACTCGATTTAACTCAGCTCGCATCAGGATGCGATTACGCGCGCACAACACAATGCCTGCGATTGAGGACTACAAAGCAGCAGCAGCAACAACAACAACTATAACAACAGCAGCATCATGTCTCACTCCATGCGAGGTATACACCACGAATGTGTACGTTGATGTGCATTGAGCAGTATAAGTGTTGGACGAACCGTCGGACAGGCAGACAATGTGCCTGACGGCAACACAAATTGAACCTTGGCACGCACGTACGTACGCAGCGGTTAACTTGGGTTTCATTTATTCCTTTTTGCTTTTTTTTTCTCTTTTTGTATTTTTATTTTTGTCTTGTGTTTTTCTGGGCTAACTCCCTGAGCTGCCTGCGTCAGCAAAAAAACAAAAATGAAAGGAAGAAAGAGACAAGAGCAGCAGTAAAAAATGTGAACACAAGCGTCCGCTTAGTGTGCTTCCTGTTTGTCCTTGTTATTATTGTAATTATAATAATTGTAAGAAATCGACATTATGTGTGCCATCCCACAATTCGTCCTTTGGGCACAACTCGTGCGCCCGTGTTACGTTTCCGAGCAACAGAACTAATTCACTTTTTGTGCTACTCATTTTACGCTTCCTGTACGTTCTTCTCGCCGAGGACTGCTGCTGTTTAATGTCGTCAGCAGCCGCCGCAGCCAAAGCAACAACAACAACAACACCAGCCAACAGCCAACAGCAACAGCAGCAGTGGCAGCAAAGATTTGCATAACTTTTTCAATTTCAAATTCAAGCTGTGTACGCTGTTGCTTTTGTTGTTGTTCGTATATCCTTTGCGCAGCTTTCTTTGGCAACAGTCAGCATTGCAGCAGGTCCTTTTACGTCAATGTCGCTTATGTAAAAGTTGACATACTGACAAACATATTCGCAAACATTTTGCTGACAGCATGAGTTTTGCTCTCTGAGTGCAAATAAAAAAACCAAAAAAAAAAAAAAAAACGAAACAAAAAAAAAAGAACCTAGTGTCGATGACAGGCGTGGCATCAAGTTTCATTGGACACTGGCAGAAAATGCGGTTTCGACTTTTTCAAAATTAGAAATTAGAAAGTATATAGCCGCACCACTGAATACACAAAACGGCTAAGCACAGCATGTCTATGCTGTCTATGCAGTGTTGTAGGTAGCAGCCATTTCTATCTTGCGGTCATCCGGCCTTGCTTTCTTGTGTGGCGGCATTAAATTAATGCAAAGTGTATTAAATTTCATACAAGGATAAACACTTGAACCGCGCCTAAGTGCCAACGACAAAATTATAAGGCAGCAGTGCTTATGTGCTCCGGAGCGCTGCAGCGTCGTCCTGTTAACATGATGATTTTCATGGTTTAAAAAAAACTCCAGCCAACAAAGCGAACAGAGCTCGACAAAGCATAGTCACTGATAAATGATTTAGAAATCGTATGCGTCAGCAAGTTTTAAAATCGGAGTATTTTATAACATATTTGCCCATAGTTCAATACAGTGTAATATGTGTATCTGTCATTGCTAGAGCTGGCTTAAGTACTTGGAGACTAGCATAATAAAAACTCAAATATCAGGGAACATAATATGTGTTGAAGAAAAGCCAGCTGGAGTAATCTTTTTTGGAAAGTGTTTTTGTTTTCATAGTCTTAACCCTGCTCGTTGACCCTTATAGTCAATATAATATTTATTTTTTTTATTTTTCGCAGACGTTGTGGTACCAAACAAGAGGACTTACGAAAACAGACCTAGTGTCTGCTGATAATGGTCAACAGCTGTTTTTAAATTATTATACTGTATTAATTGACGTAGATCTCTATAAAAATTTTCGGTACCTTTTACTACTGCACCAAATTTAATGAAACCAAAACCAAATGAAAGGAATTTTTCTATTATTGTTGAAAATGGTTTCTTTTTTTTATAAATATTTAATTTTATATGGGAAAATTTGGTTTTGATTTAAACATTTTTAGCTTTAATCTAATGTTATTAAATCCTAATAACCCAGTACTAGAGTTGAACATGATGACAAAATATTTATGATTAGAGTTGCATCATTATTGCATCATGATGTAAATATGTTAGATGGTGCTACTGTAACGTTAAATTTTAAAAAGTGACAGCGGAAATTATTTGTACATATAGTGAAAACGAGCTTAAATAAAATTTAAAAAAAATATATATACAAGGTGAGTTCCAAAGTAAACAGGACTTTTTGAATCTAGCGCCCTCTAGTGGCGCCATCTATATGTCAACTGGTGCGTTAGAATCTGCTATAGTTTATCGACTTCCAGTAAAAATTTCATGACATTTCATCTATTGGAAGTGAGGTTATTGCGTTTTAAGTGTCAGTATGTTTTTGTCATCGGTGCAAGCCTTTTGAATGGCCTCTACGTCTGCATAACGCTTTCCTTTCATCGGCAAATGCATTTTTCCGAAAAGGTAGAAGTCGCACGGTGCCATATCAGGTGAATACGGGGAGTGGTTGATGGTTAAAATGTGATTTTTGGTCAAATAGTCGGACACAAGCGTCGATCGATGAGACGGCGCATTATCGTGCAACAAACGCCAACTTCCATCTTCTCGCACCGATGACAAAAACATACTGACACTTAAAACGCAATAACCTCACTTCCAATAGATGAAATGTCATGAAATTTTTACTGGAAGTCGATAAACTATAGCAGATTCTAACGCACCAGTTGACATATAGATGGCGCCACTAGAGGGCGCTAGATTCAAAAAGTCCTGTTTACTTTGGAACTCACCTTGTATATTATTATAAATTCTAAAATTTCAAAAGATAAATCGGATCCATTGTTAAACATCGGATGAACCGACACTAACACCTGATGTTGTCTGATGACAAAATCTCGTTATGTTCAAACCAGCAAACACAGAACTTTGAAATTGATATTATTTTCTATTGAAGTCATAGCTATTTACAAAATGTTATCCGAAAAATTTTAGTAGAGCCTAAAATAATGCGGGCAAGGAAGGGTTAATATAAGCACCAGTATTTTACTACATTATGTCATACCTTTTAAATATTTAATTACCACATATCCTTGTGAGGCAATTAGGCAGCCAACTCGTACTTTTATGCTAATTAAAAAGTATTTAGTTACTTTTTATAATTTTAAATACCTAAACACGTGCAGCTGCGGCTATTCGCACCATGACAATTATTATGAGCCACACACTGCCCCACCCAAGGCTATGAAAATTATAATTTTCTCACAGTGTACGGTGCCTAAGCCCACATAAATGAAAGTTATATGATATGTGTTACCTAACTGTTCATAAATTAAAATCAAAATACGTCATTCGCGGCATATGGTTGGTTTGTTGTGATTCCTTCACCGTTACGTGGCAGGCAGCCCTGCTGCTGCGTCGCCGAATACGCCTGCCAGCTCAGCAGTGTAAATAAAGTGAAACCTGTTACTAAGCTTAAGGTAACAAAAAGTCGCCTTTGTAGTTGTCGCTGCTGGCGGTGTGGCTTCTGTTGTTGTTGTTGTTATTGCAATGTTTTGTTGTTGCTGTTGCCCGCACAGTGATGCCGCGTCCTTGTATTACCCAAAATCGGTCATAATATTTCGAAATTTCATAAATTGATGCGTATCACATTAGCAAAACACAGCGCAAAAAGCAATACGAGAAAAAGGTCCTTGCTGTTCAGCCATGACAGCGGGATAAGCAACAGAAGCCATGTGTGCTTGTGTTTGTGTGTGTGTGTGTGTGTGCGTGCGCATTTACGACGAAACTCGCATTTGTGAATAAATCTAAAGCAATTCGTCGTTGTTAGCCCTCCGGGCGTTGACTGACTTTGATAAACGCGTATTTTATTTTTCAAAAATGTATCCTTGAACGGGGATGTTTTTCCCAATGCACACGCATAAACACCACGCCCCCATTTCAATGCTTCATTATCAGACATGGGCAATGTTGACGCCCTCGCCGCGATACACTATGCATAACCATCCGGTTTCTGCTTTTTTTCTAGTTTTTTCTTGTTTTTTTTTTTTTGTCTTTCTTCCTGGGATATTTGTGATTTTGTGTGTTTAATAAGATGAAAATTCTTGTGCTTATGCCCGCATTGATTTGATCCTTTTTCGTTCCTCCACTCGTCTCGCCTTCCGTCCGCGCCGCTCCCTCCGCAAATGCGTTTTGCAAACTTCAAACGACACTCGTGGCATTTTAGTCTTTGATTTACGCTGCTGCTTCAACGCCTTGCGTAGGAGGGGAACGACGCTGACTTGGCATTTTGCTGCTTCCTACGCTCGTTTTGTCATTGCTGAGCTGCTCAGCGCTACGCTGTTGTCCTTTTCAACTTTATACGTCTTCATCTGTGCAGCGTACACTTACAGGTGCCCTGGCAACTTTAGCTGTGCGTGTTTTGTCGTTTATATTCACGTGCGTTTTGTCGGCAAACCTGCCTGCTGCTAGATTGTTCCCATGGCACGATTTTCGATTATTGTGGCTTGTTTTTTATACGTTTTTTTTTTTTCTTTCTTCTTCATTTTAATTTTCATTTGTTTTATGGTTCATTGGAAATAAGCCAGGAGGCAGCTGTTGCGGTTAAGCCAACGTGGGCAAAGTTAATTTTGTATGACTTTCAAACTATGTATACATGGTTTCGATATGCCATGCCACTCGTAGCTTGAATAAAATAATAAAAGGGGTTTTCCAAAGAAGTCCTTTTAAGCAAAATATAACAATCAATAAATGCTGGGCATGAAAATGCAGAACTTTTATATCGAGTTTTACGATATGGATGGAAGAGTCAATGGGGTACGTGCTGTGGATTTCCAAGAGCCACATCATTGAGCACATTTTCTATTTGTTGTCGTATTTCTTTTTCCATTTCCCCACTAACTGCACTAATTCGATTATGATTTGATTATAAACAATGTTTGCATAATTTAAAAACAACATTGACAGAACTACGTCAGGGAGAAAAGCTTGGACAGAAATTTGCATTTTTATTTAAGCTCAGCGGTAATGTTACATATGACCTTATAATATTTTTTGCTACAAAAGTTAATTTAATCATAAGATTTATTATATATAAAATTTATAAGATTAATTGAAAATTTGACTCCTGTGGTTCTGTATTCTGTTTCAAACCAAGCTATTTTTGAAGGCACCCCTTAAAGTATGCAAAGTAAAGCACAACTGCCAATAAAGAATAAACTGAGTATCCAAAACTTTCTTTATTTTCGCATATAATGAATTATATAAAATATTTAAGTTTTTTCCAAATTCTGCACGAAGTTTTCTATATATACAAATTTTATCACAAATGTTATAGTTGCATATGATATTGATTTTCGCGCCATGTTTAAAATTCAGTTTGAAATTTTATTCATACGTTATAAATGCAAACAGGTGGCATCACTTACTCGTTACACTGACTCGTTACTAACAATAGCAACGAGACGCTACTCGTTATATGCGCAGCTGTTTGCAGCAATTCGTTACTGCATGAGCAACCCAAACCGAAAACAGCTGTTTCAGTTTGTTAGAATTATTCGTCATTTTGCCGTGCTGTGCTGCAATTTTTCTTTGTTGGCGTTGTGTAAACTTAATAATTAAAAGTAATTAAAAAATAGCAAAATGCATGGACGCTTGAAAGTACGCACCACGGAGGAGGAGCGTGAGCGTAAGAAGAAGGAGCAAGCGCTGAAGGTGCGCGCCTACAAAGCTGCCATGGCGAAAATACACAAGAAACGCGAACTGGACGAATTAGATGATGAAATACTGCAAATAACGGTACAATTGCTGCTGCGCAATCCGGATTTAAGCACTTTGTGGAATATACGACGCGAGGCGCTGCTACGCAAGTTGGCACAAGTGCACAGTGAGGAGTCGGGCGACGGCATGCATGTAGACGCGCAGGCCCGGCAGGAGAAACTGCGTGCACTCTACGATGCAGAACTATCGCTCACCGAACAGTGCCTTATGGTTAATCCGAAGTCATACAACGGCTGGCATCACCGTTGCTGGACGCTCGAGCAGAATCCGCACGCAGACTGGCAACGTGAAGTGCAATTGTGCAGAAAGTACTTAAAACTCGACGAACGCAACTTCCACACTTGGGACTATTGGCGCTATGTTGGCGCAAAGGCAGGTGTGACGCAAGCGGAAGAGTGGAACTTCTGCACCGAAAAGATTAAGGTTAACTTTTCCAATTATTCCTCATGGCATCATCGTAGTCTGTTGCTGCCGGTCTTATATCCCAATGAATGTACTGAGCAGCGGCATAAGCGTCCCATAAGCGAGGCGAAACTGAAAGAAGAACTTGAAATGGTGCTGACGGCCGCATTCACCGATCCCAACGATAGCAGCGCCTGGTTCTATCAACGTTGGCTGCTGGGTGCAGGAGACACACAGTCTGAACCTTGTGCATTTCGCTTGAGCTCAACAAAAGCTGTGCTGGCCTATACGAAACCTGTGGCGCTTGATGCGCTGCAAGTGAAGCTACTGGCAGCAGATGGTGAAGTCCTAATGGAACTGCGCGAGTGGACTGCGCTCAATACCAATCATGCAGATACTACTTGGCATGCCACAGTGCCTACTACCACGACACCTGTGCCCAGCTCCAAATCTGCTGATTGCACGCTGGTCATCGTGTCAGCAACTCTACCCGAACGTACATTGCCTCTACTGGTGACAGCAGGCGGGGACTGGTTTTATTTCCAAGCACCCAACAGCACGGCGGATTACGCAACTGGTGTGCGTGATGTACTGCAAACTCAGCTGGACTCCTGCACCAGTCTGCTCGAGTATGAACCTGATAGCAAATGGACTCTGCTGACCAGCGCTTTGCTGATGCGTGAAATCGATGCTGCCGCATATCACGAAAAATCCTTAGCACACTTGCGCCAGCTGATGCAAATTGATGCGTTGCGCCTTGGCTATTACGAAGACTTGGCTGCGAAATGGTCTTTGGAGCATGCGCTGATACATTGGGCAAAGTCGACTGATATGCCTGCAAAGCTAGATTTAAGTGCAATGCCACAATTACAGTCGATACGCTATCCACAGTACCTATGTATTGTGGATGACTTAAAATTAACGCCTGCACTGCAGCAGAAGTATGAAAATGGCACACTAAGGACCTTCGAACAGCTGAAATAAAGACGCCTTGGGTTTGTTAGTGCGTTAATTTTTGCTATTATCTGCTGAAGATTTAAATTAATAATTGAATTTTTATATTTATTGCAGTTGCCTGCTAAGCGTCTAACATAAGCAATTAAACTGCTGAGGAAAATAATTAATTAGCAATAATTTGAATCCTTAAATTCTGCATTCCTTGCGACATAATAATGTATAAACCAATTTTTATAGATGTTAAATAATGGTCATATAGCGAATTGTGTGAATGTAAAATGCATTGTTTTTGTAACATACTTCCATTTGATTTAACATTTATCGTAAAAACTTTTTGTGAAAATGTTACTAAAAGTTTAAAGTGTATTTTTTGTTGTCTTCTGAAATACTAAAACTGAAAACAGGGATACTTGAAAGTTGCTTTTAGATAGTTCCCTTCATAAAGCTTTGATGCTGCTAATTCAAACCTGTAATTCATTGTTAATTTTGTATTATCATAAAATGTTCAATATAAATTAAGCCAGTAGCATTTTATATTAAGATGTATTGTTATATTAGCATTAAAAGCTTTGGTAACACTTGGCAGCAAATAAGTTCCGCTGTTAAAAAGAAAAACTAAAATGTCATATCACGATCATTTAAATATGTGAGGTTACTTAAATTGGTTTGTAAGACAAAAGCTGTAATAATTTTGCAAACCTTGTTTGCATTAGTAACGATACTTTTTTATTGAGCGTAGCTGTGTTGCTAGATTTGGAAAATTAAATGTTTATATGAAAATACATGATTAAAATGTACTCAATTGCATTAAATAAAAATTTAACCAACTCAATATCATATACAATTGCTTCATTAGAAAGAATACTGAAAATATATAATACTACATCACATAAAATAAAGAATAACAAAAGTATATCAATATAATATTTTATAAAGTAAGTTATGGCGTACTTTTCCTGCACAACATAAGCTTTGCGTATAGCAAATGTTGAAGCCTTAATATTATCACTCCCGATAGCAGTTGGCGGATTGGACGACAGCTTTTTTAAAATATCCTTCATGTGCGAAATTAGTGCCGTTTTGCACGAAGTATGCCTTCAACTCTTCCTTTTTCACATTGTTTGATAAACCGTTTACATAAATGACCGTATTAATGTATTTCGCTGAGTTCATCTTTAATTTGCAATATTTAACAATAACTGTGAAAACTTTACAAAACCTTGCTAAATTTACATTTAAATAATTATATTTTAATAAGAAGTCGAAGCACTTCTGCAAAAAACTCAAACTGAAGCAAATTAGCGAACTGAGTCTAGCATTAATTAATTAATAAACAACAAATTAGCCCTGTTAACCTAATATTAACATTAGTGGGCAAAATCTAATGCTCGCTTGACCTTTTGCAACTCCCGAGGGGAAGCAACAGCGTCCAAGTGTAGCTTTGCAATACTGATTTTTTATTACATATATGTTATACAGATAATATTTTACATGGGTTTTAAATATTTAATTAAGTATTAGTAAGTATGTGATGAAGTAAAATGCCACATTATGAGGCACTTAAATAAATTCTTGCCGATTTAGAAATATTGCGAAGATGCAAAATTCTTTACAAAGTCAATTAAGGCGCTCTCCTTCTTGTCCAGGTCTTTCTTGAGTTCGGCAACTGATTCGGTGATGTAAGTGTCAGTGTCATCCGTGAGCGACATATCATTCAATAAGTCCTCCAGGCACGCGGAATAATTGAAATCGTTCAGCCAAACGTATTCTTCTTCAGTAGGGGGACGGTGATGCTTCAAAATTTGTGTGATATTAGGAAAGGCGTTATTTACCGTTATAAGCTTATTATTTATTTTATGCTTTGTCATGCTGAGGACTTTGGTTACCGTAACAGATTCTTTAAAGGTTACAAAGCAGAAGTCATCCCTTTGCGCATTATTTTTGATATTCGGCTTGTAAATGTTAGTCACAATACCGAATTGCGAAAAGTACGCTTCGATTTCAGTTCTAGAGATGCTTTTTGGCAATGCGCCAGCGTAGATTTTATGTGTATACGGCTCAATGGTCTCTTTGGGGGATGTGCTCGGCTTCCTGAAAGCTGGCTTCACTTGCAAACAACGTCCCATCAACACGTGATCCGTGAAATCGAGAGCAGCCATCTTCGCCTCAATCGAATCGAAGGTTACAAATCCATAGCCCTTGTGCTGGCTCCATTTGTTATAGATCAACTTAACGGCACTTACGCAGCCATATTGCATGAAGTATGCCTTGATGTCATCTTCGTTCTTTTCGAAAGGTAAACCGTTTACATAGATCTTGTAATTAGAATTTTCATCGCGATCGTCCATGATTGCAGCTTTAACTTTCGGTTTGGCTCCGTATGAGTTCATCTTGAATTTTCACTTTTCAATAATCCTACTTTCGCTTTCAAAATGACGTCTTCAGTAAAGAGCAGCTAGTGCGTGAATGAGAATGAAAGGTTTCTTGCTCTGCAACTGCATTTGTGGTAGTGTTGTCATTATGTCAAACAGGTTTTTGCTGCATCGAGTGACTCCGGTAAATGTACCGCGCGCAATTTCACTTGAGCATAACAAATCTCGTAAAATCCCAGGATGCAACTGGACGGATGTAGTGACTTCATGGGACAGAAATGAATGCTGTTTTTAATATTTATTTATGTAATTAACTGCTCCCGCGCGAAATTATATCCACAGGAAGAGTTTGACAGCTTTACAAAAAGCTGTGGTAACAGTTCACAAAGTTACGATATATGTATGCAAGTTGATTTAAAATATATTTTAACTTATTTAACTTATACTTATTTCGCACTGAAATAAGTTATCTTCCACCGTCGAGGAGTATGTATTGGCGTCCGTTTTACACTTGGATGCCTGCTCGCCATCGCGAAAAATGGCCACATTTATAGCATAGTCACAGGCATAGTTGCAGGCCGGACATTGTGTGATGAGCTGACAGCCCTAAGTAAACAAGCAGCGCCAGATCCCCACCGCTTCCCTAGCCCATAACACGCAACACGTCAGTGTTTGACAAAATGTCAAATGTGCGTCACATCCAGGCAGGCGAAAATTAAATGACAGCTGTCAATGTCAATTCGTGAATGAAAGAGATGTTGTCAGACTGAAATGTCAGAGTATAAACTAATCGTCTTTCTAAGTGTACAAATAAGCAGAAATAATGCAACGTAAGGAGTACAAGAAGAGCAAAAAGTCCATGCATGCAGCTGAGCATAGCACGGCTTGGCCAGTAATGACCTTGACGCCTACACATGCACATGGTAAAAGTGCAAAGCGCAGACTCGGCACAACGATGCCGAACACATTAGATGGGGAGTCCAGCAATGCCAAAATATCGGAGGCGCTTAAACTGTGCGCAGAACTGCTGCACGATTTGCGCTCGCGCAGATACTCGGAGTACGCTTGGCCCTTCTATAAGCCGGTGGACGCCAAACTGCTGTGCATGCATGACTATCGCACACTGATTACGCAGCCAATGAATCTGGGCACCATACGCCACAAAATGGACAACAATGACTACAGCTGTGCCAAGGAATTCGCCGACGATGTGCGCCTGATCTTTGACAATTGCTACAAATACTATCCCAAGGATCATGACATTGTGCAGCTGGCGCTGCACTTGCAGGAGCTCTTCGAGAAGCGCTACGCAAAGATACCTTACGTGGGCATGCGGCCCGCATTGCAGGCGACGATGGCGAGCAGCAAGCCACAGGCAGTCGTGGCAAACGAGTTGGCGCCGACGGTGCACAGTCGCGAGAGTAACAGCTACCGCGAGAAGCTTTTGTCGCTGGCCGCCATCTGGGCCAGTATGGAAGTCGATTTGGGCCGCCTGCTCGAGGCTAGGCAAAGGCAATGCAGGACCTCGCCCACGTTGAGTAGTCGAAGTGTAGCCGCCTTTGCTGCCAACAGTCCAGCGTGTCTGCAGGCACCGCCAGATGCGCAAGGCAGCTGCAGCGCTGGCAGCGACGTTTACGTGAGCAATTGGCAGGCAGCTGCTGCCTATAATCCTGCGTCGCAATTGGGTCTGCCTGCGACTGCCAACCAACTGCAACCGTCATTGGCCAACTGTAGCGGACGCGGGCGTGGACGCGGCACACGTGGAGGACGTGGCCGTGGCAGTCGTGGTCCATATATGAAGAAATACACAACTGGCTATGCCGGCCGAGGCAACTATCAGCGTCTAATTCGGAAACCGTACGACTCTGAGGAGGAGGAGAACGTCGAACCCTTGAGCTCCACTGAGCTGCGCAAATTGCTGACCAACATAAATCGCTTGCCAAGCGATAAACTGGTTGACTTGGTGAACATAATCGAAGAGAGTGAACCGAATGTGAAACAGGATACCGGTACAAAGTTCGAAATTGATTTTAAACTACTCAAAGCAACAACTTTGCGCAGCTTGCAGTGGTTCGTATCCAAAAGTTTGCCCAAGAAGACCTACAATAAGAAACCGAAAATACAAAATGAATCGAAGGCAGCGTTAACGGAATCATCCATGCTACAGCAGCAGTATCAGCAGTATCCACATTTGGCCACACCCGTATCGGCAACACATGCGTCAGCAGCAACGTCGACGTCGACGCAGAAGATGAACAACGCTAAGGAAATGCATATGCTGCAGAGTGTCGTAAATCTTTCGGCCAGCTCCAGTGAAACAACGACAACGTCGGATAGTTCAAGCGACGATGACAGCACAACAACGGACAGCAGTGATGACAGCGAAGAAGGCCGGGATGCATGCTAAAGCAGCAGGGCCAGCAAACTCAAGCAAACCAAGCCGAGTTGCAGCGAGCCAAGCCAAGTGAAGTCAAGCAGAGTGTAAATGCTATGCGTGAAGCAATTTCCGCTGGACAGGAATTTTAAGTTCTTTCTAACTACTAACTGCTAACTCCTGCCTTCTTATCCTGCTGATGCTGCTGCTGCTGCTGCTAGTTTTATTAACTTTCCATTATGCGAATATTTTTCGAAAATATATACAACAATTTTCTTACACTTCTGCGTTGAAATTTGTGTCTTCCTGCTGATGCTGCTGCTGCTGTTGCTGCGCAATGTTACGCAAGTAAAACTTTAATTGCTATGAAAAACTTGTAATGCTTGTTGTTGTTTATTTGTTGCTGCAACAAAATAAAGCAAAAGATGCAACGCACAGCTGCGCAAAGCAGCAACAAACAACAACAACAACAGCGTTGACTTCGTTTTTAATTGCCCATTGAAAGTTGTTCACTTGTTAAAATGAACTTTGCACTTTTGCGTGAGTTTTCAAATTTGTCTACATGGACACAAAACTTTCGCATGCTGCTATGCGCAACAGCAACAGCAAAAACACTAAACATTAAACTATGCTGAGCAATAAAATTTTCAACTCGATTTGCAACAAATCAACGCATCTAATTGCATTCCCCTCTTCTGCTCCATTGGCTTCATTGATGTGCAATCATTGGCTTTGGGTCAATCTGCGTATCGGCTCATTTGCGCCTGGCTTGCCAAGGTCACTTCTAATCAATGAGCAATAATCCCAATTATTGGTTTGTCGCTTGGCTGCCAATCACTCGTAGCTGCATTTAATTTGATTTATCAACACACTTCCCATGGCCTATTTGGGAAATTTGGCCTATTTGCAGCGTAATTGTCTTACCTAAGCTAATTCCAACGTTGGCCATAATAAGGCCAAGTTAATCTTAGACACGTTTGCCCGTCAACCGCTTTGTTTGCTCAACTGTGTGCCTGTCTCGATTGTATGTCGGCAAGTGCGCATATGTGGTCACGTTTGTTTCTGTATGTGTATGTGTGTGTGTGTATGTGTGTGTGTGTGTGCACTGCATGAAGCTACTTGCAACAATAGATTTTGGTTGTGGTTTGTTTGGGCTTCCAAGGGTTAAGAGTCGGTTTATCTAGCACACACTTCATTTTGTAATTAGGCGTGCGCTCACAGTGCAATATGCCGCTGTAAGGGCACAAAATCTAATAACAACAGCAGGTAGGCGGAGCTGCTGTGAGTGCTGCTTGATCAGTAGGGCAGTGTAAAGCAGCCACATCACTCCCAAGTTCCAACCAGCTCAGCATAGTGTATATCAGAAAAAGTGAAACTATTTAAAATCATATTCGATTCGAAAATGGAAAAGAAAGGTATAATGAAAGATAAAAGTGGAATATGTACCATTATTCTATCACAGATTGCGACGAGCTACTGTCAAAAAAAAAATAAATGCATTTACAGCGATTATGCATTTACAATTTTGTTTGAGATTAGTTCGATGAAGCCTAATAGAAAATATTAGTAGCTTCGTGGTGTAATAATAAATGTTTCTGTTCCTAGGGGGAAGTTCCGAGTCTCTCCAGAGCGTAGATTCGATTGTCGTGGGAGATCCAGTTCCCAAAGTTAAAGCTTTTGGTGCTGTTCTCTGTAGTTAAGATGTTGCCGACTATAAATTTGGTAGCATTTTCCATCTACAGGCTTAAGTTACTAAACATTTTTTAAAAGGGTTTAAACACAAAAAGCTTTTGACATTACTGCATTAGGTTGTTCATGAGTTTCACTCACATAATCTCTGATCAAAGACAAAGATCAAGGAAGCTCCGACTTTTTTAACATAAATACACAAAAAAATTGGTTACAGCATGCACAAAGCAGCAACAAAGGAAAGCAAACAAAAAGAAAAAAAAGGGGATTAGGTTTGCAAGGCAGATTATGAGCAACTTGCAGCTGAGATAAGTTTAAAAAGAAAACATTCGAATGCGTGCAGTTGGCCATGTTTAAATTTCAAGCAAACAAGCATGAAATTCTCAAAATGTAAACTCAACTCTCAGCGCAATGGCAAATGTAAAGGCAGGCAGGCAGGCAGCCACCCACCCACATGCATATTTTGTACGAATAAGCTTTTGCATACAAGAAAACTGTGTACATGCATTCTGAACATTTTCCAGTAGATGTCACAACTTGTTACCGTTAATCCTTGTGCAGCGTTGTACATGCGACGGCAAAGCGATCATTTATAGACACGCATACGAGAATGGCAGCCACACACTCGCAGCTCGTGTCTTGAGTGTGTGCCGCCGACACACGTAAGTGCCAAACGAATGCAAATGAGTACATGACGAGGACTCCGTTGCCACTCGCATAGACAGACGCTCAATGCGAATAATGTTTGCAAAGATAGATAGACTGACACATCGACAGAGAGACAGACAGACGGACAAACAGTTGGGCGTGGACACGAACACGCAGCGTTACACGTGCACGCACGTTGCCCACTGCATGGCGCAGATATAAATATTTATATAACTTAATCGGTTTATGGACCACGAGTAATTGAATTCTCTCTATCAGGTGACGCATACGCATTGTTGCGTTTAAAAGCGACAGGACAGTGACGGCGACGGTGACGGCGGCGACGACGACGTTGCTGATGACGTTGACGACAACTGCGCATTGTTGTTAACTGCCCGTTAGCTGGTTACTTTAAATTGCATACAGTATTGCCTTGAAAATGTGAATTTGAAAAAAGAAAAAACATGGCCAGTTTGCCAACTTACTTTCGAGGTACACTTTTCGCAGGTGCTACTGTATTTTACATTTTTGTTTACGCTTATTTTGACCGCAAAATAAATTCAAACCACAATTGCGACTAAATTAGTTTAAATGACAATTTTCAAATAAGCCACCAGCAAACTGGCAAAGGCAAAACGAGTGTCTGTGCGTGGGGCAGGAGTTGAGAAGCAGGGGGCAAATTGTAACTGTCTGTGCATGGGCATTGTTTGTGCGGTGCATGATGGCAAGCACCGGAAGTGCATTGCGGCACTATGTTGCACTTCCGCTTTGCTGCACATTAATTGCAATTACTTAGTGTAGTGTAGTGTAGTGTAGTGTATGCATTACATAACAGAATGTTCTGCATCATGGCGCGAAATTAGTTTGCACGACTCAATGACAACGCAAGCAAATTTAATGACGTTGCATGGCCATTTTATAAAAGCATTTCAACTCAGTTTATTTCAATTAAATGTGTCCCCAATTATATGCATTCATAGATATAAGCAAGCAATCTATATTCGTTAGTGTTAATAATTATAAAATATGCAGTTTAATTTACACAAATGCAAGTCATCAGCAGTTGATCCACTCACACACACACACACACACATACACGTATGTATTATGTAAGCCAAATATGGATTTAATGCACGTGGTTTATGTTTGCTTACAGGCAACTGTCGTTATAATTTCTGCTTATCAGTTTACAAATGCACAATTGACCGATATGCCTGTTAATCGTAATCATCTCTGCGGTTTTATCATGCATGCGATATGCCTGCCGGACTTTTTGCACACGTCATACACTACTCACACGTTCATGGCTGCTGTCTCTGTCTGTGCACAGGCCAACATTTGCCTTGTGCTGTCAGTTAATGAAATTCAATTTGACCCGAAACTCAAATTGCATACATTTGCGTATGTCAAACAAATGTGAAAATTAGTTTCTTATAATATTTCCACTTATAAGTAAATTTAATTAAAACTCGACTAATTCGTATTTTGTAGTATGTGCGCCACGTTGCGTATACGTAATATTAAATTTAATTGCACAACGTAGCGTAAATTTTGTTTATTTTTCTATGCTAATATTATATAAAATATTTTTTTTGTTTATGTTAATATAAAGTGGAATTGCTATTAAAGCTTGCATACTGTAATTAAAAGTTATGTCAGAGCAGCAATATAATTTTAAAGCATTGACAGCCATAATGACATCAAAACATGTTTCATTGACAAGCATAGACAGCGGATTTTAAGTGATTGGCATGTCCCTGGTTCATTATTCTATGAAACTGCAGTAGAGTGGCCTATCATATAGTTTTAATAAATCGAAACTGCAAATTTAGGGAAATTAATTTCATAAGCTTCCCTTACATCGTAAAGGTCCTGTGTATTAAATGTTCTCAGTAAATGTTTTTCTCGGCTGATTGTTCTATCGTAGCTATATGATATAGTGAACCGAAATACATAATATTGAGATGTATGATTGGAAATCACCTGTAATTATTAATTTAGAAATTTAATTATGTTATAGGTTGAATATCGAAAAAAACATAACAAACTCGTTATGCCTATGGATAAGGAGAGGCTTCCGTTTCCGAGATCCGTGCGTCTATACAGACAGACAGACGGACATGTCTAGATCGACTAGTCATTCGATGCTGATCAAAAATATATATGCCTTTTTTGCCTGTTACATACATTTTGACAACTATAATATACCCCTTAGCATTTTTTGGTACAGGGTATAAAAAACTGTTTTTGTTTTCTAGAAACAGATTCAAAAAACACTTCGTTGCGTTGTTTCATCTTAAAAAGTTTTATTATACACAAAATTCATTCAAGTTATTCAAAATCCATTCTAACTTTAATGACACATAAATGCTACCGAATTTTGTCTACAAATCCTTTCTTCAGTTATAACAAATTCAATCGATTGTAATTTAATTATGCTTAAATATTTCTACAACAATTGGCGCAAACATTTCTAAGATAATTTTGTACTCTCTAATGTCAAATCGAAATTAACATAATAAAAAATACTCTTCACTTTTGCTGCATTTGTTGTTGGCATTATTACAGAAATGTTGCCAGACAATAAAGACTGACAGAGCATAAAGTTGTTTATGCGCTCGTGCATAGCCATGTTGTTGCTTACGTCCTTGAAAGGATGCGCAAAAAGTGAGCAATGAGCATAGAGGCAAGCATAAAAGCAGCCAAGATAAACAGACTGCCCAGACCGACGGACTTTCGTGGGCGTCTACGGGCGACATGCGAATTGTTGTACTAATATTTGTAGCGTCTACGCCTTGTGCTCGCCTGCAGTAGCCGTGTGGATGCTTGGACAACAGGACAACGGAAACATAAAAATTTGTGCAGTGGAAAATATGCGCATGACAATGAAATGAAAATATGCTGAAAATGCAGATGCACTCGCAGATATGCATTTATGTAAATCAAATAGCTTTAAAAGTTCTTAATTTACTTGAAGCACTTAACCGCACTCGATGCATTATTTAAACGCTGTGCTTTTTATATATATATATTGTTTTTTTGTTTTTTTTTTTGTTTGCGGTAAAAATTGTTTACTCTTTTTTTTTTATATTTTTGGTAAAAGTGTTGATTATATTTTTTCGTGAAATACTTCATTGAGTTTTAAAATTGAATGAGTGCCAATGCATATGTGCTGCACAGCATGACTGGACCAGGCCATGTGCTGCTGGCACTGCCCTGTGGCATACATACCTACTCCGTATTCCCCACTCCGTGCTCCTTAGTCCGTGCTCGTGTGCTGCTATGTATTAACACGATTGGCTGCATCCTTGGCATATAAAATTCTTGCAAAATTGCAAATCGATTCGACGCTGACGTAGCGTGGCAAACCTTAAGTTCTGCTCCGCAATTCGGTTGCGGCAGCTTCTTGCTAGCTTGCTGCCTTTCTAGAAGCGAGCCAAGTATAAAATTGGTCTACAAAATTGCTTTTTGCTTTAGACTATCGAAGCATAAAAACGTCTGCTGCCACCAGCGATGCAGCATCTGCTTTACATGAGGCTGATGTGCAACTAAACAACGATCGATTGAATTGAATCCTTTTTTTTTTTTTTTGTATACCCCACATACACACACACACACGAAGAGAGAGAGACCGCAGTTACATAGTTACAGTTGGAAACATGCCTCGTTGCCTCTGCTATGCACGTGTAGACTCCAGTCTGGTCTAACTATTGTCATGTCGTCGTCTGCTGCATCATGTGCAATTCTAAGCGCGCATCTGCTGTCATTGCGAGTTCTTCACACATTTCGCTGCTTCAGTTGCCCTACGCCAAATTTGCAAGTCAAATCAATTCCAAATGACTTTTCATTGTCATAGTTCGATAATTTTTAATGGTAACCCAATTGATTTGTTGATTGTCAAACGTTTTCCTCCGCCTTTTTCTTTGCATTTGCTTTGGCCTTTTGCCTTTTCGTGTTTGAATTTTATTTTTATTTCGCTGTTTTTGTTGTTCTTATGCCAGTTTAGCAGCACATAAAAGTAAATATTGCGTATAAATTGGCATTTCTTTAACATTGTTTCGAATTCATTGTCAGGCATTGAAGTAGAAATCGCTTGAAAATATGCAAACTGCTTTGCTCAAATGCATAAAATAAATTGCTCATACAAATTTCTGTAACGCCGATTTTGCTTACTATGCATTCAATTAGAAACTAATCCTTAGGATTCGACAAAGGCAAACTCACAGCATGAAGTTAAAAATGCAATACTAAAACAAAGCTTGGGCTTAAATTGAGATGTATATACATGTAAGTTCAGTGTGGCTGGTCATTGCAACAATGTTGGGTTTTGATAGTCTTTAACAAAGGCACAGGCTCGGCAACTGCGCCTAATCGTTTGTGAAAACTGCAGTCAATGGTTGGATGCGTAAATATAAGCCAATTTGTTGCTTACTGTATAAAGTGAATCGCCTGCTAACGCCATTTAATTGTAGCATACACTGAACAATTGAAGCAGTCAACAAACTGTATTTTATTTTAAAAAAAATGGACAATTGCTAACTGCATAAGATATGATCAACTTATATATTTAAAATGCATGTTAAAATTAAAATTCTTTCTCAATAACAACGTACCTGCTGTGCAAAAGCACTTCCAAAATTACTAGAATTAAAATTTTTTCTTACAACATAAGATGTTGAAAAAAATCTATTGTATAAATAGGTTTTTGAAAGGAATTAAATTTTTTTTTAAATTTTTTATGGCTAAGATTGATAAAACTAGATAACATCTTTGTTCGTGTATGTGGGAAGTTATCTTACCTATTGTTAATATTAAACGCTGTTGCCTTGGGCTCAGAGATACGCACTCTAAAGAAAAACAAATTAAAACATTAGTCTTAAAAATATGTCGTGCAGATTAATTAGTTATATAAAATTATGCGCCGCAGCATTCAAAACTCAAAGCGTATATTTTATAATTTTGATATATTTATTTATTTATTGTTTTTTATATTAATTTAAATTAGACATATGATGTGTTTAAATATTTTTTTTTTAAATAGATCAAAGCGTAAAATGTGTTTATAGGTGGATAAAATTATTAAAAAAAAAAAAATCATTTGCTTCCTGGAATTATTCATTGCCTTAACGATCTGTAGCTAACGTGGCAATGCTCTGTTAGACGAATCCTTTGCAACTTCATGGCGCGCTATTGCTGCGAATAATTTGACGCCATACATTACCGTATCCTTGTATGTCAGACGCACAAAGCATGCTGCTAAAAAGCTTTTAAACTTTGTTTTTAATTTATTTTCCTAACGTGTTCAGTGTTCAGATAAAGTGTTAAAATAAATACATCTAAACGTAAATCGCAGCAGCAGCAGGCAACTGCTCTACGTCAATTCATTCCCAGCTGAAGTTTTGCCGCTGGCTGCTGCTGCTGCTGCTGTTAAATATATTTCAGTTAAAAGCATTTGCTGTAATTTACAATAAAATTGTTTTTTTTTTTGGTTCAAGTAAATAAGCAGGCGTTCTCTTAGCTGTGTTGTCTCTGTCACTGCTGATTTTATAATTATCGATAAAGCTTTCAAGCGACAAACGATTGTTCTTGCTGGCAGCAATTCAGCTCGATTAATATTTATTAACGACAATCGTTTAAAAACAATTTCAGAATTGGGTCAGCGCTTCTTGAAAGCATTTTATATTTTATATCTGTTTTATACTCGGCATTACGCATAAGTTTTGCATTGTTGGCTTTTTTCATAAAAGTTGCATTATTAAAATTAAAAAAAGAAGCGAATAAATATATAAAAAATAAAAAGCAAATCGAAACGCATTTATTCTCAATAGTATTGCATTTTACTTCGCTTGTGTTGTCAGTCCCAGGTACATTCACATGTGTGTGATGTTTTTCCACTTTAGTAATATTTGTCATTAAGGGATTGAGCAAAAAAAACAAATAAATAATAATGCTTTTAAAAATATGAAATCCTATCGTTTGAAATTATTACTATTTTTTTTTTGTTTTGTTGCTGTTTTTTATCCATTAATGCGCATAATGCAAGTGATTTTCCATTATATGTCTATGACGTATTTAAAATATGCATACTTAATACACTTGCAACAATTAAAAAATTATAAATTAATTAAATTTGCTCTCTATGTGCGTTACAAGCAATGGCTTGGGTACGCTTTAATATCGATTTGCATTTTAATTTGACACATGTTGTTACGTTGTGATTGGTTTGATCGGTTTGTAATTTCCGAAATATTTTACACAAACGTGATTAATGCGCTTATGCATGTGTTATGATATAATTTATGAGCGACTGAATAGCTAAATCACTTTTAATTAGCGTTGCATATATGTAAGAGATGTGTGATGTAGTTTGACATTTAACCCACAAGTGTACCTGAATTTTTCAATTCGTCCATGCAGTGCTCTGTGCTGCATTGTTGTGTGAACTTGTCACAACTATAGTAGGATATTGTTAATTCGGAGCAACTAAAAATTATTAAAAGCACATTAAAAAGGAAGATTATTTGTTAATGCTTAATGCTTATTTATTTATTATTAAAAAAAAATAAAAAATATTTCAAAGATATATATAGAACGAAAAACAGTCTGGAAATCGACCTTTTCGAACATTTCATAATTAGCTGAAGATTCCCTTTTTTTTCAAAAAGTATGAAATATAGCGTACGCACCAAAAGGAGAAATACGATATGTATCAGATAAACATATGGTATTTTAATGGATATTGCTTTATAAAATATGAGATCCGAATTAACAAAACAATGATCGATCCGGATTACAAGGGACATAATAGAAATTTGAGAAATTTGAAATTTTTTAACTCTGTCCGGATTTCAGTATAATTTCGGGTCGATTGGTTTTTACAATGTGGCTTCTTTTTCAACACTTCTTAAAGTTTATTATTTAAGTATGTTTAGCATTGACCATTGCCACCTATAAATATTCAAAACATTATTCGTAAGAATTTGTTCTTTAATATTGCAATTCAAGTCGGAGGCTGCCTTAAGCATTATAAGCATGGTGAATGCTGCCTTTGTTTTTGTTTTTTTTTTTTTTTTAATATAGAATTCGTATTTATTTGTCATTTTAGATAGCAAGCATGGTTAAATATATTATAAATATACAATTATGCAAAAATACCTTAGGTTTACTTTTAACCATAAGAAAAATTTACTACAAAGCACTTGGGAGCTCAGCATAATATTATTATTATTAACCGTGTTACAGCACAAAAATACTGTCATTGCCATGGCAAACCAATTATTTGAAAGACCTGAGTGTATATATCGCATAGGTATGCATTTGACCCAAAGCGCTGTAAAAGGTTAACTTTTTTTGACTGCTAATTTCCTTTGTCTAGACCCCAGGCCGTGCGCATTGCGTGATAGCGCAAAAAGGTTAAACGTTTTTACGGCTTGAAAATGTGATTGTTTGTTTTTTTTTTTGTTTTGTGTTTTGTGTTGTTATTTTTGGGAATTACGTGTCAGACACAGCAGTCAGGCCTAGGCAAATACGCGTAACAGCAGTAGGTACTTGCATATAAATGGCAAAAACTGGTATTCAGTTAGCGCACACTATAGGGCACAGCAACATACCAAGCACTACAATATATCACACACACACACATGTACATAGACAGAAAGACACACACAGACAGACTCATACCACACAAAGCAGCTTAGAGTGGCCGCCACTTACCAAGCCCAGCACATGCGGCGACATGGGTGCAAGGATTAGGCATCCATATAATGCTTGGTCGCTTACCAACCCGCAAACAACCACACCCACACACAGCCATGCACATGCACACATGCACACACACAGACACCGAACAATGGCTTGAGTATTATTTTATCAGGCTTAGTGGTTAAAGTGGAGCATGCGGTTCGCGTGGCTTACACAGTTTAAACACTTTAAAACGTTAATGAAAGTTACCGCAGAGCCACGAGCCACGAGCCATGAGCTACCAGCAACGAGGAGCGAGGAGCGAGTAGCATGACTGCCAGCATATCGCTACGCCTTGCTGCTGAGTAGTCGTCGTGCACTTAAAGCTTTACTGCACTTGCCAAGCAAAATACATTGTCAAGACGATATCAGTTGCGCGCGAGCGAGCGAATGTTGGCATGCAGGATACTCTTGAGCAAACTTTGACACTTGCATGTTGCAACAATGCACATCCACAGCTACGCCCACAGCTATAACCATAGCCGTATCCTGGCATGCACTTATTCGTACGTCATAGAAGGGAGAGCGTATAGTGAGCATGGAGTCCATTCAAGTGTCATGTGCCACGCCCATATATTTGCAATGTGCTGCATTTCATTACATTTTCATTTTCGTTTTCGTTTTTCACATGCACATTTTCCTTGGCGCGACTTTTGTTGTTGACATCACGTCCTTTCTGCTGCTGCTACTGCTGCATGCCACTGGCGTCACTTCGATTTTGGGTAAATATTCGAGCGATCTACTGACATGCGACAAGTAACTCATGCAGCTGCTCGATTGCTCGTCTCGTTGTTGTCCTTAGTGCAATTCTGTAGTTGCATTTATTTTGTATTTTCTTTTTTTTTTTTTTGTTTTTTTTTTTTATTTGTGTATTTTAAGCACACACAAGTGTCAAATATTTTTTCTTTGCCAACGTGCTGGGTAAGATTGCATTGGATTGGATTGAGTTGGGTTGGGCAATCAACGCAAATTAAATTATTTAAGTGCGGCAGCATGGCAACGTTTAAATTTGCAAACTTTTTAAAAGATATTTTCCCTCATTTTTTTTTTTAATGGTTTTTTGTGTTTGCTTCCCTGCAGATAATAATAAAAATTACTTGCTGTACTTTTTGTTTTTTGCTTATTTTTATTTTATTTTAAATTGAGCCACTTGCGAAATGTTAACACAGCGACTGACTGCTCATCAACGTCATCAGCAACATGCATAGCAGCAGCAAAGCGCCACCATGCTAGTCATCAGCAGCGTCGTCATCGTCGCTGTTGTCGTTATCCTGGCGCCTTTGGCCTTTGGCCTTTGCTGCATGCTGTAATTATGTTTACTGCTAATTGCATGGATTTAATCTTTATTCGCTGGCGCGCAGCAGTTGGCCAACGCCAAAGTGTTGCGTGGGCGCAATTAAAGTAAACAACGCCGAGCACAAAGGTGCCATATTAAAAATAAAAAAATAAACAGAAAGAAAAAATAAAAATAAAATCAAAATTACTAAATTGTGCTTAAATGCTTACACATGGGAAGTAATCATTTGTGATTTGTTGCTGCCTTTAATTGCACATGTCCCGCTTTCAATGTTTGTTATGCATGATTGGATGTATGCCACGCCCAAAACTGTTAAAATTGTTACTGCCTATTTTTAAATTTTACATTAACCTAATTTTGTGTTGTCAAGTGCTGCTTATACATTTTTATTATACATTTACTTGTCTGCCATGCCCTGCTCTGCCATGCTGTGTCGCATTTAAATCATTGCATTGCATTTCAACAAACGTTGATGGCATGAAATATTGCATTTGGCATTCGATGACAGGAAATGCTGTGCTCATGTAATTTTATGTAAATAATTTTCCGTATGCGTGTGCGTCTGCTTTGCCTGGCTCAGCACTGCACTGCCTTTGCCAACTGTGAACTGACATTGCAGTGAAGCAATGTCAACAGCAACAACAACTACGTCTCTGTGTTTGCTGTTTATATTGCATGCAACAAACAGCAGCAACAGCAACAATGACAGCAACAACAACATTAATGGTAAATAGACGCACGTACAATGATGATATATTATATGTGCATGCAGATTTAATATAAAGTAAATAGCAATCTGCATATATGCTTAAACAGTGAATCCTCGCCATTTAAGAACAACCATAAACGGCACAGATTATTTGTTGCTGATTGGCCATATGTATTTCATAGTCTCCCTTAATTAGCACACACATCTTTAGGCACTGCAAATCAACTGCTGAGCAAAGAGATTATTGTGGCATAGCTGCCCGTATGCATTACCCGCAAATAAGCTATGCTATTTGGCATAATTAGCTAATAAGCATAAAAATGCAATGGCACACTTTAATTGTTAAATAAAATTCAGTAATTTTGCTTACACATAAAAATTATTGTTTGGTTGCTCTTTGCAATTTTTATAGTTGAAAAAGATGAAGGGTTGGCTACTAAAAACTTGATTATCTCCTTTATTATTGTTATTAAATAAATTTATTATTTGTTTCAACATTAACTAAGTCGCATTTACTTTTTTGGGTTTGTCTGCATTTTCATTCCATGTGTGTTCCTAATTTTCTGTAGAATGAAATGATTAAGCGTTTTTAAAATCATAATAATTCAAGTAACTTTCTTTTATGCTGCCTCTGGCAAAAAGTATCGCATAAAGCGAGGCTTTACTGCATACGTGTGTCATCACACAGCACATGCAAGTATATCGAATTGCAGGCGAGGGTCTCTGTTTGGTAATGTTAAATAATATTGTAATTTATATCACAATTTTCATATTGTTTACAATTTATTTATTCAAATAATATAAAAAAAAACACGCAAAGTTCTTTTGTGGGATTTCGAAATTTGTTTGTTTTTCTTCTTTTTTTTAAAGCAAACATTGTGACCTGTTTCGTGTAAACAATTATAATAAAAAATAATAGTGAACAAAAAAAATCACAATAATTTGTTTAATTAATTATTATTTGCTCAATTGGCTGCGGTGTGGTTTTTATTGCATTTAAATTTATTACATTATAATAATGCAGTTTTATTGCACAAAAGCAGTAAAAAATAAGAAAAAAAAAGAAACAAAAATCAAATAAAATGTAATCGAACAATTTTAGCATTGTATTGTGCAACATGATATGCCTTTTTTGGTTTTGTCTATTGTGCGACAAGAAGCCTAACGGCCATTTTATTTTTATTTATCAAAATTAAAGCGCAATTACTGGCTCAAATTATTAGACAATTATTGTATATACTAACAATATTTGTCAATGTGACACATTTTGTGATTGCATTACATATTAAATAAGTAGACTTTTTTGATGTTTTCCCATTTTCTTTTTTTTAACTTTTTACTTTTTTTTTATATTGAAGCATACGTATAGAATAAGTAACATTGATTGAATTAAAGTGACAACTAAAATTATTGCACTTACAGTAAGCACATTTATTAATGAACAGGCTTAGACTCAGCATGACTCAGCATGCAGGAGCATGATGCTTCAATTAGAGTGCCATAATGTTGAACTGACACCGTCAGCATCTTGAAAATGCTGCGGAGCGGTTTTAGATCATTTGTCATTTTTCTTTACTTATTTTTATAAAAGTCATTCATAGCATTGTGTATGCACTGTATTTGCTGGCACTCTCAATATGACATGAGTTGCGTCAAATATTTGGCCTAATTTTCTAAATCTCAATTTGTGCCAAGATTTGTATGGAGTATGATTTTATTTGTTTTTTACAATTTTCAAATTTACGCCAATTTAACAAGAAATCAGAAAAGTTAAACGAAATAAATATTCTTGAATAAAGTGTATAAAAAAAGTTCACATATATTTTCTAGATAACCTAACTTGCTGCAAGTTTACACTTAAAATATTCGAATCGAATGCTTTTGAAGCACATTTAATTAAATTTGATGCTTGCCAACATGTTGGTCCTTGCAATATTGCAGTAGCACAAAAACTAAGCACACAGACAAAATAAGGCAAATATGCGTAAATCTACAAAATTTCTAAGCAATTTAAAAACTGAAACAAAAATCGAAAATTTGTTTAAAGCATGCCATAATGCACAAAAAATTGCCCAAAGTAATGAAAATAATAAACCAATTTTCCAAAGATGCAATTTCTGTTCGAAATCAAATATGAATTCGCATGCTGAGCTGAGCAACCACAAAGGAGAAACTTGTCTATTTGCATGATAAAATTGCACTTACAATACTAACAACTACAACAACGACAACAACAATAAATATGAAGAATAAGAAAAAATATAGGCAAAATACATTCATAAAGATAAAATTGAGGCAAAACCAATGATAAGTTTCAGTTGGCATGAACTTTTCTCTTTTTGTATTTGCTTTTTTTTTTTTATTTTTGTTTGTTGCCATATTTTCTATTTTTATTTGCTTGCTAAGCGTAAGTTGATCACAACAAAGTTTTGACAAAGGCATGCCACAACAGTATGAGCAACAGCAGCAGCAGCAGCAGCAACAGCAGCTGCTATGCAAAATACAAGGCAGACGTACAATAGGCAAACATGAGCAACACGTTGACAATTGATTTTACTTTTGCTGTAAAAGAAGAAAAAAGTTCAAAAATTAAAATCAAATAAACGAACATAAATATACAAAATGCAGAAAATCTGCTGTGACTATTTGCATAATTCTGTAGATTTGCAGTGGGATGTAGTTGACCTGGGCAACACAATAAATTTTAAGGCGTAAATATTTAAAGGAATTTCGTATTAAATTGCGTCTGCTAAAATACCAAAAAAAAAAAAAAAAGAAGTAAACTACACGAAATAAACAAGAAAAAATGTTTTTCTTACCGCAATTGCCAAAAGCGTTTTGCATTTCAAATTTATTTTACTTAACAAAGTACTTATATAAATAGAATACATACTTCTACAACAAAATACACACACACGCAAAAAAAAAAAAAATAGAAAAAGAGAAAAAAAAAAAAAGAAAAAATACCAAGAACGAAAGCAAAAATATTTGGATTTCGTTTCAAGCACTAAGCATACTTTTCGGTATTGAATCGTCTTCGATGCCACAAAACTCTGTATAAATACACAAACAGCAGCAACAACAAACAATAAGAAATAACATGACTAACACAACAACAAGAATATACCAACAACAATAGCAAAACCAGCATCGCGAATAAAGGCAAACATTGCAAAGAGGTAATCCACGTCGCAAGGACGCGCTTTGAAAGTTTATACATGTAAAAATGTTTACCTGCGACAATGTTTGATGCTGAAAATAACTGAACAACACTTTCTACGCGCGCTGAGTTCTAGTTAGAAACGAAATGTGTCAATAATGCATATAGACATACATACATATATAGTTACATATATACAATAACATAAATGTTGCCACATTCCCACTTGTGTATGTACATAACATATGTATGCCATGTAAGCTTTGCATGTCTGCTGCTTTTGGCTGTTGTTCTGTATGCATAAACGTGCGCCTGCATGTTTGACTCCATTTAACGTTAAAAGCATATTAGAAGTGTCTAGTGTCAACATAAAGGCGTGCCAGGACCAACAAGTCAAGTAGCTTTCTTAGTGCTGACATTTTCATATTGCATACTTTCAGGAGCATAGTTAAACTATGTAAGTTTCACGATAACAAATCAACAACAACAACAGTAAATAATCGATTTAATACAAGGTTAATTAATTATTTTAATTTCAGTTTATCTTAGAAACAATTGAAATTTTAGCACTGCTGCTACAGTTTGGCAGTTGACTACAGCTATCATCAGTTTAATTTGCTATCACATGGCTTAGAATATGCCATCTCGTACTCTCGATGAAGTTGCAAAATTAACACAGGCATTTGTCGCAGCTTTAAAATGAAAATGGTAAAGTGGTCAGCACACAAACTGGCCGACTGTGTGACTTTTTTTGTGTGGCAGGTATTAGAGTCACAACACACACAACCTTTGCAGTAAAATATTATACCGCTGCAATTTATATACGATTATAACAGTATAAAAGCAATTTCACAATGGTATAACCCCCATTGTTTTTAATAATATAAAAGTTAATAAAAATAAAACAAAATGTTGTTTTTATTGAATTTTTTGCTTTATATATGTACAAAGGCTTAAGTCAGCGCATTAACTGCCTTTGTGAGCTGCTATAGCCAACTGATGACGTCAATTGTGTAAGTCAATATAAATTTTTAATAAACAAGGCAATGATAAAAAAAAATTTGAAACCAAAAAAATTCACGGAAAACAATATACAGAATTCATATATTTTTTTAACAAGGTAATGTCATGGCAACGCTAAAAAAAGCAACAAGGATCAGCAGCTCTGCATATATCGGTGCTTTTTTTTAGCTGTAAATTAAAAAGAATAAGTATTCGAAAACTTTAAAACTTAATAAGTACAGAAAAAACAAGTTCTGTCAACGTGCACTTGCCAATGCCCTGCAATTTATATAATTGTCTACACTTTTATTATTGCTAAGGAACAATAATACAAAACTATGCAGCTATAACATCTTTGATTTTAAAAGAGATAAAATAAAAAACAGTTGCAACTATTATCCGCTGCTCGAAATTGCAGTGAAATGCGACTTCTGATATTGAACAACTTTAAATTTCTTTACTATTTCTGCTGTTTAAATATTTGAAGTAATTCATGAACTAAAACTTACTTTAATAATATTACGAGCTCTAAAAATATTTTTTGTTTTGGCTTTTATTTTTCACTTTATAAAACGGTTTACTTAATTGTATTTGCTATATTTTTTTTAATGCATTGTTGAGTTGCTTTAAATTGTAGTAAAAATGAAATCTACTTACAAAGTTTCCTATTTTCGTATGCTAAGTTCAAATGCAACACATGCCACTTATCATATTTGTGGCCTGGCTGCCTGCAGAACAACCTGGCAAGCAATGCTAATGAAATCAACCGACATTTTAATCAACAGACCTGTAAATTTTCGTAACTGCACTACTTGTCTGTTCATTTGCTGAAAATGGTTAATGCTGCACTGGGCTTCAACAACAGGTAACCCATATAGCATATTTATTTTGCTTTTTGCTGCTGCAGCACACACATGCGAACACTTAAAGCTGACTTACGCTTACACGGACTCCGATAAGGCAAGCAGCCACATGCGTGTTCACAAAGTAGGTGTGTTTTCAGCACAGCATTTCATATGGCACATATTCAATTTTCCGATTTACTCACACTCTTTGCCATAGTCGAAGTCGAGCTGTTTCGTTTTCGGTTTCTGCTGCTGCTGCTGCTGCTGCTGGTGGTACTTTGTTCAATAGATGCATTGTTGCGTTCTGTGGCATTGATATAACAATCTACGTTTGCTTTGCAATGCCCAATATAATGCCACTGCCTTTGTTTTTGCCTTTGCCTTTGCTGTTGCCAATGCGCACTCAATTATTTTTACTGTTGCTTTGTAAGGACTGTGCCGTTTAATTTTTTACATTCTTTCGGCAACAGAAAATTTCACATTGTGACTGCATGCAAAAATTAAAAACAAATAAACGCAAGTAAAATATGTCAGAAAGAAAAAAAAAAGAACAGAAAAAAGAAAATAAAGATTAAAAGAAAATCAACACAAAAGTTTGCTGCATGCGTTATTAGCAATTCAGTGGCTTGCGGTTGGTCACAAAAGAAACGTGAAAGCGTATTGAAATAAACCGCGCTGATAAAAGAACTTAAGGACATGGCATAAGCAGTGCTCACGCTAACAGTCAATGGATAATATGGCTGCGAAATATGCTGGCGAACACACTAAAAAAAAAAAAACACGAAACTGTAATCATGCATTAAAACATATCTGACAGCAAATTCTAAGCCAACTTGCAGGCGCGTAACAAATAGTAAAATACTGGTTCGCAACGCGTAACTGTCGCTGCTAACGAAACTGAAACGGTTAAACATGTGTTTGCCGAATAATGTTCACAAGCTAGGAACAGACATGCGCAACAGTGAGTTCTCCTGCAAGTGACTTGGGGGCATGAGCCGAAATGCAAAACGAAACGAAACGCATATGAAACACGCCATGTTATGCAACAGCGTGTGTACAAAGTGGAAATGGCACATGCATTACCCCGTCAATGTTCATGCAATAACATAAATTTAACAGTCTTAATCATGCCTAACCCATGCTAAAGCTGCCGGAAATGCTGTGTACAGCATGTTGTAAAATAGTTTTACCGGTCTTAGTTGATATTTTGCATGCTTGGATTTGTACACAGGATATGCGAGTGCATTTAGGCGCAAATACTTTTCAAATGGCACATATCTGATGAACTTTTGATTTTCCTCTCGCAGCAGGCAGCATATACTCGCATATGTTGTGCGTCATCATAAGGCGTTGGCGTGAAAATAGATCCGATGTTATCCTGCAATATCCTTGTGATTTTGCCTTTCATATTTTCTCTTTATCTGTGTTTTTCTTGTTTCTGCTATTTATTATGTTTAAAACGTAGCGCTGCCAGTCTAAAGTAAGCAGGAAATAAAAATAAGTGCGAAGTATCTGCGCACACACACACACACACACAAACATAATAAACAGCTGCTGCGATACTCGCACGCAGACACTTCAACGCCGTGTCTATCATTAAAAATAATAGAGACCGCCATGAGACGAGGGACATGGGACGTGTTGCCCCACATGCAGACATACCCACATACAGAGAGACGCAGACACCCGTTGATGCCGGGTTGGCTGGTATAAATCAGTTGGCATCAGTTTAAATTGGTGCGCATTAAAACGGATATTGAATGGCTGACAAAGCCAAAGGAAGCCAAACGAAAATAAAGCAAAAATCTAAAAGAGACGAATTCGTTTCAATAAAAAATATATTTCAACTATTTTGTGTCATTCCGTCTGACGAGTCAAGACACACGTGTAAATTTTTTCTCTAGCAGAGAGAGAAAGAAATGAACTTGTACATTATATCGTAAGCGGATTACTTGTACCTTTTATTTATATTTAGTTTATAATGGCGTCGTTTGCAGCAAAGGATATACACTGAGATACGGGAGTGATTGGTATATTATAATCGCATATGTTAGAAAGTGTGGTTCAAAGTAGCGAAAAAAATGAACAGTGGTATAAAAAACAATATTATTACCTTGGAGTGTTTATGCAATTGCTAATTCTATTGTAAAGGCAATAGTTGAAAGTTAAGCAAAAATCTTAATTGAGTTTAAAAATGATGATGGAAAAAAAAAAAACAAAATTAATATGTTTTAGCCAGCTTCATTCCAATGCCTACAGAAGAGTGCTTCAGAAGTTAAATAAAACCCTCTTATATTGTACTTATACTGTACTTATATAAACTTAAAAAAAATACACCTTAACCAACTTAGATCAAAAATAAATTACATTTAATAACAATATTAAATTGAACATTAAAGAACCCTAACATGGCATATCACGTACTTTGGCATTAAACCTGGCAACAATTTAAAGTAACGCATAAATAAAAATTCGTATCTGCACAAAAAAAAAAAAAGAAAAAAATGAGGAGAAACGTGTTAGCCACATTTAGATAAAATATGTTTGACACTTGCTTAGTATGCGCTTAAATTTAATAAAGATTTTTTGCCGAAAATATGTAAATTAAATAAGAGACAAAGAATAAAAACAAATTAAAAATACCAACAGAGGGGAAAAAATTGTCACGTGTGAAGACAACATGCAAAAAAAAAAAACAAAGAAAACCATAAGAAAACAGAAATTTAATAAAGGAATTTCAATAAGAAAACTAGATGAAATAAACATACATGCTTATAAAAAATAAAATAAAAACGAAGAGGAAGTTGCATAAAAAAAAAATAACCAAAAAAAAAGGACGCAAAAAAATTCGCAACTTTGTTAACTGAATCAAAGAGAGCACACGGGAATTGCGGAAGTGCGAAAGTGACGCCTCAAATGAATCCCCAAACGCAAACACGCAACGAAATCAGCAAAAGAAAAAGAAACAACAGCAGCAGCAGCAGCAGCAGTAACAAGCGCAACAACAACAACAATAACAGCAGCAGCAGCAGCAATTGTGGCAACAACAGAAAGCAGCGTAAGACACACGATGAAAACGAGCTGCAAGAATCTCAGACTCTGGAATAACGTTGACAACTACGACGACAATAACAACAGCAACAGCCACAGCAACAACAACGAGAGGAAGATGAACAATAACAACACTTAAAAAAATAACAACAACAACAAGAGGAGTCGCAGCAGCAAAGCATAGCAGCTGCAAATGTTGAAGTATAAGCGACAAGTGCGACGCCTGGCTCCGGCGGTGTAGGTTACGGTGTCGCTGACTGTGGTGTCTGTGGTGATGGTGACGGTGGCGATGGCGGTGACGGTGAGTTGGTATTGTTGTTGCTGTTGTTGCTGTTGGCTGACGGCATATAGCAGGCGCCAGTCTTCACGCAATAAAATGTTCTGCAGCCGCACGCTGCTGGCATTCCCGACAGCTGTCAACTTTGAAACGAGGCAAGCGTAAACTTTGCATGCATATATAATTCAATTCCGCACATTTTCCACAACTAAACGCGTCGTCAACGTAGTCAGCAACGCAGTCGCAGTCGCAGCCATCGTCGCCGTCGCCGTCAGCGTCACCGTCACAGTCGCTGCATAGACTTTCACTTTTTCGCACGATGAGCTGCGAATTTATGCGATTATGCGTGTATGCCACTTAGGCAATGCGCTGTCGGCTGTCGGCTGTCGGTTCTCGGTTCTCGCTTATCTGCCCTTAAGTTATCTGCATTGCGTAAGGTAGTTAAAGAAGTTAAACACTGCCAAGCGCTGACTATGCGTACGTATGCTAAATTTTCTATATATGTATGACTTCATTTTGCTATGCAGCTGCGTAAAGTTTTAATGCTTTTACACAAGTGGCAAATCAAAAATGTTGCAATCAGAATTACATGTGTGTGCTGCATTTTAGTTGCAGACATTTAATTAGTCTTAAATGCGCCACAAGGCATTCTAATCAACAAACTTTGCCAAGCTAACAAAGGCAAAGCCTGGCAAGGCATTTATTTATTTAACGGCATCTGCTGCTGCATATGAGCAAAGCTAATCAGTCGTGCCTGCTGCCGTTTATACACAACTAATGCATAAACGATGGCTAACAAATGGCAGTCGGCTGTCTGTGACGTCTTGTTTTTTTATACACTTGTGGCGCAAAAAAAGAAAATAAAAAAAAAGAAATGAATATAGCAGAAAGTAACAAACAAAGAAAGCACAGCATAAGTAAGCAATTTCTTCTAATAATGATTAAATGCCGTGTGCTGTTGCATGTCAGTCACGGCGTAGTTACATTTTTTATGCGCATAAATAAGAGACAACTGCAAGTGTGCATATTCAAAATTGCTTCACTGTAGTTTGTTTCATGCACACACACACACACCCACACACACACATTGCGTAGAAATCAAATGTTTGTGTGCTTTAGTTTTAAAGAGCCAACAACAGCAACAAAATTTTGTGCGTTTACGAAAATCGTTTGTATTCATTAAATATTCATTTTTTTTAAAGCATGGATCAGGCAGCACAGTAGCAATAAAAACCAAAACAAAATAAAGGAGAAGGCGACACCAAAGCAGTGTAGTAATTTTGAAGTGCATGACATTTCTCAAAGTAATCCTTTAATGCTCCAAAATGGAAAGACCAACGACATTTACATGTTTGCCATGCATACACATACATACATAAAGACATAAAGGCTTACATACAAACATGCGTCTGCGTCATGTTGCCCGAGCCATGACGGCAGCACTTGGCCAGGCTGCAAGGTAGCGTACGCAAATCTTTATTATAAGGCGTGCGAAGCAGTTTACGACGACAATGCCAGCATTTTTGGATTTTCATTTTGTTTTCTTTTTTTTTTTTTTTTTTTTTGGTATATATTTTATTATATTGTATTTGCTTTCTTCATATAACATTTTATGCACTAGTTGACAAATCAGGCATAAAGCTGATTTGAAGTACATACACATATATGCATAGGATTACGGTTCAAATGTCTGTGAACGCTTCATTTTTACAGGCACTGTAAGCAATCGCAGACACTTGACTACACTATGACAGCTTATGTGCTTTAGGAGCATATGCATGCATATTTCGTGTTATTATATGCTGATTAAAAATGCCGCTTACACATAAGCAAATCTATAAAAAAAATCCTTTGCTTGAGTTTGCATTAAATGTGCTCAGCCGATTAGAAATGTGTGAGTTGCTGGGTAAAAAAGGATTTGAAGTGAAAGCACAATTGTCAACTTGTTTGCCAACAAAAATTTACATGTATATATTGAAAATTTTAACAGGTGTTTTTTTTTTTTAACTCACATGGGTAAAGTCAAACTTACATTTAAGCATCAACTGCGCAATTGAATCCTGTTGTCCTTACAAAGTTACATTTTGTAGTTTATTTTTGGCATGCTATCAGTCTGAGGAAGCTAGGCACCCATTTTGTGGCTCACAACGTGCCCAACCTGTGGTCTAAGTTCCATCACTTACCTTGTGTTGCAGCTATTTAGCTTAGTCTAATATCTAATGTGCGACCAGACGATGGTTATCCAATGCTTTTTTATATATTTCATTTACTATTTGAGGCTACACTATACCATTTTCATTTCTCAATTAAAATAAAACTTCAATGTGGGAAAGTAAACTTCAATATAAGAATAGTAAGTTATGAGTGAGTTAGATTCTAATACATTTTTTATAAAAAACAATATAAATTTTTCAGAGAAAATTAAAACAATCATTTCACTATTTTTTGGAAAAAATATTTAGAGGAACTTATCCCAAATTTACCATATGTCGCTTGTATTTATGTACTCCATTTTTTTATTTTACTAGATTATCAATTATTGCATTATAAAACATGCATTAGCATAACCGTGGTCAATCCTGATTACAACGGAGATAATAGAGATTTCCAATTGTTTATCTTTGTGCGGATTACGTTAGGATCGGAATCAGGCCGTATCCAGATTAGCGGGCTTTCAGTGCATTAATAATATTTGCTGCTATAAAACTATGTTAGCAAAGTTATTCGTTGTATTTAGGACAGTTTAAGTTAGCAGCTAGAAAATTAAAACAAAACAAAATTCAAGCTTAGGCTTACGTAGATTTCCTTACGTTATCTTACCTGTGGCCTTTAGCAATACAATTTTGACTAAGTCATTTAATTAATTTGTGAAATGAAGGCTGCCCTGCTGCTGTCTTAGAAATAGGCGCCCGTTATTTGCATGTGAATCAGTGCTGGCACTGTGCTCTGGGATGCACACGAATGTGAGTTCGATATCTGCTGGGGCACGACGACATCGTTTCGTTGTTTGTTTATAAACCGTGAATTATATATGAACATAAGGACAGCGCTTTGGCTGAGACTGTTGTGGAACAGGCTGCATGCACAAACACGCAGACACACACACACACACACATGCATATGTACACACATATCTAATAGTTTAAATGATTGTAAGGATTAGGCGCACGCATACAAAGCTAAGACAAACACAAATAAACAAACAAATAAATAAATAAGTGCGTGTCGGTGTGTTTGTGTGCCTGGCAACGCCTAAAGGACGCAGCGTTTATATTTTATGTGATGCCTGACGGCGCCAAAGCTGCATGCAATGTTGAAATATTGGTCGCTTAAATTATTCACAGTCGTCTGACACTCAAAGCAATCAAAATTCTGCAAAGCAATCAAACACCCAAACACTCGCATGCCCATACACCCATATACCCTGACACACACACATACACCCTGGTAAGGACTTTTAGAAAAACTGCAACAAAAATTCCATGACAGAGCTCAGGATCTAGCTCAGATGACACTGACAAGCGTCGCGTAATTGTCGAGTGGCAAAAAATACACAAAACTCGTTCATTGTTCGTTCGTTCGTTTGTTCGCTGGTTCGCGTGTTCCTTTGGCATGAACGGTGACTGCAGCGTTGCGTGGGTGAGTGGCAAATATTTAGAAACAATAGGCAAACAAAAAAAGAAAGAAAAAAAACAGAAACCAAAATATGATGACGATGACTATGATGATGACGGCTGCGTTTAAAATTTCAAAAAGTCAACGGCTTCTAAGGCAGCAAGGACAATGTCAGCACAGCGCAGGCAAGTCAAGTTGGCAGAGGTCCTGTCTGTGTTATGCTTGTGCTGTGTTGTCTATCGAACCATGAAATTTATGAAATTTTCCGTTCGTTGTGTTTGCTGCTGCTGCTTGAACTACTTTTTAACACAGTTGGCAAATACGTAACTAAAAAGTTATGTCTATGTTGACATACAAAGCCCTTCTATATATGCATAACTACATATATTCATACACATGTGTATGTAATGCGTAAATGCTTTTTCATTATGTCAACTTTGTCACCGAAGTTAATGGCATGTTGTTGCGTTCTTTTTGTTGTTTTGCTGTTGATCAAGGTCAATTTTTGTTTACAAATTGTTTTCCTTTTTTGTTTAGTTCTTTGTTTGGTGCTCAACAATTTGGCGTCAAAAGTCTGCTGATTTTATTGACAAAAGAAAAAAAGGAAATTTTCCTATTTTAAATATTTTATGCAATATAGCTAAATTATTGCAATGCACATGTATAATGTTGTCTTGAGACTTTTATTTGCGTGGTCTTCTAAACAAAGTCTACCTTCATCGATTATGCAGCCAATTTCCCATTTTCAATTTCCTGCTGGTGGCCACTTTTGGGTGTCTAGCTTATAAAACAAAGTTAGCTATGAATTTATATGACGTTTCTGTGCTATAAATAATGCAACCCTATGTTTTTTTTTTCTTTTGGCATGTGAGTAAAATATTTATAGCATGCTCCTTGCATACACAATCGCTCATACTTATATGTCACCTATAAAAAAAAAAAAAAAAAACTATATTCATATGCAGATTACTGAACACAAGGTACAGAGCAGAATTTATGCAACATTAGACCACCTCTTCTGTTAGCTTCTTAGAGTATATAATGACTCAAGAAGGGAAGCAATTTTTAATTGTAATAATTATCTTACGACTGAAGTGCCAAAAAATAATGCCACAAGAGACAAAATTTAAATTTTCACTAAACAAACAATGTATATATATTTTGCTACCTGATTTGAATCTTACCTAAAAAGTAATTATGTAAATATAATATACACAGCGTTAATTTTCATTTATAAACTTCTTTTGATTGTTATGACAAAAATCGAAATTATATATACATACAAAACAAGTAGTTAATTTAAAAAACATATATTAATTGAAAGTCATATTTATTATTGTAATAATTTTGCTACCCTTTCCGCATTGAAATAAAAATTAATGCCAATAATTAAAAATAAAAGCGAAAAAATGTTAAATAAACAATTTGAAAATTAGTCAATTGTGGCTATGGGTCATTACCCAAGTGCCTGTGAGCATTGAGTTTTATTTTATAAAGGATAATAATTTATTGCTTATGCACTTGCCTGCACAACTGCACATTATATACTGTCGAAAAATATTGTAGTTTATTAAATTATGTATATTTATGCATAAAAGCGCTGCTGCATTATAACAAAAAAAAAAACAAAAATTATCGGCCTCAACTGCATAATTAAACAGCATTAAATTAAATCCGTATGCAAAAAATGCCTTTAAACATTTACGCAATTAGGCTAAAACTGACATTTAATTTATTTTTAAACGGAAACGCTTTAACTAAGCATAAATAAGAATAATGCAGAAATATGTCGAAGTATGTACATATGCAGCACATGGAACTGCATGTTAAACTTCACTTGCAGCAGCATTTCAAATTAAATGCAAAAAAAACAATACACACACACTCACACAAAATAAATAAATAAATAAACACAAATAAATAATTGAGTTTTACTGCAAAGTATCTTACGCCTTTTGCAAAGGCAGAAATGCCTTTGGCACAAACAATTGATAAAATATTCCGCATCTATGCACCAACAATGCAAATGCAATTTCGGAAATGTGGATAAAACAATTGAATGCAGTTTGATTTTCGCAAATGGAATTCTTATGTACGAGGCCAAATAGCATAAATACTTTGTTTTAAATTTATTCGATTATTTAGTTATGGCATAAAAATAATTGATTGCATTGATTTTATTGCAAATAATATAAAATATAACAAAATATAATTTATATTTTACACAGCAGGTAAGCAACTAACAAAAACAAAACAAAAATAAATAAATAGAAAACCAAAACTAATGGTTAGCCAGACAAAAACAATGCCAACTGCAATAATAACTAGAATCATTGGCAGCTGTGTGAGTAGCAGTTAAGCAACTAAACAATGCCTGTCATGTAATCTGTAAATATAATCAAGAGCATACTGGATTATCATTTGAAGGAGCAGTGAGCCAACGAAGCAATTATCCAATGTGAAGTTGGCATGATCCTGCACTACGAAAGTGGCTGCCACACAGCAGTTAATCCAACGATGCAGCTTTTGGGTTCAAACCAAAGCCATTGCAGCGCCTCGACCTTGATGTATATCTATTTGCACATAAACTTGTCTAAGAACAATTTAAACTAGAAGTGCATAAATAGTGAGCAGAAAAACTTTATATAAAACTTAATCTTCAACTGCCAACACTTCTTCAATGCCATTAGAAACCTTATTGGCCACCTATCAAGCAAATATTGAAATAAGATGACCAATATTTGTAACGACCCTTCAATTATTTATGCAATGCAGAAACGTTAGATTTAAATCATTTAGCCCCCAGGAAACTTATGCTAAGCCGCTCAGCGTGCTGCATTGCAACTGTAACGTAAATGCAGTCGCTACTGTTCAGCATTGCTTTGTGGCGCCTAGGCTAGGAGCCATGAAGTTGCCAAGCAATTGCAAAAAAAGTTGCAAGTTGTTAAAATCGCCGGCGCGTGTCTGGCTGTCAAACACGTTTTATTTAGTCACGGCAATTGCTTATTTATTCATGACACAGCCATAACACAACACCACGAGCACACCGCAGCGCAATTCTTTTCACTTTTAATTTCTCATGTTTTTATTTTTATTTAACGCAACATTTACAAGCAAAACTTTTTTTCATTTTTTTCTTGTTTTTTTTTTTTTTTCCTGAGCACAACACAAACCGAGCGACACAAATGCGCTTTTTGCACACTTCATCGTCCAGCTTCTTCTCTGCTGCCTCTGCCCCTGCTGCTGCTACTTCTGCTCCTGCTCCATCTCCTTCTCCTGACTTTAACCGCGGTCACTGCTATAATTCTTGCTCTGTGCTCTGCCGTTGATTGCCGCCTTCGCAACGTACATCATCGCCAGGGCCCCTGGCAGGCCGCAAGCTTGGCTGCGCGTGTCCGTGCGAGCGAGATGGCATGCGCAGACGTTGCAGTCAGCTTGACAGCATGCAGCAGCACTTCGTTCTACTTTTTTGTTGCTGTTGTTCTTGCTGCTTTTTTTTTTGTGTGGTTTTTTGGTTTTTGTTGCTTTGTCTACTTTCTTCTACGTAACTTTTTGCGTAGACAATTTTCAGCAGCATCACAAGCGGCGTAGCCCTCGACGTCTAATCACTTTTTGATTTATTTGCCTTGGCGTGCGAAAAACTTTTTTACAGTTAATAATTTTCTTTTGCTTTTCTTCTATAGTTTATTGTCTACTTTTCTGCTGCGTTTTTCATTTTGCTACGTTTGTTTACTTAGCAGTTTCCTTTTGTTTTTCTTTTTGTAGGGTGGTATATTATTTGTATTTTTTTTTTTTTTTTTTTGCAAACTCAAATAATTTTGAAATTTAAAAGTCATTGCGTGGTTCACACCAAAAAGTTATTAACATTCTCTGCTGCCGAAGTCGACGTCAACATTTGGTTTCTTCTTTTCTTTTCTATTTTAATTTATAAATTAAGTTTGTTGGCAAAAAGTTCCCGCTGTATTTGTTTCTGTCTCGCTTTCTGTATTTCTGTTTCTAATAGCAACTGTATCTTCTTTCGCACGTAAGACTGACAACAACAACAAACTAACATAAATTATCTGATGTTGACAACTTACGCCAGCGACAGCAAAAAAGTTGCCAACATACGTTCGAATACCCACCAACCAACGAACAACCAACGAAGAATCCATGCCAGCAACATATGGTCCAGGCAACAAAAAGTTACCATATTGCATTGAAAAGATACGAAGAATTTTATTTCATTTCTTCTTTTTTTTTTTACTTATATTTTTATTTTTTTTTTTGTTTTGTTTTGTCTTAAATATTTCCTATTTTTCTCTCTTTTGCGTATTCACTTGTATCACTGCATACTTTTTTTTATGCTCCAAACTTCATAAACAAAATATGCGAGTTGGTAAAGAAAATGCAAGCAAAGTTTAATATTTCAAATGTGTCAGAATGGGGAAAAGCTTCAGCAGCCGAAGAAGAAGAATAACACTTTGCCGGAGAAAAGACAGGGAGAATATAAACAATTGCAACCATTTTTTAACTTCTTTTGCTTACATAAATAATTCTTATTTATTTTTAATTGCAAGTAGCCGCAGCACATCGTTTCGAGCAACTCCCTCTGATAGCTTTTAGATTATATTCCTGAAGTTTCTAAGATATTAAATTGAATTGAGTAACCGGAAAAAAATTAGTATATAATTTAAGATCTTAGCTAAGGTTATATTGGAATTTTATCAAAATTGCAAAAAGAACATTATTATATTGGTTCTTTGAGAGGCAAGTAATAAGAAATTCAAATTGGAAACAGTCTATGTTGTGCTCTACTAAAAGGGTAACAAAATATTATCCCATGTTGACAGTTAAGTCTTTTGGTACTACATCAGATATTAGATTTAGACCTAACTTAACAAAAGTCATCACTAATTGACTTTAACTCTCCTTATTCCTCCGTCATGAAACTCATGCTGATAAAGACTACTCTCCTATGTTAAGATCTTTTTAAAATTGGTCACTCTAAGCTACGAAATTCAAAATAACATTTTCAATGCAGCAAAATCTCCCTTGACCGGACATAGACGGTCGTGATGTTTTTGTCCGGTTATAGAAGCTCTCCAATTTTGGGAATCCATTTTTTATAAAAAAAAATATGAAGAGCTTCGATAATTTGTACGATTGTGAGACCTGTCCGCTTTGGGAGATTTTGCTAATCTATTGTAAGCAGTATTCATGCCTTACACCAAAAAATTGTAAATAAATTTATTCAGTATTTTTATGATATATGCATTTAAACACAGAAAGGAAAAGCCACTTTAAGTCGCGTCCGAGTTTTTTGTTTTTTTTTTTGTTTTTATCTAAATCTGTAGAGTCTTAATGGTTGCTTGGTAAAAGTTGCTATCGTTTTTAATTGTCATCATTGTCGTAATTATTACGGCTTTAATTGAGCAACAGTAACCGCGCAAAGTGCTCGTATGTGCGTACGTGCTCAGCAATCTCAAGTGCTTTAAGGTAATAATAACAATGCCACAACTTGGGCAATATTCCTAGCGCTGAGCGCATTATCTGCCTGCTAACCACGCAGCGCGGCGCTAAACAAATTATACGAAAATCTATTTGTGTAATAAATCAACGTACGCTTATGTACGGATTCCAGCAGCAGAAGTTCCCTCAAGTTCCTTTTAACTAGTGCGTGGCTAAACTTTATAAGTGCAGGCAGCTATTAAACCACTTTAGTGGGCAGCAGCGACGAGTGGCACACCCTGTTGTTAGGCAGGGGGAGGGAAAAGGTTGCGAGGCAGACTGCGCCCAGGTATGAAAAGAAAGTGAAGGCAGTGTATAGCTAAGCGAGAAATTTGTATGTGCTAAGGAAATCAACGTAGGCAAAAGTTTTCTTTTAAATTACATTGTGTGAAAACTTCATGTGCAAACTTTATCCTTAAGTCCTACGGTGTGCCTGCCGCTGCTGTGCGCATTCAATCAAAGAGTTATGACGGCGGCGGCGGCGGCTGTGGCAGCGGCGACAGGGTCTGTAATGCGGCGACTTAGCACACAACGTTATTATTGCTGTTGTTGTTGTTGTTGTTGTAGGTTCTTATTGTTATTGTTACCGTGGCTAATCTGGCTGAAGTTACACTCTGCATTATTGAGCAGCCCACAAAGTGTCCAGCTGCCGCCAAATGCGTGTGTCTAAAAAACATTAATTAGTTTAATTACGAAATTTTTGCCATTTTTAATGTTTTTATTGCTATTTTTCTATAATTTTTTTGTTTTTATTTTAATGCAAACTCATTATAAGTTATTTGCTAGCCTTGTCTGCATTGCCATTTGCTTCACATTATGTTAAACATGTGTAATGAGCAACGTGTACGTGTGTGGTATGCAGGCATGCCTGCACACTTGTGTTATGAAGTGACTGCTGCGGTTGCGGCAGCTCATCTTGTCTGCGTATGCTGAAGCTGGAAAACATATTAACTCTTTGACGCGTAACAATCTTTTTTTTGTATTTTATTTTATTTTTTTTTTTTCGTGCTGCTGCTGCTTCTTCCACTTCTTATTATCCTTAGCAGCTTTCATACTTTTAATTGCATTCTCTTTTGCTGATGCCGCTGTTGCCATTGATGCTGTTGCTGCCGATGACTCTGCCGCTGCTGCTGCTGCTGCGTGCGAACTTTTAACGTCAAGTGTGCCTGCGGTGTATGTGCGTAAGTTTGTAAGTCTTAAGCCCGTTGACGTTCACTCTGTGTGAGCTTTTCTTTTTGCACACATTTTTTTTGTCTTCATTTATTTTGTTATTTCTTTTGCTTTTGTGCAGGTCGTGATGTGAATATAATTAATCTGATTTAAGTAAAAGTGACATGGCGTAGGCAACTTGAAATTGATTTTCGCAACTTGGCTGCGAGCTAAAAGACATTTAAACATTAAGTGCTTGTATATTTTATTTCCTGTTTTTATATTTATTTTTCTTTTTTTTTTTTTCTTCAATTTTTATATGCAACTGATACGCAAAAAAAAAAAGGTTTGTTAAATTAACCAGCAATATGACCTATGCCAATGCAGTTTATGGTACCATTGTGCCATTGTTTGGCTTTTTTACTGTGACCTTGTGATGTGCACCTGTTGCAGTTCGTCATCGCCAGAGTCATCTCCATTGGCAGCCAGTTTCATTGCGCATGTCCACTAATGGCGGTTTTTTTATTCAAATTTTAACGTACCTGTGTATTCAAGCTAACGAATTGCTACTCGTTATTGTTAAGCATTCGTTAGTTTTGACAGCGAGTAATTACTCGTTATTTATTGTTCGTTTCTTTAACATTTAACTCGCAATTCAAATAACGCACCAACGAGTGAGTAAACGACAAATCAAATTTTTGAAATATCAAAAAAAAAAAAATTAAATTTATAATTTCCGTGTAAAATATGTGAGTAGCTATGAATTTAACTCGCAATTCAAATAACGCACCAACGAGTGAGTAAACGACAAATCAAATTTTTGAAATATCAAAAAAAAAAAAATTAAATTTATAATTTCCGTGTAAAATATGTGAGTAGCTATGAATAGAAGGTACTTATTGCTTAACGTCGACTCCGAACGATTATTTTTAATAATACGAGATTCGGTATTCGGTGTTCGAACCTTGCGCATCAGAGTCCAACACACTTGCACTGTGCTACGGTGGCGGCAGTAACAAAATTAAAAATCATAAAAGAAAAGAATGAAGATTTTTGATGATTCTCATAATTAAAAGTCATTTTACATAATAAATATTTATTAGGTTGCCAAAAACAGTTGAAAAAATAGTTTTCTTTTAAAGAAAGCTGCTACATCACTTTTAGTACACGCTTAATACATTTAACTTTTAAAATATCGACGCTAGTTGCACATTTCTTTTAAAATCTCATTCTATTGCATTGAGTTTGGCGCACAATAAATTTCTCATTTGTTGTTGTTAAGATATTAATTCTGTATGGTTCCAATGTTCGCTTAGATCCTTGAAATTGCCTTAAGCTTTGGCTTATGTACATGTAAAGCATGGGTATCACGGAGTGACTATCATTATATAAATTTTTTTTTTGCCTTTAAAAAAGACAGCACAGGCAGATAATCAGCGCTGCGATTCGATTCTTGTTAAGCAAGCATCAGATTTCTTCATACTAAACTCATAGCTATAAAGTCAAAATTGTCTTATACAGACTTAATTTGCAAATCATGCAAATACTATTCAGAATGCACAATAGGTTTTCAAGCTTTTTACATAATTTAACGATTCATCACAACTATTTTTGATTATATCGTCAACGAAAATTTCATTTTTTCAATTAATCAATCATTTTTATATTAGTCATTACTATCCTGCATGTTGAGTTTCTTTGCCATGCAATGCAGCAACAATCTACGCACATACCACATTGTTGCATATAAGCGATAAATGTTACAATTAATGGTCAACAGTGAATTAAGTTCATTCTGTGCCGAGTCTAAAATGAAGTAAACAATAAATGATGTTTAAAATAAAATAATAAGCTTGACTTTCAATTGTTTATAATTAAATTTTATTTGCATAAATATGCATATAATTAATTAAACTTTGCATAAAATACAACTAAAAATAACTAAAAAAAATGTTTAATGCTCGCTCTTTCATACAATTGTTTTTTTTTTTTTTTTTTTGTTTTGTTAGTTTTTAGTACAACGCTTAAAAATAGTTGTTATTTTTTGATATTTTTCGGTTTGTTTTCTAAATTTTAATTATTCAATGTTTTTTTTTTTTTGCATATATTTGAAATACTTGGAATGCAGAAAATAGAATTTTTTTTTGCTTCATTACATTTTACAATTTTATTTGATTAAAAATTTCTTTTTAATAAAAAATAAATCAATTGATATAAGTTTTAAAGCCATAGTGGAGAAAATTCATTTTAATTGGTACTTATGCTGGTTCGCTTTGTTGGTTTCTGTTTGCAGTTAAGGCTGGAATTTTTTGTTTAACTTTTCTTTCCTTTTTTCTTAAATAAAAATATATATAATTTTCATATATTTAAATGTGTATATATATAGTTTGCTCTCTGCTTGCTAAATATAGTGTAAATTGGTTTTAATAATTGGACCATATGTTTTTTGTTTTTCTTTTTTTTTAAATATTTTGTTTTTCGTTTCTTTAACGTTTTTACGATGTTTACCTAGTGTATAGTAGATAGATGCCTACATTTATTTGTTGTTGGTTCCGCACGTTACCCAGTAGAATGCTAAAATGCTAGCGCGCATAAATAGAAGTTTAGTACATTACACTCTAGGTATATATATATACAATATTTGTATATATCTTTCTTATAGCTTTTTTTTGTTTATATAACTTCAACTAGGCGCAATTTATCGATTGCTTTAAACTTTACAGAAGAAAAACAATTCACTATGAGCTAATAAAATTATTTAATACGATTTATTACAAAAAACAATTGAACTTATGTGATTTCCGATTTTCTTTTTTTTTCTTCGTTTTCTTGGGTTTTTGAATTTTGCAATGCGTTTAAAACGTTTACTTTAATATATATATATATTTGTTTTTTTTTTTATATATGTAGGTATATATATATATATTCACATTGCATTTGCTTTTGCATTAACGCACATTTATATTCGTATATAACGTTTACTATATACTATATAATGTAATTCTCGCTTGCACTATGCTAATCGCTATAAACTAAATTTGCTTTTCACTAATTGATTTTAGTTGAGGACATTGTCCTTTAATAATTGTTGCATATATCGTATGTGTATATATAAATATGTATAATGCCTACTAGACAAGTTCAACAACAACATCCTTATTGCCTTGTTAAGCAAAAATTCGTTAAGTTTTCTTTTGTGTTTTTTTTCCTGTTAATTAGGTCAATTTATATTTCTATTTTATAGCTGCTACTAACACTTGGCCCCAAAATACTACAAAGGGATATTGGTCAACTGTAACTGACATGTCGCATGGTGAAAAAAAAAAAATTATGTGACTTGCACTATTGTGTTTGTTGTCGAACAACAGTTCGTTGGTCTGCTCAATGCACGGCATCAATATCACGTTGTGCACGCGATATCTTCAGCTTATCCTTGGGCGTATGATCATCACCCGATTCGAGCGCGAACATTTTCATTTTCTCCTTAAAGGACAGTTTCTCTGGCACTGCCTCAGTACTGCGCTGTTGCTGCTGTTGTTGTTGCTTTTCCGCAAGTCGACGCTGACGTGGATCTCTGCAAAAGAAAACATTTATTAAGTGACTGCTATAAAAAAAAAATACATATACATATATGTATATATGTCAACTATGCCATGCACACCTGTAGACCTCCTGCGCGCCAATTACGCCGGGCGTTGATTGCACTGAGGTATTCCACAGCGCCGCATCCGGTGTCGCAGGCATTGATGGCAGCATGGAGGCGTCCAGGCTTTGCTGTAGATACTATAAAATAAATTAAATGCATTAAATTGGTGTTATGTCGCCATTAAAGGCAGCAGCAGCAACAACAACAGTTGCTCGCTTGCCAGCACTTACGCTGGTGTCCTCGCTTATCACATCCAATTCAGTCGGATCCATGCCATACGTTTGCTCCTCGCGCATTAACGTGGCCGACGATGTCGTCGTCGTCGTCGTGGCAGTCATATACGTCGCCGACGTCTGCTGTGTCATTGGCAGAAAATTGTTCTCCTCATCGTGAAAGGATACGCGTTTATTATCGCGCAGCAGCAGCATGGGTGCCCCGCCTGCGGCCGTTACGTATGCGGCATTTACCTCCATCGCTGATGCGTTCAGGTTGCCGCCTGTTGGTGATAATGCATGCATATTAACGCCACTGTGACTGCTGTTGTTGTTGTTGTTGTTGTTATTGTTGTTATTGTTACTATTGCTGCCGGTCGTCGCCTTTTTAATGGCATTTTGATTGAGCATATCAGCTGCATTATTGCTAGTCGCAGTCTTGAGCAAACCAATCGCCGACGTTGTGCCAGCGCCTCGCAGCTTTTGTTGTGACATTATCAGATATGAGCTATTCCGCTCGGGGGGTGGCGGCGGTGGCACACTACCCGCATCGTCTAGCACATTGTTGTTGTTGAGTGATAATTGATTTAAATCCTTGGCTAAACTCGATATAGGATGCTCTGTCTGCAGATGCCGCTCATCGGCGAAGCTTGCTGATTTCTGTGACTTGGAGGGCGAGGCAGGCGCATTTCCGCCACCTTCCGAATAGCGATTATTTTTGAGTATGCTCTTCGGTTGTACCACAGTCGCTGTTGTTGTTGTTGTTGTTCCGGTTGCATTATTGCTGCTCGTGTTGTTGTTATTAGCATTGTTACTGTTGCCCGAATTATTTTGCTGACTGCTGCTGTGCACTGGCAATGGCAACGTCGTCTGCACATCGCTGGCATTCGAATTGCGCGGTGAGCCCTCAGCCGAATTATTGACATTGTCCAGCACGGATGCAATTTTGATTTCGGTCTGGCGGAAATTCGTAATCGGTGTCTGTATGGCATTCGGCTGCGTGGCCAAGCGAAAGACTTCCTGTATGTTTTCCTTCTCGTATGAGGGTTCGCTTTCATCCTCCTGCTCTTCGATCTCTTGCGCACGTCGCTCGAAGTCACGTTCCAGTATCAGCGTCTTCAGTTGCTCCTCCTGCTGTGGCGTGCGCTGTGCACCCTGCGCTGACAAATCGCTGATCTGCTGTTCACGCCAGTGACGTATGTGTTCGCGTCGTATCTCCACTTCCTTTTCGCGTTCTTCGCGCTCCCAAGGATTGCCGCCATGATAGTTTTTCTGCTGCTGCAGCGGCTGATGCTGTTGCAGCGTGCCGCTGGCGGGCACATAACTGCCTTTGGGTGGATCCAGTGTGCTGGCCACGTAGTTTATGCCAGGCACCAGCTGTTGTGTTGCCTTGTAGAGCGGATGTGTGGCGGTGGGTGGCAGCGGTGGCTTACTGTCGTCGATCAGTGACTGTGGCAGCATATAAGCCTGCTGATGCTGCTGCTGCTGATGTTGTTGTTGTTGTTGCTGCAGCAATAATTGCTGCTGCTGTTGCAGACGTAGCTGCTGCTGATGTGCATGCTGCTGTTGTTGTTGTTGTTGTGGCTTTGGCGCTGTGGTAGGCGGCGCCAGCTGCTGTTGTTTAGTGGGCGACTGTTGCGATTGCATGCTGCCCACCGGCTTCGGCGGCAATGCAATGAAATTCGTTTGTTGCTGATAGTGCAAATGCTGTGGCTGCTGATTTGGCGAATGCTGCATGTTTTCAGCATATGGCATGGCATCGAAACGTGGATTGCGTCGCAAGCTCTGCGCAGCGGGCGAATGTTGCTGATAGAGTGCACCCGCATCGACGGCACTGCTGCCATTCTGATAGGCGGTCAAGTCGCCCATGCTCATGTTGACGTTTTGCATGCTCTGACTGGCGGATATGGCTGCTGCCGCTTGCTGTTGTTGCTGCAATTGCTGCTGCTGCTGCTGTTGTTGTTGTTGTTGTTGTTGCTGCTGCTGCTGTTGCTGTTGATACATGTTGCTGATATTCGGCATCGATGGCGCCATCATTTGCTGCATGCGCAATGAGTGTTGACTCTGCATATCACGATTGAAATTCTGTTGACTCTTCGTGCGATTGCCCATGGTGTGTGCACCGTGTTGTTGCATGGCTGCCAGATGTTGTTGCTGTTGTTGTTGTTGTTGCAATGTTAGTGCGCCGTTTAGATTACTGCTACTGGCGCTGATGCCATGTGCATGCTGCTGTGCGAATTGTTGTTGTTGCAAGTGCATTTGCTGTTGTTGTTGTTGTTGCAAGGGTGAATTTGCATTTGCCACGGCTGCTGCCGTTGCAGTGTTGCTGTGATAATATGCGGATACTGGACGGCTTGGTGGCATATTAGAATTGACTGCTTGTGGTGGTGGATTCAGCGATGTATGTTGCAGATGTTGTCCTGGTTGTTGTTGTTGTTGTTGTTGCAGGTACTGCTGCTGTTGTTGCTGTGGGTTTAATCCATTTGTTGCTGCTGACATAATTGGATTTTGTCCGACGCTGTGAGGGGAATTTCCATTGTACGTATTCATTACGGAATGTGATGGCATTGGGGGTCTGTAAAAGAAATTGGCATAAAAGAATTAAATAAGTTTACTTGATTATGGCAACGTGAATGCTCTTTTAGCAAAGTATTGTACTTTATAAATTGTATTAAATAAATAAATTGTGCACATTTATGCATATGTATATAAATTATATAAATTGGCAATTTGTATTATAAATAATAATCGATAAAAATATACAGCAAGAAAGAAAAAAAAATAAAGAAAATGTTTTGATACTTTAATGTTTGTGTTTTCAATAAAAAACTCGTTTGCTCTTAGCATTGCTATGCAAAAGAAAGTTTGTCAAAAGTTAGTATTGAAAGTACGCTTATATTGAGTTTGAATATTTTACAATGTGTACTTTAAATTGACGATTTGTACATGACACACATGTACCTCGTTCTGGATTCTTATAACTTAAAAAAGTACCTGGTTGAAAAATTTAAAAAAATGAGAGCATATGATGTTTAAGAGGTGTAAACTTTATCTTGCATATATTGGGTGATTTAAAAAGTATCCGCTTTTTTAACACTAGATGGTGTTGTTATTCATATATCGTGAAACACTAATCCGATTGTGTCAAACGAAAATTTGTTTGAAAGATGACATTTTAGGCCATATTCTTGTGAACATAGTTTTGTGAATCGTAGCTGATGTAAAGAGTTTCAAACACGTGTTCGTTTAACACAATTGGATTAGTGTTGCACGATATATGGGTATGAAAACCGTGGATACTTTTTAGATCAGCTAATATTTCTTAAGAAATTTAAAATACCCTCAGTCTCAATCACTTTACAGTTTTTCAGCCGCTACATATTTGTTTTTCAAAATGAATAAAGGGTTCCTGCACATAGCTTAATCAATTAATTTCATGTTTTAAAAATACCATCTATTTGCATTAACAATTCAAAAATTGTATTTTGCACTTTACTTGTAAAAGTTTCTTTTAAAAGAATTTACAATATTTTTTAGTTAACACTTGATAATCGAAGTGCGTGATGTCTTTAAAAATGCAAACAATGTTTCACATTGACTCCAGTAATTGGTAGTCCCGTCGTTAGTTGACAAATTAGCATCAAAAACAGTTAGGGTTCTATATGCATCAATTACATTGCTTTTCATTAACCTTAACAGCTACAATGTAAACATTTCTATATAATTTCACCTACTTTTTTCTCTGTTCAACAATTAATTTTCATTGTGTCAATCGTTTGTCGCGCTCATTAACATTCTGCCAATTACCTTTGAAACTGTAAACCCAACCCAACCCAGTCCAACGCAGTCCAGTCCAACGCGGCACATCCCATACCAATCCGCACCTAACCTAATCGACACCAACGACACTCGCGCTTATAAAATTTAATTTCTTGACTGGCTCCGCAGGCAAGTAAAGACAAGATAAGACAAGACAAGGAAGGCAATGCAAGACTGCAAAAGGACGGACAAGACGGCTGACTTCTGGTCACATATTTTGCGCAATTTCCACTAATTACTTCAGGTGTACGTGCTTGGATTTAAAATAAAACAACAAACACTGCGCTCTTGTGATTTGTGTGTGCCATAAAACATCTGTTAAATTAAATTGCGAAATTGTAATGGACAATGCAAAGACAGAGGCACGGCAACAGGAAAAAGGAGGCGTGTGCGCGAGCGTGAACGTGTGTGCGGTAAAAATAAATAAAAAAAAAAGAAAACAAAAAAGGAGAGAAAAAACAAACGGTGTATCAACAACAACAAAACATTTTGGACACACAAATTACAACATAAATTACTCACGTACATTTTCCATTTCTAAAAGTTGATATTCTCGTTTAATTGGTATAAAACCATAAAGTAATTTTTTTAAACGTAAAGTTATCCTAAAAAAAAGTATACGAGCACAGCAAATAGTTTATCACAAGTCAAGTAGAACCAGAAGTAAAAGTTGTAGAAGACAAAATAAAATAAAAAAGTTAACTGAGAACAAATTCACAAGAAGCAAGAACACAAAATTAATGGAAAAAAGAAATAATAATAAAAAAAAAAAAAAAAATAAAATAAAACTCATATATTTTCTACAAAGGCTAAAAATAGCAAACGGAAAGACACATTCACTAGAAAAGTGCAACATAAAAAACTTCGTAAATTTGATATTGACTGAAACTTTGAACCATACACTGCAGAAAAACACATGTACATGTATACATATGTAGCATATGTACAAGCGTACATACAAATTTGTGCACATATGTACGTATGACATGCTTCACTGACGTCAGCATATATGTATACATGTATGTACGTACATATTTGAAAGGGTATGCCTGCAGGCATGACAAACTGTGCACAGTGGTTGAATATGGCAGGCAATTTATTACATTTTCATGCCAATGACAACTGAGATTAAAATGGTCATTCTTAGCTCAAGGAGTAGTCTCTTCCTATAGTGCAATGCCATTGTCATCAATATAAAATTAGTTAGTCCTTTGGGACATATATCTTTTTTTGCTATGAATGTCTGCCACCATTAATTATTTGATAAATTGATTTCTAATAACAGAATAAGTGGCTATTAAAAATAACATTGACTTTTCAGCATAAAGTTAACAACGATTTCAACAAATTGGCTGTTCGATTTCTACAAACAAAATTACATGTAATAAATTATTGAGTGATTTAAAAGGTATCTAATATATATTAATACTAAATGGTCTTGATGCCCATATATTGTGCAACACTAGTCCGATGATTTCAAACGAACAGTGACAAATGACATTTCAGGGTATATTTTTTAAGAAGACTGTTTTATAATTCGTTGCTGGTGTAAAAAGTTCGTTTGACACAATGAAATTAGCTTGCACGATATATGGGTATCAACACCATAACAACCGCGAATACTTTTTAAAACAGCCAATATTATAATTCTTGCTATAAACTTCAACTTCGAACATGTTTAAGCTATTGCTATAAATCTATTGGTGGGCTTCATATTATTAGGCCTATCTCTGTTATCTAGTCACGTATGAGAGATAATAATGTTCATAGTTTCGTCTTAAGTTTAAAAACAAAATTCAAATAATTAAATAAATAAAAGCGAAATAAATTTAAAAGAAATATAGAATTCAAAATTTATGTTATATTTTTGCCTGCTTGCAACCACTGTGCAATATTTATGCGTTGGTTCAAAGGTTCACTATGCAAAAATGTGTTGCGTTCCCACACAGAACTGCAAATCAATGCGTTACATACCTTTCGTTTAAAATCGGTTGACTTTGATTTTGTGCACGATACACGCTCAGATTTTGATAGAAGCCCTGTTCGTTGTTCGTGTTGTTGTTGTTGTTGTTGCTGCTGTTCATGCCAACGCCGTTGTTGTTATGCAAACTGTGTGTGCTGCGCGATTTGGCATTGGCCATAGCTGTATGGAAAGTGTGGGGGAGAGACAGAACAAGAAACAAAGACCGTGAGTGAAAATGAATAAAAAAAAGAACAGAACAAAAGAAAAACAATAACAAATGTCCAGTGTAGCGCTGACTATGTGCGTTGAAAAATGAATGGATGTGGGATGTGGTATGCGTGTGCATCTACGTGCGAATAATTCAACTTACAGATAGTACCAGATGATCCCGTGTGATGATGCAAAGCGGGCACCGATTTACTATTGGGTAAATTTACTATATTGTTGTTGTGATTATTATTGTTGTTGTTAGATATATGCGGACCACTCATTGATTTCGCATCAGCGCCCATACGTGTTAAATCGCGTTCAGAAATGCGGCGATTTCCTGCGCGTTGTACATTTGCGTATCATGGTTATTGTTTGGAATTCGATTTTAATTAAATTTTTATTTTTTTTTTTTTTTTTAGGTTAAGTTCAGTGTATGGTGGCATGTAGGTTATTTGTCGTTACAGATTTGTGGTTAGTTATGTGCAATTTATATTTAATTTTTTTTTTTGTTTTTTTTTTTATATGGTTGTTGTTTTTTTTTTTTTTGTTGATGTTCGTGGTCACATGTGCATGAAAAATGTTTGAAAAAAGAAAAATAAAATATATAAATTAGTAATTATGCAAAATTGTTTGAGGCAGAAATCAATTTACATTAATTATGCATTATTTTTTCTTTTCTGTAAATGTTAATGAACGTTTCAAATACTGCATGCAAATACATATAAATATTAAATTATTAAATGTAGATATGTGTATATAAAAGCCACATAAACGCATGCAGGGTGACGGGTTAACAATAAATAGGCTTTAATTTAATAAGCTTAAATAAAAACGCGAACAAAGATAAAAGCAAATGCTATTGGTTTGTGTTTGCGGCTGTTAATTAAATCAAGTATGTATGTTAGTTAAGCAATTAAAATATATTTTAAACAATAATCGTAAAGCAACAAGTCTCACATACAAATATGCTTAATGCATGAAGTTCAGGAACTTTTTTTATTATAATAAACTCATAATGTGTTTTAAGTCACGACTCCGTTGGAACAATATCCAGTTGTCATTAGAATTACAGATTGCTTAAAATGAGTCGAAACTTGAACAGTTCATTTAATTTAAGGCATAATTTTAATTAGAAAGCACTTGACTATTGATACTAAGAAAGGCGAAAGGTAATCTAATCTAATGAGGGTTTTAGCCACCCATAAGTTATTTCAATAGTTAACAAGAAATCCTTGTTTCTAAAATGGTTTGAGCATTCACTTGAAAATTATGTTTCATTAGCTTTAAGTTGTCTTATGCAGCAAAGACTTTCTTCACTCCATGCAAGTTATGTCTGTAATATTTTAGTTTATTTTATGAAATAACTTATGCCTTTGGCATTTAGTTGTCGTACATAATCTTAACTTGGCTCCTGACAACGTCTACGACAACGTATGAAAACAAAAATAGACAAAGTAAAGTAAAATAAATGAAAACTGCATAAGAAACTAACTTGCTTGGAATAGTGTTTGACTTGCTCCTACAAAGCCAACACAGACTCTTGGCCAAATTATAAACTTTGAAACTTAATACTTAAGACGAATAACGGAAAGTCAACTGACAGCAAAAATAAGGCAACAACAGGAATAACGCAACTGCTACAGTGACTACATACAACGTAACGGAAAAATCGCATAACAAGAAAACAAACAAGTTTACAACAACAACCTCGATGCATGACTTTTAGCTTGTCATCTCGTTGATGTCGTTGCGACGTGTACCAAATCTGCATCAGCATCAATGTCAGCATCAGGCGTTGTCGCAGTAGCAGCAGCAGCAGCAGCATCAGCAGCAGCTGGATCAGGAGTATTAGCAGCAGCAGCATTCGACTCCTCACTTGCCTTTTTTGTAGATGTGACTCTTGCTGTTGTTTTTGTTGTTGTTGTTGTTATTGCCTCAGCACAAACGCAATCGGAGTCACACTCCAAAGATTCACACGATGAGCCAGCCGACAGCGATGACGACGATGACGCGGAACATGTGTCCGATGAAATCGAAGTCGTTAGAGAGCTAATGCAATGTGGACAACTTGTGCGCCGACCATTGCCGCCCGTGGCTGTTCCTGTTGCTGCAGCATTGTTGCTGCTCAAGGAGTTCGCTGCCAGCGACAAGAGGAATTTCGCACCCATTGTTGGGCGTCCAGTTGAGTGCTGTTGTGACTGTTGCTGTTGCATATGCGCCTGTGGCTGATGATGACGATGAGCGTGCTGATGGTGGTGTCGATGCTGATGCTGTTGCTGACGATGAGCGTGTCGCCGATGTCCAGCATGTCCATGTCCATGTCCATGTCCGTGTCCGTGTCCGTGTTCATGGCCGTGTCCGTGGCCATGCGTGTGCTGTGCCTGTGGCTGTTGTTTGTGTTTTTGTTGTTGTTGCTGCTGCTGCTTACGCTTGATTTGACGCACCGTGTTCGCTTTGCGTGTGCACATTACACTACGACGACATTTTAAGTCCCTCTGCAGTTCAGGACAACTGTCGTAGCACTTAAAACTCGGCAATTTGTTTCCGACAACACAAGTCGCTGCTGTTGTTGTTGTTGTTGATGTTGTAGCATGCGTTGTGTCATTGTTGCTGTTATGTTGTTGCTGTGACTGCTGCTGCTGTTGCTTATTGCTGCTGCTGTTGTTGTTGTTGCTATGCAAATTCTTACAATTGGCACAGCAAGGACAATCACAGGTTAATGTGGTGCATATGGAAAGTTTAGCTGTGTCTGCTGCTTTTGATGTTGTTGATGTTGATGTTGTTGTTGTTGATGTTGTTGCATATGAGCTAATGGGTGTTGTTGAAGTTGTTGTTGCATCAATTACATTTATACTGTCGCTCCGTCCTTCATTTGGCACATTTTGGCCAGTTAATTGCAATTCATAATCCTTGCCCTGCGTGCCAAAGATGCTCCATTCCTTTAGCTGTTTTAAAATATCGCATTGCTCTTCTTTGGTTAGTTGTTGTTGTTGTTTCGATTGCTCAAACAACGCCGTTGTAGACTTCGAGTGTTGCTGATGCTGCAGCTTCAGCGGCTTATCAGCAAAAGTTTTGTGTACATTAAAATAAGCGGCCATTTCGCGCACTTTGCCAGCGCCATAGTCGCGTGCAAAATTATGTTGCATACTTTCGGGCGAGTCGTCAGCAGATGCATGCACAATGACATCGGCCAACAGTATTTGGTTCGTCGTGGTGGATGAATCGTTGTTGGAGTCGGTCTTTGTGGTTGTTGCGGAGGTGGGAAAATGTATATTGGCATGACTGGACGCACGTTGGGTCTTGGTCGTTTTATTAGAATTAAAATTATTATGGCTATGTACAGTTAGTGAAGAGGAACTTTCGATTTCATACAGATTATTAGGAACTTGTATAGTAACAATGGTATTAGCGGTTTGTGTAGACGTTGACGTTGAACTGAACGTGGACGTGGGCTTGTTTGTGTTCAAGGTCTGTGTATTTACTGTGTTATAAGCGGACGACATATTGGTGCAATTAACATTATTTACAAGAAGTGCGCTGGACGACGACACAGCAGACCTTTTAAATGCGCCCATTGGGCCATTGAGGC